>JBBBDQ010001271.1:8130000-8407500 GCA_037127315.1 Ascarosepion bandense | reverse complement strand
TAATTAACAATAAATATTCATGCCTTTATTTTTATATTGAGCACTGGTTTAAATTAATGTTTTTTAACGCTGCAATAATTTTCTTCATTCTTATTCATTTGAATATATATATATATATATATCTATATATATATATATATGTGTGTGTGTGTGTGTGTATATATATATATATATATATAGATGCAGTGCATAAATTGTCTAAATGACATAAAAATAAAACATATATATATAAATATATACATGTATGACTCCATTGCATCCTGTATATCTTGTTATTAATTAATCTAATTTTTAAGCACCCAAGAATATATGAGCAATCTGAGAAAATCAATAAACAATGACATAATAAAATCTTTCTTTTTGTAATTTACAAATTAATTAAACTCTTTGTTTCTTGATTTGCAAATACATTGATGCTTTTCCTTCATTTTCTTCAGAAGTGTTCGAGGAAGATAATCAATTTTTTTCAACAATTACATTTTATTACACAAAAATTATTTCTGCTGTAAAAAAATATATATCCAAGGCATACAGTGCATGTGTTGCATATGTGGTCCCTTCTCTATTCATATATAATTAAAAAAACTAAACCAAATTAATGGAAAAATCGAAAACAAACTTTCAACAAAGAAACTGAATTCAATCCCAAGTGCTATCCGAATGCTAACTTTTATTCTTGGATCGGAAATCCACAGGTGTTTAATTCTGGTCTCAGTGCTCTTTTATTGCGCATGACTCCTCTCAACTAAAGAACATTAATAATAATAGAAAATAATTGCTCTGAAAACAAGAAAGAGTAAGTTTGACTGATGAAAGGGAGGCTATTCTCATGGCACCATCTAAAAAGAATGGTTTCAGCAAACATTATTAATTCAATCAGCAGGGTACCTGCTGTAGCTCTCTTTCTATCAAACTAGTCTTATTTTGCAGTGAGGTTGATTCTCACTGGGGGAATCACCTTTCTGGCCTTGTACCAGTCTTAGCTGAAACAAGTTAATAACTATAACTCCACTTAATCATGACTTGTTCAAAAGATTTTATGAAAAATGATTGTGATGATAATGCCCAACTTTTGGGAAACTATTAGTTATTTACAAGCTAGGATGCATATGAGTTTAAAAATATCTACATATTTCTCTGCCATGGGACAATGATTACCAAGTTTTTCTTTACAGCCAGTAACTGCTGTAGTGAGTTAGATTTGTATAGAGTACAGTGTATTTGTGATCTTGGGTCAAACTAAGCTAATGAAATATAATTCCAACTTTTTTGTTCTAAAATCAATAAATATTTTATTTTAAGAAAAATATCCTTATTTTTTTGTTTTGATAAAATATAACTTTTTTTCTTAGGCAAAATGTATATAAGTTATATCAAATACCTTGGGATGTGGATTTAACAGACAACATTAAATGGCAGTAAACAGAAACCTCAATATTTCGGATAGGGTTAAAAATATAATACAATATATTTTTATGTAAATTATATATAATATAAATTAAAAAGATATTATTTGTGTTAATCTTTTTAATTGGTTTCACTAAAACTAATTAAACAGAATTTGAAAAATATGCAATTATAGTGTAGAAAATATAATAAAATAAATGTTATTTGCATAATATAAATTACATCATAATATTATTTGTGTTAGTTTAGTCTTTTTAATTGGCTGCACTAAAACTAATTGATAATGTTCAGAAAAAAATGTAATTTTAACCTAAAATATTTAAGTAAAGTTGATGAACTTAGTGTTTTTTATTTTATTTTTTTGTTTACTTTTGAAACATAAATAGGTTTTTACTCTCTGCATATTTGGATCAATAAGCCATTTCATCAGCTGCAGATTTATAGTTCAAACTATTATTTATTGTTAATTATTATTTACTATGTCTGGAAACTATTATTTACTATTTTTTATTATAGTCTAAACTATTATTTATTATTGTTAATTATTATTTATTATAGTTCAAACTATTATTTACTATTCTTTATTATAGTCGCAACTATAATTTATTATTATTTACTATTATAGTTCAAACTATTATTTACTATTCTTTATTAGGTTCAAACTATAATTTATTATTATTTACTATAGTTCAAACTATTATTTACTATTCTTTATTATAGTTCAAACTATTATTTATTATTGTTAATTATTATTTACTATAGTTCAAACTATTATTTACTATTCTTTAATATTATAGTTCAAACTATAATTTATTATTATTTACTATAGTTCAAACTATTATTTACTATTCTTTATTATAGTTCAAACTATAATTTATTATTATTTACTATAGTTCAAACTATTATTTACTATTCTTTATTATAGTTCAAACTATTATTTATTATTGTTAATTATTATTTACTATAGTTCAAACTATTATTTACTATTCTTTATTATAGTTCAAACTATAATTTATTATTATTTACTATAGTTCAAACTATTATTTACTATTCTTTATTATAGTTCAAACTATTATTTATTATTGTTAATTATTATTTACTATAGTTCAAACTATTATTTACTATTCTTATTATAGTTCAAACTATTATTTATATTATTATTTACTATAGTCTAAATTATTATTTACTATTCTTTATTATAGTTCAAACTATAATTTATTATTATTTACTATAGTTCAAACTATTATTTACTATACTTTATTATAGTTCAAACTATTATTTATTATTGTTAATTATTATTTACTATAGTTCAAACTATTATTTACTATTCTTTATTATAGTTCAAACTATAATTTTATTATTATTTACTATAGTTCAAACTATTATTTACTATTCTTTATTATAGTTCAAACTATTATTTATTATTGTTAATTATTATTTACTATAGTTCAAACTATTATTTACTATTCTTTATTATAGTTCAAACTATTATTTATTATTGTTAATTATTATTTACTATAGTTCAAACTATTATTTACTATTCTTTATTATAGTTCAAACTATTATTTATTATTGTTAATTATTATTTACTATAGTTCAAACTATTATTTACTATTCTTTATTATAGTTCAAACTATTATTTATTATTGTTAATTATTATTTACTATAGTTCAAACTATTATTTACTATTCTTTATTATAGTTCAAACTATTATTTATTATTGTTAATTATTATTTACTATAGTTCAAACTATTATTTACTATTCTTTATTATAGTTCAAACTATTATTTATTATTGTTAATTATTATTTACTAGTAGTTCAAACTATTATTTACTTTTTTAATTAATATTTATTATAGTTCAAACTATTATTTAAAACCCAGCTGAAGTGCTTTGGCAGATTCACTTACTAATATTCAAATTCAAAACTGCAAAATCTGTACACATTGCACAAAATTTGAGGGAGACATGTGCAATTTAAATCCGTCTATTAAATACAAAAAAAGACTAATGCATCTAAATCATTTTTGACATTGATAAAAATGAAGAGAACAGGTAAATACAAAACTAATCAAAAACCTATAAATAAAATTATAAAAATTATATAAATATGTGTGTATATTTATAAATATATGCGTGTATATATATATATGCATATATAACTGCATACACATGTGCATGTATCACATATAAATGTGTATGCATATATAACTACATTTATTTGTGTATAAATACATGCATGTATACATGTATGTATATACATATATGTGATTATGTGTATATATATATATACATAAACACACATAAGCATGCATGTATATATTCATATATATATATATATGTTTATAAATGCATATATGTGTGTGTATACATATATATACATATTTATAGATATATATATGTAGGAAGAAAGTGTCGATAATGACACAAATTTCGCGGCAACAAACATGAATTAAATGAATTGTACTCCTGGGACCAGGTGACCATAAATATTTAGTATACAAAACACTCAGACAGAAGTCTGACAGTGTTTTGTGTTGTGCATCATTAAAGAGATTGTTTTCTGAGTGAATTACTTAAGAGAATTATTCCAAGGTCATTATTGTCAATTATTTGAAAAATTTGATTAGGACATTGGCTTTACTTGAAGATACTGAAATATTATAACTTGCTAATAGTGAGTTACCGAAAGTTTCCTATAGAATAATATTATGAAAAACAACATTATAAAAGTGTCACTGAAGATCTTGTTCTTAAATTTTACTGGGAGTACAGAGAAAAACACATATCCTACACATAGTAATTGAAATATTCAGTGGATTACAGGACAATGGATGAACTGAAATCAATTATGCTTCAAATTTTGGCACTGTAAAACAACAGTAAGAACTACAGTTACAACAGCAACACCAACATGAACAGCAAATTCAGTTACGAAAACAACAAAAAATGTTTTTCGAATTGTTTGAGAAAACGGTGAAGGAAAATTCACTCCAGATGCTACTGCAAATTCCATTAGTGAGTTTGTATTTAATTCAGATTAAGGAATAACTTTTCAAATGTATTATAAAAGATATGAATGGATCTTCAAACAAGATTGGTCAAATGACTTACGTGGTGCAGGGACCAAGATTGGAGAATAAACGTCACCTGAATGAATAAGGTGTAGACACAATGAATTTGGAAAGTCCCAGGCAAAAATTTCCCATGAAAGTATTATACAATACATTCTACATACCTGTGCCACCAGAAATTATTGAACAGCGGAGGTACAGCAAAAGAAAAAGAACTATAACAGAATTTTTAAGTGCGGAACCAACACTAAAAAATACAAACTCCAGAGGATAGACTCCAGTGGGAGTAAATTCAAAAGAGATATTATCAAGGAAGAAAGCGTCAATACCAACACGTGTGGTGGAACATGGATCTCCAGGCAACAAACGTAGCTATTGAATGAATTGTACTATTGAGATCATGTGACCATAAATATTTAGTTTATGAAGCACTCAGACAAAAGTCTGAGTGTGTTCTGTGTTGTGCAACATTCCAGTGTTGTGTGTCAGTGAAGAGATTGTTTTCTGAGAGAATTGCTCCAAGATCATTATTCCGCATTATTCAAAGGATTCATTTGGTATGTTGACTGATGCAAAGATACCAAAATAGTATAAGTTCCCTTCAGAATAATGCTTTGAAAAATGTTATGAAAACATATATGCATAAAAACTTTAGATCAATATATCTGGATAATATATATGTATATATATATATATATATATATATATTCTTCTGTTTATTATGTCCCTTAAGGACATTAATGATAATGGCTCACCACAATTTAATTTGTAGCAGTGTAAATTTCATCATTTTGCTATCTATCCTAAATCTTATTCAGTTATACATTTGTACAAGTTTGTGATTTCATCTGTCTCTCTTGCCAGCAATATGTTCTGTGAGTGTTAAATATACCAAGCCATATTTCCTCATTTTGTGCCCTAGAAATTTCAACTCTATCTTTCTGATATTAAGTGTAAGTTTGTTTTTGGTTTCTATTTTCTCTAAAACTTGGTCAGTGCTCATTCAGTCCATGGTCTTCTCAAAATCCTTCTGTAGAATTACATTTCTGTTGTTTATTCATCTTTGAGGAGATCATCCAGCATTCACTGCCTTTTTAAGGACTAATATTACTTCACAATTCAGTACTCTTTTCTTTATTTCTAATACTTTGCTTTGCTTTTGGAAGACATTTTTCACTATTACTATAGTAGTCATATTAATGCAATGTTTTACCTAAGAAAAGGAGACAGCACAATGAAAGAAAATGAACTGGACACAAAAAGGAAACAAGAACTCCTGTATAAGGTAATAAAGGAAAGTGAGAAGAAGGGACTATACATTAATTACAAGGAGGCAAAATACATTATCATTAGCAAAAGGAACAGCCCTACCTACAAATTACAAATTGGAGATATCTGGAAAGTCTTTTAAAAGTGTGACACTGAAAGACTTGGTGTCTTTATGGCTTTATTGCCTGGCTTGTGGTTAAATGATTAAAAAAAAAGAAATGAAGAGTTCACTTCAAAATTTTTCTAGATTAGTGGCAATGTCTTTTCATTTTACAATTGAAATGACTAGGTGTAAGTTATATGTTAAATGTTTCTTCTATTGCACTTATCACTTGTGAAATTCTATTCTGGCTTCTTACTTCCTAGTCAATTTTGATCCTCAAAAATTTAAATGTAATATCAATCGTTATCTTTTGTTTTCTTAATTTTTGTTATTTTCTTGTTATTTATTCTCTCCTTAATAGTATTTTTTCTCATACTCTTTAATACTCAGTATCTCCTTGCATCTTAGTAGCTTTATTGCCTTGGTTGGAGTGAAATGATTAAAAAAATGAAGTGTTCAATGTAAAATTCCCTAGATAGATAAAAATGTCTCATGTTATAGCTGAAATGGTTAGATATAACCATAAATCAAGTTTCTTCTCTTGCACTTCTAACTTGTGAAAATTTCTTCCAGTTTTTTGCTTCCCTGTCAACTTTGACCTTCAAAAATTTAAATGTAATGTCACTTGTTATTTCCTGCCTGCTTAATTCTTTTCATAATGGCTTTTATTGCATTGATTGGAATGAAAAATACTATTGCCAAAACAGATGAAAAAATATCTCTCTCATTTTCTAACTTAAATTTTTTTAATGAAACCAAGAATTTCTACCAATGAGAATTTGCAAAATGTCCTGAATATTAATTAGAAGATTCTGATTTTTTTTAATGAAACCAAGAATTTCTACCAATGATTTGCAAAATTTGTCCTGAAAATATTAATTAGAAGATTCTGAATTTTTTTTAATTGAAAGAATTTCACCAATGAGAATTAAAATGTCCTGAATTTTTTTTAATTAAGAAGAAATTCCTGATTTTTTTTGAATTTGAAACCAATTTACCAATGAGAATTTGCAAAATGTCCTGAATATTAATTAGAAGATTCTGATTTTTTTTAATGAAACCAAGAATTTCTACCAATGAGAATTTGCAAAATGTCCTGAATATTAATTAGAAGATTCTGATTTTTTTTAATGAAACCAAGAATTTCTACCAATGAGAATTTGCAAAATGTCCTGAATATTAATTAGAAGATTCTGATAAGAGAAAAAAAAATTGTCTGTTAGAGTTGATCTTGAATTTGTCATATTCTTACATAAATATTTTACTTCCTTTTTTGCCTCATTAAGCATGCAGTCTCTTTGCTTGATAAATTTTATCCTCTCCTCGTCTGTCCATTCTATGGCAAATAATCTAAAAGCATGAGTCAGTCATTCTGCTGAGACCGGCTTATAATTAAATAAAGCAATCAACTGCTCCCTTGTGTGGAGCTCAAGTGGACAAAATCAATGAAATCTCAGCTCAAGATAATATCAAAAGGTCAAACACTTGACTAAACAATATTGTAGGTGATCTGATTGTTGTGCCAGTTTGTTATTCAATGAACTTAACATTGTTATGTCAATCAATCCCAAGTTTTGTCAAGATCTCTGGATTTAAAGTGCAATAATGCCAAGCCAATATAACAAAGCCAATGATGTAATGATAATTCCTTTTGAAGATATAATCAAATGAATGATTATCATAGCAGACTTTTGGAATTGTCATTCAGTCGGATAAGCAGGAAATGGGTGTGCAGTTAAGGCAAGAGGTTATCAATCCCAGAAATGGAAGCATGAGAAAATAATATTGTGTAAAAGTTCACTGACGTCTTCATTTTTCTGCTTTTATTAAAATTTTGGCTGAATAGACAGTTCAAATTTGTTCTTCATGAATATAATCAGTGTGGAAATAGGTATTAACATGAAATAAAAACAGTCTGTTTGATTCTTAAATGCAATCATCAATGACCTGAACACAGATAATTTATCTCTTTTCTCTTTTTATAGTATACCTTAAAAACTATATTCTATCATACATACATACACAAACACCCCCACACCCACATTTATTTTTTAACAAATAATAAAATTCTAAATTTATAATTGTATGATCCTTTCAACCAAATGAATTCACTTCATCAGTGATCTTTAATATTATGGAAAAATTCAAAACTTTTTTTAAGTGTTTAAGTAAAGAAACCAAAAGTAAGCTTTCAAAAAGAAAAGGAAAAGCATAGGAAATAGAAAGGGAAAGGAAGAAAGGAAGGCAAATCTTTACTAAATTATGAATAAAAATTTATGATATATAGTGACTGACCATTATTATCAGTTACATAGTTTGAGACAATTCATATATACATATATATATATATATATATTTGTGTGTGTGTGTGTGTGTGTGTCTGTGTGTGGGTGAGTTGAGTCTTGCTATAAAAGTGTGTTTAGAAAGCTTGTGAATTTGATCCTCACATTTATGTTTTTGTGTCTGACTAACCTAAGTAAAAAGAGGTTCTCCCTCACTCACCACCCTTTCTCTTTCTTTCTCTCCCCCAACATGTATACACACACACACACACACATATAAATATATATATATATATATATATATGTATGTACTCCTGAGATGAGGTAGTATTTACATTATTCACATAGTTCTGACTATTGTTCTCATCTTTATTGCCATGTTTATGACATTTCAGCCCTTGTATGCTCTGGCCTTCTTCAAATGCTAGGAATTTTGATTATTTTGATCACTGGGGTATATCATTCTCATTACATGTGTGATGTCACTTCCTATAGCCATGTGTCATTGAGGACACATGACCCACTGGATATAGATGTTGGTTAATCCCAGTGACTTGACACAAAGAGTTACGATTTTGATACCAGTGATCGAAATAAAGGGTTCATTTCAAAATACTTAGCATCTGAAGAAAACCAGGGTGTACAATAGCCGAAACATCATAAACATAGCAATAAAGATGAGAATAATAGTCCAAACTATGTAAATAATCTAACACACACACACACACACACACACACACACACACACACACACACACACACACACACACACACACACACAAAGGTGCGATGGGTAAATTGTCACCATTTTTATTTTTGAATTTTGCACATTGTTTTTTTATTATTTTTGTTGACCACATGATATAGTAGTGATCAGTGTGGCACTGTCAGTAAGAAAAAGTGTACTATGACGCAATTCATTTGGCATGCTATACCAGTTGGTATTCACAACAGAAACTCCAATGTGAACATTTCAGAGTGTTTGGGTGTCAATCAGGACAGTGCAAAGAATTCGGAAAGAGTTGGATGGTATATCCAGTCAACATCATGTGGTGTTTTGAGTGATCGCTAGTAACCCCATTATGAACCCATTCATTTTCCCACAGGGCCTCTGATTCAATATGGAGGCCTATATAAAGTGCCTTCATGAGGTAGTATGGCCCTGGATCAAAAGGATAGATGTTGGAAGACACTATGTCTGGCAACAGGACTCTGCACCATACCACAAAAGCAGAAGAACACAGTCATGGCTGTCAGAGAAGAAACCGACAAAACTTCTTGTAAGATCAAATATGAACTGAAGGCAAATATTATGGCAGCATTCACCAACTTATACAAGGTGACCATCCAAAAAAGATGCAAGAGATCCGGAAGTCATTTTGAGACCATGGTTGAAGCCAGTGGTGATTTTATTGTTAAATTCACTCTTTAATAGCTCGAGTTATTTTTGTGTATTTTTGGGAAATATACTTGTTAAAACGAGATACCAGTTTTTCATTTTCATTTTTGCGTAATTTAGAAAGAAATTCACACTCTGTATATGTGTTGCGACCCTCACTATCAACATTTGCTTTTTTCTACCCACATTTATATATACTACAAATTAAACTAGGCACAGCTGACTGTTAAAGGATGAAAACCATTTACAGATTTTGATATTATGTGTTTTTTGAATAAAGATAATAATATTGTTGACAATGCAGATTTTTCTTGAGTTATTTTTGTTTTGAAAGACATCTGTTTTGGTGTAAGTCAACTTTTTTTATTTATATAATTCTAAATAATAAGATTGATATTCCACAAGGCAAGTTGGTAGTTTAAGAATTTAATATGAAGAATAATTCTTTAATTTTTTTTACATAGTTTCTATCTGAGTTTATATGTCTTTTTAGTTGTAGTTCTTATTTGAGCTGGCAGATTGTATTATCTATCTAGTTTTCTCTAGGTTATTTTTATTATTTATCTTATGAATTAAATGATCTTTAGGATGAGCATTATACAAATATCATCTTTATATGGACAGTATGTTGATTGTTTAGGTAAAACATTTGAGAAAGAAAGAGTCCAAGGATTCTTAGGCTTATGGCCATATTATGTTGAAACATAGGTTCCTGTACGATCACCAATGTTAAGCAACATCAAGCTTGGTCCTTACTTAGAGGAGTTAATGCTTAGGATTATCAGGTGCTGTAAGCTTGGATGTGTGGGTGGTGTAATGGATAAAAGCTTTTAATTGTTAATTGGAGAGCTGAGTTCTAATTTCTGTTTGGTTTGTTATATTCATTTACAGGCAAATACTGTTGGGAAAAATATGTATCCACATTTCCCCCCCTACTCTATTAATTTGTTAATTAGTAAAACGTGTATCACCAAATGTGGTACTTTGTGGTGCAGTGGATATCAGCTCCGTCCGAACAAGAAATCAGGGAGCTGATTTCGAATTCCAATTGAATTCATTGAATTCACTTATACGCAAATACTCTAGGGAAAAGCATTAATCCATCTTCAGTCAGTCAATTAAGTGCCATATGTGATACACACTTGGGCGATCATTTCTCGAAAGAGACATGACTGACTGGGCAGAAGATTATCCCGCAGTAGGTTGCCATTGCTTTCTGCGGTAGACTGGTTGCCGACCAAGGCTATAGAACCCAATCTGTCCTGTTATTTAACCCATAACTGGAGGGAAGAGACGGATTAATACCTTTCCCAAGGGTATTTGTGCATAAGTGAAAGCAATGAATTCAGCTGGAATTCAAACTCGGCCACCCGATTTCTTGTTCCGAGCCGATATCCACTGCGCCACAACGCACATCCATCTTCAGTTATGCATTAAATAACAGGACAGATTAGGTTCTGTAGCCTTGGCTGGCAACCAGTCTACCACAGGATGTAATGGTAACCTACTGCAGGATAATCTTCTGCCCAGTCAGTCATGTCTCTTTTGAGACATGATCACCGAAGAATGTATCGCGTATGGCAATTAAATGAATGACTGACTGTATCACTAAAAACTATTAATATCTCAAAAACAAAATTAAATGCAAAATCATTATATTTCAACATTAAATATATCATGGAGGTTGATATGCTGCTAAACAAAAAACAACCAACAATATAAGAATTCTTAGAAAAATGAAGCTCTGTATGTGTGTGTGTGTGTGTGTGTGTGTGTGTGTGTGTGTGTGTGTGTGTTTATTAATTAAACCTAAAGCAAGGCAATAATGCTACTCAAAATGAAAGAGAATGATAAGACTAAAACAAGAAACCAGAAGCCTAATCCTAAAAAGTAAACAAGGGATAAACTCCTACTCCTGTTCAAAAGACTAGAGGAGAGTGTGTAGATAATGATAAAGCTTGAATATTAATTTACTTTGCTAAAAAGAATTTCATCCTCAACATATAAAGCTATTTATAAATATATATAATAACCATATTAGTGAAAACGTTTATACCTCTATCTCTTTCAGACATGCACACACACACACATGCACATATGGCCTGAACAATGTGCTTGAGCCTGAAACAGGCTATCACCACTGGCTATTGACCTCAATGTCCATTTATATATATATACATATATATATATATATATATATATATATATATATATATGTATGTATGTATATATATATATATATAAAATTTCCAGAAACAACTTGACTCTATTGTTTAAGAAATTAAAACATCTGACAAAATCTTTTTACATTCTGACAAAACAGATAATTACTATAAAACCACACCACATTACTACAACTCTCTATTTACTAAAAACCTCACAAAGAATTATAAAAAGTTAACATTCACATTAATAATATAATAGATAATATTAATCTTACAAGTAAAATTATAAATAGCAAATTAAAAATTAGCAAAAGAGTTAAGAAACTCAACCTATTGAATCTTACATTATTATTATTAGCATGGACCAGGCTTGCCTCCCAGAGAGTAAAACACTACGCCTCCTTGGTCTCACACTTTCAGCGGACCTCAAATGGAATGACTATATCGAATCCATTGCTAAATCCGCTGCTATGAAAGTCGGTTCTCTGTGTAGGGCCCGGAAGTTTTTTCCGTCTAAATCTATCCTGCACATTTACAAATCTACCATCCGCCCGTGCATTGAATACTGCTGCCATATCTGGTCGGGTGCCCCTGCTGTTCTCCTCGGGCTTCTCGATAAGGTTCAGAGGAGGGTCTGTAATGTGATAGATACCGACTTTGCAGACCGCCTGCAGTCTCTCCCACCGGCGAGACGTGGCTTTGCTGTGTCTCTTCTATAAATACTTTCACGGCTTCTGCTCTGATGAACTTAGATCACTGGTGCCCCCTAAATACGAATTTGCACGAGATACTAGATTAGCAACTAGATCCCACCCTTTTACAATGAAATCGATAAAATGCAGCCGTAACTTCTACTACAACAGTTTCTTTCCTCGCACTTCCCGACTGTGGAATTCTCTTCCAAACGATTGCTTCCCCGACGGCTACAATCTCCAGGAGTTTAAATGTAAGGTCAATAGACACCTCCTAACACACTAACCTGCTCCCATTCTATCAAACACTCATCCCATCTGCCCGACACTCATCCTCGCTATCCTTACTCATCTATCACCTTTCTCCTGACATTCCCTATGTCTATCCACTCCTTCTCTTTACCTTCTCCTATGTAGCCCCATGCGCAATAGTGGCAGTGGAATGCCTTGCTTGGGGTGAGATGATTAAAAAAAAAAAAAAAAAAAAAAAAAAATTATCAAAGATCACAAATCTTAACTTAGATCGAACTAGCACAACTAGAATTATTGATCCAACAAAACTAGGAATTGGTAAAATTAATAAACAGATTCTTGAGAGAATCAACCTGCAAATCAAACTCACTATTGGATTAACCCGATGGGATTATACCATTGACGTCATAAATTTGTTCAAACATTAACAACAAATTTACATGTTTATTTATCCAAATTGGCATAGTGGATTACTACCCTCTGTCCCAAAAGATAAGTTGGACTTTTTGTTGGAATTTTCTGACCTAACTATTCAAGAAAGAAATATAATTTTAAACTCAAAACAATCAGTCCTAATTCACAACAAAGAACAATGGATAAAATTAATTCCGACATTGACATTGCCATGGAAGCACTAGATTCTGCAAAATCATCAAATCTTGTCGGTCTATTTATTTTGTACAATATCACTTGTGATGTTGATATAGTAGATATTGGATTGTATGAAGATGATTGCCTCATGGTTATCCATAATTCCACTAACTTTAAAGTAGTTAGAATTTGTAAGTATATACAAAGCAGTATGAAGAACTTTAATCTTAAAGTAATTCTACAAACTAACATAAAAAAGTTGACTTACCCTTGATTTAATTATTAATGCTTACTCATCATATGTAATACATAATGCTAACCCTATTTACATACATAATGCTAACCCTATTTACATACATAATGCTAACCCTATTTACATACATAATGCTAACCCTATTTACATACATAATGCTAACCCTATTTACATACATCTTAAATTTAATCACTCACCATCTATTATTAAACACATACAACATTTAGTTGAACACAGAATAAACAAAGATTCCTCAACTGAAGACATTTTCTATAAACACAATCATTACTACAATACAGCACTAAAATACAGAGGCTATAAATGCAATGATATTAAATGTCATAAGCAAATTGGTTATAATACCAAAACATAATAGTTAGGTACACACTACCATTTAACCAAATGGTTAGTACCAAGTTAAGCAATAAATTTCTTAATCTAATATAGAAACACTTCTGAACTAATGACCCCCTTGGCAAAACTTTTTATAGAAATACATGGAAACTTAGTTATAGTTGCACTGATAATCTTTATATGATAATAATGATAATCTTTATATGATAATAATGATAATCTTTATATGATAATAATGATAATCTTTATATGATAATAATTAAACACAATAATAAAATCTTTAAACAACATAATGATATTAATCATAACCAACTTATTATAAACTAGCAGGATAGCCTGGTGTTGCTCGGGTGTAATGAAAGCTTGAAAACTAATCCATGGTCCTGGAGCTCAGACTCTTTGGACATTAACACGAAAGAATAAAAAGCAATAGTTGTTTCCAATTAAAGCGAAACCGTAGACTGAAAGAAAAATGAATGGATGTAAGTCAAATTTTGATTTCCTGATATCAATATCAAATAAGTTTTTTCATCGTAAACTGAATTTTGAAAGCTAAATAAGTCCTCTGAGTAAATGGTATCATGGCTGAGACTAAGAACTACAATTATACCTACTTAGAGCCAAACCCGAAGCAAAAACTAAAATAAAAGGGCTGAAAGAAATACAGACATACAGGCAAATAAACATACACGCACACAAACATCTTGCCTTTTATATATATATATTATGGATTTTATGCACTGTTGTGAGAACTGCAACCTTGAAACTTCTGAATATTGTTTCTTATGTCTTTGTCTATGAGTGTATCAAATTTGATTAAATTTGATACACTAGGTTTTGTGTCAAGATATGACACAAAACCTAGCTAAGAACACTCACAGACTCTTATAGTACAACTGTGTAAATTTTCAAGAAAATCGATTCAGCCGTTTCAGAGTCTATAGGTAACGGACATGCACACACACACACACACACACACACACACACACACACACACACACACACACACAGAGAGAGAGACAAAGTTCCATTTATAAATAAGTTTAGATAATGATAATTAAACTAATTCTTGCAATTGTCATAATTTTAATGCATGTCCTCTGCAAAATAAATGTCTTACAAATTCTATAGTATACCAACTTACCATCTTCACTACTGAAAATCCTAATTTTACCAAACAACATGGAGGATGTACTAAGAATAGATTTAAGACACATTTTTATCAGCACAACCTATCTTTCAATAATAAAATATATTGTAATGCTACCTCTCTCTCTAAATACTACTGGCAATTGAAAGATGCTAATAAAACTCCTACAGATAAATGGAAAATATTAACAAAAGCTAAAACATATAAATTGTTACATGAAATACATTTCCTTTGCTTACAAGAAAAAATCCATATAATTAAGTTCCCAAAGGCTAGCTTGTTTAAGCAACGTAATGAAATCACTAATTTTTGCCACCATAGAATTTTCCATGCTCTTAAATCTATCTAAAATTATCACAATATATTTACTATTTGCTGTTATGTATAAGATTTACCCCTTTTTTAATTATATTCCTTAAAATTTAACTTATTTAACTGATATTTTATCATCTTTTCTTTAGTACTTATATTTCTAAAACTTCGCTTATATCATTTCTTATCGATTTGTGTTTCTTTTTTTTATATTAACAAAACCCTTTAAGGAAATTTTTTATTTTCATATTATTATTATATTTTCATGTTTTAATATTTTTCCCAATTCTTTGCATTTTAGATTCTATGCTACTGTCTTATTTCCAGTTTAAACTTTTGACACGTCTCGTCTTCTTTGGCAAAACATTGTTACATTTTGTGTATATGTTCATAAATCTTTTTAAAATGTAATAACCTCCCACCACATTTTATCTATCTTATTTGATGACATTCTTTATTTCAGTTTAATTTCATTCCATTTTTTAAAATCACCTTATCTATGTATAAATAATCAAGAAAATGAACTACGTTTTACTGGCTGATGATGGTATATTAAACACTGAAACTTTATAGCTATCAAGTTGCAGTATGCTGTAATAATAATAATAATAATAATAATAATAATAATAATAACTAAATATCTATGCTCTACTTTCATAGAGTACTTTTTAAAAGTAAATATCTAACTGTGAAATGTATTTCCATTAGTATTAACCAGTTTTATATATATATATATATATATATATATATATATATATATATATATATATATACGTAGCCTGGTATGGAACTCTAAGAGTCATTCAGGAACTAACCAACATCTATAATGACACATGTCCCAGGGAATGAAGACGGTGGTTAGTTCCTGGCTTAACTTTTAGAGTTGTGAGTCTATTACCAGGCTACAGCAGTGGTGAACAAGTAACTTGCAGGGTTAGAGGGAGATAACTAATGACATGACTTCCAATTGGGACTTTATGCAAGGAATGAGTATGATTTTAATAAAGGTTTGGTTTGAAATTCCTGAAGAAGGCCAGAGGATAAAACAGCCGAAACATTGTACAAATGGCAACAAAGATGAGGACAATAGTCCAAATAATGTAAATACTGTTGATTTTGTCATTCATACTTTTTCTCTCTTATGCACCATTCTTGTATGAATTATAAGTATATAGTAGGTTATCCATTCTTTTCCAGTTTATAGTGGGGAGTATTATGTTGGTGCAGATTAACAGAATTTGGTCCCAGTGTAGATAGCCCACTATAAGTCATAAAATGATTATAAATCAAGTAAAGCAAATTGAGTTGAAAAATAACATTTTATATATACATATATCAATTAAGGTTTTTACAATTAAAGTAATACTCCAAGTATAGGTCCAACGGATGTTAAATGTTCATGGCAATAAAATGCTGAAAAGAGAACTAATGCTTAGGAATGTGGGAGTGCTGTAAGTAAGGAATGTCTTTGATGTATTCGCTCCTTAGGTCAGTAAGTAGTTTTGAGACAGGCAAAAAAGATGAGAGGGAAGGGAGGCTAGCATAGTAAGCCGCTTGACAGAGGATACTGATTACACTCCTCTCTCTCTCGAGTCTGGGTCTGTCTGTCTTTCTGTCTGTTTACGCCTGTCTGGCAATGCATACTGTATTGGCTTTTTATATCTTCTTTTTGGATCTGTACTTTTTGAACAATTCCTATGTTTGGGTATGTGATTTCATTTTTTTTTTTAAATGCCAAAAGATTTAGTTTTATGCAATGTTATGAACAAATGTATCTATCTACAATTCATTTCTGGCCAAAGTTTGAAATTTCTATTTCTTTGCTGCTTCTTTTTTTACTTCTCACCACTTTTTTTTTTTATTGTATCACCCCGAGCAAGGCGGTAACGCCACTGAACCGCAGGGGGCTACGTAAGAGTGAAAAGATTGGAAAAGAGAAAGCCGGAAACCACATCCTAAACAGGGAACAAGGGATGAGCCTCTTCACCTGTTCAATAGACGTGGGTGGAGTGTGAACCGGGTGATAGATTAGTCTATCTACTCCAATTGAAAAAAAAAAAAAGAAAACTGAAAAGATTGGAAAGAGAAAGCCGGAAACCATATCCTAAACAGGGAACAAGGGATGAACTTCTATACCTGTTCAATAGACGTAGGTGGAGTGTGAACCGGGCAATAGATTAGTCTATCTACTTCAATTGAAGAAAAAAAATAAATAAATAAATAAAAGAGTGAAAAGATTGGAAAAGAGAAAGCCGGAAACCACATCGTAAACAGGGAACAATGGATGAGCCTCTTCACCTGTTCAATAGATGTGGGTGGAGTGTGAACCGGGCAATAGTTTGATCTATCTACTCCAATTACAAAAGTTTTAACTAGTTAAAGTCCAATCAAAGAAATTTCTTAAAAATAAATAAATGCAAAATCATTACTTAATTTTACTAAAATTTCAAATAAATCTAACCAACCTGACCGAACATGCTTCATTGCCAGTTGACAAAAAGAAAAATGGTTCTTCAACATCAGTGTATTTTCTCACTTTTTCCTCTTTGTAAAGCCCAAATGTCGCATGACTGATATCTCCATATGTCCATATTTTACTTCCTACCTAAGTTTGGGGTCTATTTGTCTCTGAGTCATTTTCATTGGCTCTTTCCTCTCGTTTCTTTCTTTCTCTCTTGTTTTCCACTTTGTTTTTTATCTCCACTGTACCCTTCTGTTTTCCCTTTCTTTCCCCACTTTTTTTATTTATCTTTTTTTTTTAATCTTTTCTATCCTCTTTATCTTGTATGAAAAGCTTTCCAGTAATAAAAGGAAGTGAATTTTCATAACTTTTTTTTTTCAAAAATAATGTTTATTACCATCATTATTAACTACTTGATGATACATTGTTCTTTCAATGTTGAAACAAAATGTACAATTTTGTAGTAGATTGTAGTTTGTACATGTTATAAAGTATAATTTATGAAAATATTAATTGGTCTATATTTATATTGAGCACTGTTTTAAATTAATGCTTTGAATGCTGCAAACATTTTCTTTATTTCTTATTCAATTGAATATATATATATATATATATATATATATATATATATATATATATATACAAGTGAATAAGGAACAAAGGAAATATTAACAATGTTCAAAACATTAATTTAAAAGTGCTCAGTACAGAAATAAAGATATGAATATTTATTATAAATTATAGTTTAGAACATGTACAAATTACAAACTGCTATAGAGTGTACATTTTATTTCGGCATTGAAAGGACAATGTCACATCAGGTAGTCTACCTGATGAAACATTATATATATATATATATATATATATATACTTGGTGTATATTATATATATATATACATATATATATATATATATATATATATATATATATATATATATCTTGGTGTATATGTATATATAATACACACACACACATATATATATATAATGTTTATAATGAGCTTTTATTAGTACTGATGAATTTACTTTGGTATAAGTTAGTTTTTGTAATTTATGCATTTAAAAAAAAAATTCCACAGGGCATATTTTACAATTTAAGAATATGACACAGTGCAAATTATTGAATAGAACAAAATTATTTAAGACAACATCTTTTCTCAGAGTTTTAGCAATTACTTTGTATCTTTCTGAATTTACATAGGTGTGAAGAAAAAATTAAATTATGCACAGTTTTAACAGTGTCCCAAAAGACAACATTTCTGCACAAAAAGTATTTTTCTCTCTACCTGCTATTTTTTTTATTTTTACTTCACAACTCATTTTTGCAATTGATGAAGAGAATACAAATGAATATTCTTAATTTTATGCATAAAGAACATGTCGTTTTAATATTTATTAAAGAAATTATTTATCTAATGACTAGGCAAGAAAGACCAATTGATAGCAGTCATTCAAATCTAACCAACTACAGTTTAGTCTTGAATTTTCTAAGACCACCTGATCCTTTGCTCTTGTAAGGGAGTTATAACTTTGAGTAAATAATTTATAAACATCTATTCATAAAGAATACTTGTAAAAATAAAAGACAGCAAGATGTGGGAACAAGAGAACAAGTATTATTTATTATCTCGTTGACAGTGGTTGTAATGCAGTGTTACACACATGGAAGAGAGTAACACTTTGTAAATTCTATATCATTATTTCTGTATTATTTTTTTAATTACATAATATATATAGTGAGTGTCAAGATAATTTAGTTAGAGAAAAAAAAGTGTCTAGAGTTTTCTTACTTTGAACTTGGTTATGAAATTTAAGAGACAAATTTTTCGTCGACCCTCATGTTGACTGCATAAGGGTGTCATATGTTCATGTGGTAGAGAAGAGTGGAATTGAGTCTTTTTAGTTTAGAAAGGATAACTCTTATTGTAAGGATACAAAAGGTGATTATCTCCCTTTGGTGAATATAAGCCACATGTCATGTGACAGCCACTTAATAATGTCATTCCATACAGTGACAAAAGCAGCAGTCAACTTCAGTAGGTTTACAGTAGCAAAACCAAGAATTTAGTCTCTTTAACCCACACCCCCATTGCCTGGGATGAGACTAAATCTGCACCTATCCTCCAGCAGCTTACAATTCCATGGTGCCGTTTCGCCTTTTGGAACATATCTTTCCCAGATATAAAGAAAGAAACTCCAGCTCACAATCCCCAATTTGGAAAAACCCAAGATTTGGCCTTTCCAGTTCACAGAGTTTGTTCTTATCTGGGACATAGATGAATCCATACGGAGTCTTTTCCATATGTCTACACTATCAAAACAGAATCAGCCATTATTTATGAGCTCATGGCTGGGTGTAATGCTAACTAAGAGCAGGACAAACAAAATTATATTTACATTATTTACATTCAGTTGAATATACTTATCTTTGTCATTTTCATACCAACGATTCTGCCATTGTGCCCTGCAACCTCTTTAAGGTGTATGTCAATCCAAGTAACTATCAGAATCTTTTAATCTGAACTTTTTATTAAATCTATGAGGAGATAGATTGTTCTTATTTCAACTATCCATGCCTGAGATGTCTTGTCATGCTGAACATTGGAACAAGAACCAACTTGAGTTAAAGAAGAAAAATAAAAATAAAAAAGAGGTGAGAAAGAACCTTTACTTACTAACCCAGAGAAAGGAATTAGAAAGTTTTAATGGAAAAATGTTATGTTCCACACATTCCACTGATGGAAAGATGCAATGCAAATTGTTGGTAAGCTGGCAGCATTCATCTTCTTCTCTGTGCCATGTCCCTTCAGGACATAGGCGTTCATGGCCTTCTGCATCTCCCTATCCCTGTTGGCTCTTAGCACACTTTCTCCTTTTACCCCACCCAAATCCCACTCTGCCATTCACTTGCTCAAGATCATGAAGTATGTTACCCGCTGCTTTCCCCTGTCTCTCTTTCCCTCTATCTGACTTGTTAGTGTCAGATTCTCAAAGCCTTCCTCATTGCATGTCCCAGAAACTTCAGTTGTCTCTTCCTGATGCTCAGCATTAATTTTCTTTTCATTTCCATCCTTTCCAAAGCCTCATCATTGCTCACATGCCCGATCCATGACATCTGCAGCATCCTTCTGTAGAATCAAATTTCACTTCCTTCAAGTTTTTTAATGAGGTTGTCCAGCATTCACTGTCATACTGAAGAACAGGCATCACATGGCAGTCCAGTACTATCTTCTTTGTTACAAGCAAAGATTTCCTGTTTCTTAATACTTTACTCAACTTCTGGAATGCTACTTTCACTATGCCCATTTGCTTTCAGATCTCAGTGTCGCACTTTCCATCTTCTGTTAGAACAATTCCCAGATATTTAATTTTTTTTACCTGATTAATTTTAATATTCCCCACCTGTAAATGGCATTTTAGGTTCCTCTGTTTACTGATGACCATACATTTGGTTTTCTTGTAGTTTACTTGTAGTCCTTTCTTTCGACTTTAAGCCAGAAGCAATGATGGAGGACATCTTTTTTTAATGTTCTGTTCTGTTGAAATGTCACTTTTTGGACACCTTATAAAACAGACCAGAGAAAAGCAAGAGAGGAGGAGAAAGTTGCACCAACTAGTCTAAAATTTTGATAGATTTGGTGAAAGGGTTGGGTGAAACTACATTACTTTCTTGTTCTGGACATGGAATAAAAGACACCAAGAGTGAGTTTAATTCTTTCATCCTCAAACTGAGACCATACTGCCAGCATACATTAGTTCAAGGGTCTAGTTCAAAATTCCCTGTAGAATATTCAGATTGATAGACACCTGAAGAAGGATAGAGGGTACAATGAATGAAATGTTGTGATAATCACAGGAAATATTAGGACAATATCTGAATGTGAATAATGGTAAATGCTTGTCCTAGATAAACATAGTCATAGTGCTCTTGATAGAGGTAGTACCTTTGATGCTTTGCACACTGCATCTTCAGATTGACAGATATAACTGGTCCTCAACCATCTCCTAAATCTCTTTTTATGTAGTTCCAAGCTGCTATACTCAGTAAACTGTTTCAGTTGATGGACTAAACTCATGAGAGAGGTGGTATTAACATGGCACCACTGTGCAAAGGACCTCCTCAATGCAGATCACTGGCCAGAGTAGAAGGATTCCTCAAATAAACTACAAAAGCCATACATTTGCAACCAAGGTAAAGCACTTTTGGTCTAATCTGGAGTAGGATAGACTCCACTAGATTAAGACACCCAAGGGACACCATGTAAGTGCACACTAAGAAACAATTTTCTGGCATACAACTATGACAGATGAAGAAGAATGGTAAATAGCTCAGTACAATGATGCCCCAATTCATTCTTCAGGGATTAAGGGTGAAGAAAGAAGAAGAAGAAAAAAATCTAAGCCGTTATAATGTCAGAAACCAACAAACACTCTTTTATTTCATGACACCATATTTAAATCTGTTTTAGTTGTGCCTAAGAGTTGTGAGTTCAATACCAGATGACAGTTGTGGCAAACAAAAACTTAGTTGAATTAAACAGAGATATCTAATACATCTGGAAGTAGCATGACTAATGGAACAAGAAGAATCTATACCAGTGATTGAAATAAAGGGTTTGGTTTAAAATTCCAGTCATCGGAAGAAGTTCAGAGTGTACAATGGCCATAACATCATAAATATGACAATAAAGATAAGAACAACAGTCAAAACAATGTAAAAAATGAAAATACCTCAGAAATATAGAGAAATATATTTTTGTTTATTATTTTCTATCCATGAAACTAACTAGCAGAAAACTATTGTTAAATTTCAGAACATTTTTCATAACAATATCCATCATTTTTTGTATATTTATCATAACATTAAATTATATTATACTAGTAGTATAGCCCAACGTTGCTCGGGTGTAATGAAAGCTTTAAAACTAATCCATGGTCCTGGAGCTGTTTGGTGAGAATCGGAGTTTGGTGAGTATCGGATAAAAATTGTGGATTTTTATAAAGGACATACGGGCAGATAAACAGACACACACACAAACATCTTGCCTTATATATATATATATATTATCAATTTTCTGCACTATTGTAAGAACTGCAACCTTGAAACTTCTGAATATCATTTCTTATGTCTTTGTCTATGAGTGTATAAAATTTGATTAAAATCGGACTACTTCTTCTATAACCTGATTTTTTCGATTATCGATTTTCAATATTTATTGGGGGTACCTCAACACAAAACCTAGCTAAGAATACTTGCAGAAGCTTATAGTAAAACTGTGTAAATTTTCAAGAAAATCGGTTCAGCCGTTTCAGAGTCTATAGGTAATGGACACACAGATACACACACACACAGACAAAGTTCATTTTTATAAATAAGTTTAGATATTAATTATTATTATTATATTATTATAATATTATATATTAATTATTATTATTATTATTATTATTATATTTTATATTTTTGTGTATTTATGATAACATTATATTATATATTATATTATATTATAACAAATTTCCATTTTGCTTCTAAAGGACTAAATTCCAATGTAGTTTGAAAAACAACTAAATACTAGTAAAAAAATTAATGATAATAAATGATAATCACTTTACATAAAAATGCAATTTACTTTGTTTCAAGATTAAATTATTGATTTGTAAAAAAAAATTATTAATGCAGGAAAATCAACTTAAAAACTTTTGGTTTTGCATAAAGCATTCAGCCAAGAAATAATTTTCTGAAAAGATATTTTTTTCCATTTTAGTGTCAATTAAAAAATGTTTGATTATTAATTTTATATTCATTTTTTTGAATAATTTTGATTCCTTATTGTTTTTCACTGTAGTTTAGCTAAATCTTATTTCATCATTTTTCTTTCATTCATTTTTCAGTGCTTCTTGTATAAAGATAATGTGCATTTAATTTGGAACATTTCTGCATTGCTTTTATTACTCCTCATCATTTCCTCTACTCTTTCTTCCTCTATTATTTTTTTTTCTTCTCATGGATATTGACTCAAAACAACAAATTGCAGAGCCGAGTTCGAATTCCGAGTTGAACATCTTGCATTCACTTATGCACAAATACCCTTGGGAAAGGTATTAATCCATCTCTTCCCTAAAATAATAGGACAGACTGAGTTCTATAGCCTTGGTTGGCAACCAGTCTACCGCAGAAAGCAATGACAACCTACTGAGGGATAATCTTCTGACCAGTCAGTCATATCTCTTTTGAGACATGATTGCCCAAAGTGTGTATCACATATGGCACTTAATTGACTGACTGACTGACTTCCCATTCATCTTTTCACCCTCTTTACCATCAACACTCCCTTTTCAATATTCTTATTCCTTTCCCTCTCTTTAATCTGGAAAATTCTTTTAGAGCTTAATTCCTAGTGCTATTCTTTTATTTTTTTTTTTGCCATATTCTTTCTTTCTCTTTCATTCTCTATTTTTTACTTTCCTCTTACTTTGTATCATTATTACACTCACTTTTTTTTTTTTTCATCATTTCACCCCGAGCAAGGCAGAAACGCCACTGATGTGCAGGGGGTTACATAAATGTAAAAAGATTAATTAGAAAAGAGTGAGGAGTACAACCTAGTTAGAAAGGAACAATAGAAAGCTGAGAAAGCAGGTGCGATGACAGATACATAGGTGGAGAGAAAGGGAAGGTTATACAGGGGTGGGGAGAGAGCTAGAGTCCAGTGGTTAGTAAATGAGTATTGACTTTGCATTTAAATTTCTGGAGGTTGTAGCTGTCAGGAAAGCAAGAATACGGGAGCGAGTTCCACAGGCGGGGTGCGAGAGAAGAAGCTGCAGGAGTAGAATTGTCATCTGCATTTGGCTAATCTGACTTCATAAACGTTCTTTTTCCAAACTACCTTTCCTTTCTTTATCTTTACTATGAAAATTTTCTTCAAGACAACATTCTTGGTGCCTTTTATTCCTTACCAAATTCTTGGTGCCTTTTATTCCTTACCAAATTCTTGGTGCCTTTTATTCCTTACCAAATTGTTTCCTTCACTTTCATTCTCTATTGTTTTCTTTTTTCCCTTTCTTTTCACTCATACATTTTTCTTCATAATCAACACACACTTCTCCAAACTCCTTTTTCTTTCTTTGTCTTTTATACTGAAAATTTCAACTTTGTCTTCTTGGTTGTTCTTTTTGTTTTATCTGTCATATCCCTTCAGGATGTAGGCGATCATGGACTTCTACTTCCCTATATCCCTTATAGCTCTCAACACTTTTTCTCTTGGTATCACTCCCCAACCCTGCTCTGCTATCCTCCTGCTCAAGCCCATCTCAAATGTTGAATGCTGCTTTCCCTTATCTCTCTTGCCTTTTATCTGTCATGTGGGTGTTCAGTCAGTTAAGTGACATATGTGATACACACATTGAGCAATTGTCTCAAAAGAGACATGACTGACTGGGCAGAAGATTATCCCGCAGTAGATTGCCATTGCTTTCTACAGGAGACCAGTTGCCAGCTAAGGCTATAGAACCCAATCTGTCCTGTTATTTAAACCATAACTGGAGGGAAAAAATAGATTAATACCTTTTCCAAGGTTATTTGCACGTAAGTGAATGCAAGGAATTCAACTGGAATTTGAACTTAGCTCCTTGATTTGTCATTCTGCATCGATATCCACTACACAACACACATCCCCTGTGAGTATTAGATTCTCTAAATCTGCCTTCCTCATTATGTATCCAAGAAACTTCCTGCTGATAAATGTCTCTTCCTGTTGATAAATATGTTTCCTTTTTGTTGCTCATATGCTCAGTCCATGGTATACTCAGCACCATTCTGTTGAACTATATTTCTGTTTTTTTGAGTTTTTCCTTCATTTTGAGGAGATTGTCCAGCATTTTGTCGTCGTCATCCTGTGGCCTCGGCCAAGATAGAACTCATTACACTTCTCCTGTATTCCCTGTGCATTTGGAACCCTGGTGCAGTTTATAGCGAAATTCATAATCTTGTCAAATAGCTGAATACTTGATGCTTTGCCAGGGCTACCAAGGGTGTTTTTTTATTGTGACACCAACACTGGATGGGTTGCCTCCAGTCCCCATCCTGTTATTTATCTCATAACTAGAGGGAAGTGATGGATTAATACCTTTCCCAAGGGTACCAGTGCTTAAGTGAATGCAGGGTACTCAACTGGAATTTGAACTCAGCTCACTGATTTCTCTTTCCAAGCCAACATCCACTGCACCACAACGCACATCTGTCACTGAACGCTTACAGTGTCTGGTATTCCCAAGCAGTCACCGATATAAGTACTGACCAGGCTCACGTTGCTTAACTTCAGTGATCAAACTAGAACCGGTGTATTCAACATGATATGCCGTAAATGTTTACCATCATAAAGAAGGACAGACTTTTTTTTTATTCCTTGATATATTCTCTTTGCTTCTCTCTTGCTCTATTTTTCTCTTTCTTTTTTCTTTCCATGCATTCATTCAGAGTCTTTCAATGACACTCTCTTTCGCAATATATTTATTTCTGTGTTTCCTTCTCTGCCTTTTATTCCTCAAGATTGTGTTTATCCATAAGCATTGAGTCCTAAATGAACATCAAAACATCTGTCTATTTTTTTTCAGACTGTTTCTTCTTATTTGCCTCAGGAAATAGAACACTTTTTTTCTCTTTACAATTAGTGTATTTGCTTCAGCAAATAGTCTTATTATGCCTAATGTTTCATAATTAGTGTAATTATTAAAGCAAATATATCAGTTATTTACTCTTTTTTTTAAAATGTTGTTTTCATGAAATCTTTTCTTCATTTGTATAGATATACAACACAATCTCATGAATAGATCAGTGTTTGAATATTGCATCAGAAATTATTCATTTACTGTAATACCTTTTGCAGAGGTTAACTCACCTGTTTATGATGAAAGGAACAATAAATTAGAATAACAAAATGCCGTATATTTGGCTCTTTCAGGTTTGATATTGATGCCTTCTAAAAGTTAAGCAGAGTATTAAGAAAAAGAAAAAAAAACTTGGAAACAAAGAAAAGAATATTGAACTGTTACATATCTGTCCTTCTATGACAGTGAATGATGAACAATCTCCTCAAAGATGAAGAAGAAACTTGAGTCAACAGACACATGCTAAGAATATAATGGAGTGAATGTGACAAATTTTTAAAAAGATGGAAAACAAAAAGAACACTTATACTTAGATTAAGAAAGGGATTGTTGAAATTTCTAGGACACATAATGAGGAAAGAGCTTAGAAAATTTAACACTCACAGGACATATTGAAAGAAGGTAGAAAGAAAATCAGCACATAACCTACCTAACTAGATTGTGTTAATGGTTATAAGAACAGGGCTTCGAAGAGATACAGGACTGACAAATTTACTATGAGCTACAAAGGACAAGAAATTTTTGCGAACCATGATCAAACACATTCTGAAGAGTTATGATACATTGCCTTGGTATGGGGAAAATAGAATAAGGATGAGGTTGAAATAAAAGAGAACATCACTGGAAAGTACAAATCACATATGCTAAGCCAAAAATTTATCCTAAGCCAGCCAAGCATAGAAATGAATACAGTATGGGTGCCAGTATTAAAGTGTGCTAGAGAAAAACAATAATAACAACAAGATTGTAATATGAGCTCTAGTAAAAACTGTTTACTGAGACATTAGTCTTATAAGACCCAAAGATTCATACATTGATATCCTCAAGTTGATAAAAAAGCATTGGTTGAATCCAGTGGCTTGTCTCAAAGAGTTGGGCATTCAAAATCTGGCTCCATCAGAGGTAAACAAAATCTTGTTAAGTTGAGTTAAAGGGAGATAATGAGACACCTAGAAGAGGCATGGCACACGAAACTAGAACAATTTACTTTGATGGATGAAATAAATGGTTCAGTTGAGAATTCCAGTCACCTGAAGAAGTCTTGAGCATATAGTCAAAACATTATGGCAATGAAGATGAGGACAACAGTCCAAACAATGTACATAGTGTAAATAATTACAATGCCACATAAAAAAATACAGGCAAATATTGAAATTAGAATTCTCGAATAAAAATGCTGGAAGCAAGAACAACTGCTACTACACGGTGAGAAAATGGCTTACTAGACTGATACCATAAAATAGAAAATGCTTTTTCTGGGAAAGGAATTCAACTACCAATTTGCTGAGTGATAATGCTTATCTGCACTTTCCACACTAACATCCATTATCTAGTCAGCACTTCCAAGAATTTGAAGATCTCAAACAATTCATTGAATTGATACTGAAACCATTCTTTATAATAACATAGCTGTAAGGGGTTTTAAGGTCATAGAAAGCCAAGGAAAGTATTTTGGTGAGTGAATAATGATAATACAAATTTATATGAATAAAAGGTTTTGTCACGTGAATTGCTGGAAAAGGTTGTATTGATACTATTTTATATGTTTTTAATAGTACAGAATGAAAGCAAAAACCAAGATAGGCTGAAATTTTATAAAGCATTTTATTCTACAGGAATAAAATGAAATTTTTTTGTTATAAAATCACAAAAGTTTAATTGTGAAAATGTACAGTTTTTGTTGACAGAGTGTTCATGTATCTACATTTTGAAAAAGCAAATAATTTTTTCTCCTTTCCTTTCTTTATTTTTATGTTTCTTTTTCTTTCTTTCTTTCTTTCTTTCACATGTACATTTTATCTCATTTTTTGTCCCTCTTCTTTTTCCTTCTTTTTTCCTTCTTTCCATCTATTTCATACATGCCTTTTTCTCTCTCATTCTTTGTTCCTCTACTTTTTCTTTCCTTCTTCCTCCGCATGTCCAATTTTTCTCTAATTATGTGTTCCTTTTTTTTTCTTGCCCTTCCATTTTCTCTCTGTCTTTGTATCAATTTTTTTATCATTATCTCATTTCTTCATATGTCCCTTGTTCTCTCATTCTTTCTTCTTTTCTTTCCCAGTTCCCTTCATATGCCCCCTTTTATTCTCATTCTCTCTTCCTTTTCTTTTTATTTCTTTCCTTGCAACTTTCATATGTGCCCTTTTTCTCTCATTCTTTGCCCCTTTGCTTTACCCTTCCCTCCTATGTTTCTTTCTTTTCTCTAAATCTTTGTTCTTTTTCTCTTTCTTTCCTACTATGTCCTCTTTTCTCTAATATTTTCTCTCTCCTTTTTACTTTCCTTCTTCCTTCAGATGCCCATTTTTTTCTCTAATTTTTTGTCCTTTTCCTTTTTCTTCCCCTTCTAGGTCTATTTTTCTCTAATAATTTTTTCCTTCTTTTACCTTTCCTTCTTCCTTCACATGCCCATTTTTTCTCTAAGTTTTTTGTCCCTTTTTTTTTCCTTTTTCCCCTTCTAGGTCTTTTTTTCTCTAATTTTTTCTTCTTTCTTTTTCCTTCCATTTTCTCCCTAACGTTTTATCCGTCTTTTTCCTTTTTTTCCTTCTAGGTCTTTTTTTTCTCTAATTTTTCTCCTTTCATTTTCCTTCTCTTCTTCCTTCACATGCCCATTGTTTCTCTAATTTTTGTCCTTTTTCTTTTTCTTCCCCTTCTAGATCTTTTTCTCTAATTTTTTCTCCTTTCTTTTTCTCTCCCTTCTTCCTTTCATATCTCTCTCCTTTTTCTTTCCTTCCACACTTCTTTATCATTTTTGCTATATCTCAGGTCATAATCCTTTTATTGCTGTTTTGAAGCTAAAATCATTATTATCAATTTTTTAAATTTTTTTCTTTATCACCTGGCAAGCAGCAAACCATTTTTGTAGCAGCTGCAGCAGTTATTCTAGAATTTGGCATCATTTAAAAGACATCTTGAAGGTACCTGGCACTTAGATTTAGAACTTGAAATAGAAGCATATAAAAAGCTGGTGAAGTTAAGGCTGAAAACTGAACACAAGACAACATTTGAAATCCTATTATTTTTTATCACCTTTACAAAAATATGTCTACAAACTGGTGACCAAATTTGTTTAATGTTGTTCTTAGTAGGTATGATTTAGGAAATAAACCAAAATTTAAAACATATTTGTAATTTTAGTATAGGAGATAAGGAAATTGAACACAGGACTGTCTGTGTTACAGGTGCTTTTTTCTGGTATTTTAAGATGTTGTTGTTGTCCTTCTTCTATGTGGCATGTCCCTTCAGGATGTAGGTGATCATGGCCTTCCATGTCTTCCTAAACCTGGTGGCTCTTAGTACGCTTTCTCCTGTTACCTCACCCAAACCCTGCTCTGTCATCCACTTGCTCAGGCCCATTAAGTATGTTACCTACTGCTTTCCCCTGTCTCTATTTCCCTCTATCTGACCTGTGAGTATTAGATTCTCCAAGCCCTCCTTCCTCATTATATGTCTCAGAAATGTTAGCTGTCTTTTCCTAAGGCACAGTATTAAGTTTTCTCATTTTCATCCATTCCAAAACCTCATCATTGCTCACATGCTCGATCCATGTTATCTGCAGCATCCTTCTATAAAACCACATTTCAGTTGCTTCAAGTTTTTTCTTCATCTTTGATGAGGTTGTCCAGCATTCACTGCCATATTGAAGACCAGACATCACAAAGCAATCCAGTACTCTCTTCTTTGTTTCTAGCAAAATTTTTCTGTCTCTCAATACTCTACTCAACTTCTGAATCTTTGCCATACCAATTCATCTTCAGATCTCAGTGTCACACTTTCCATCTTCTGTTAGAAGACTTCCCAGATATTTAAATTGTTGTACTTGCTTGATTTTAGTATCCCTCACCTGTAATTGGCATTTTGGACTCATCTGTTTGCTGATGACCATGCATTCAGTTTTCCTGTAGTTTATTTGTAGTCTTTTCTTTCAACTTTCTTCAGCTACCTTTTTTAAGAGGTCTTATAGTTTTCTTTCTATGTCAGATATCAACACTATCATCTACGTATCTTATGTTGTTCAGACTGTGGCCGCCAATGATGATTCCTTGTATAACTTCTAGGGTCCCCAAAATAGTCTTGCTGTACTAGTTGAATAGATCCAGTGAGGAGACACATTCTTATCTTATGCTCCTTTCTATTTTTGCATATCTGCTGAATTCATTTCCTGTCTTTATGCAGTCAGTTTGCTGCCAGTAGAGATTCTTGATTTACTCTAATGTCTTTCCCAAATATGTTGAAGTTGCTGAACATTTATATCAATTCTTTGTGGCAAACACCTTTGTTGAACATCTTTGCAGTGACTTAAAAATCTGTGTCATCTACTTAAATGCCCCTATCAGCTCTAGACTCTCAGGTGGATTTCGCACATAATATCAAATCTATTCTGAGATGTCTAAGCAAATGAAGTTTGTCAGTCTAAAAGAAGTTAAAACTTCATTTGATCTCATAAGCTGGTACTAAAGAATTACAAACAAAGAATTTTACAAAATATGAAACCCTACATAATTTGAAAACACACAACTGTGGCAACAACTAAAATGGATATTACATGTAACTCTTAGAGAAAATGAAATAATCAAGATGTTGACTTTCTACATAACCTTAAACAAAAGGTCTGGAAGCAATAATAGAAAGAGTTATAACATTTAGCGAATTTAATTTCCTTGAAAACCTATTTTATGAAAAAGGTTTTTTAAATTTCAGTCAACAGAAATTCTAACTGTTTGGTCAATGAATGCCAAGATTTTCTTGTATTGAAATGGCTAATTTCATCAATTATATTTCCTTAACAAATTATCAATAGTTTTTTTTTTATTAAAAGGACATCTAATTAGTTAATATTGGATTGGGTTTTTCATCTATTTATATTATTTAAATTTGAATTGTTATTATCTTAATGTTTCAGTAATTCTTCAGGTATTTTTAATCTGGGTAACTTTCGGGGAATTGATAACCAGACATTTAAATCTATGAGAGTAGATTTTCAGTGCCAGTATTAAAAATCCTGTCACTAGTGTAATATGTTACCTACCTTTTGAATGTCGCCTACAAAATTCTATCACTGATATAGTATGTGGCCTACCTAAAAAAAGCATATTATAAAGAAGTATTATAACTCTAGTAAGGGTTAGGGGTAAGGAAAATAATTAGTTTAAATCTATTAATATACTCTAACTGAAGTAGGGTACATTCAAACTGGGTAGACCATGTGCTAAACCAGAATCAAAAAGGTACGCACATAGTATACTGGCATAGATTTTTCTCCTTCCACTGTCCTTGTCAAGTGATTTAATAATTAGTTCACAAATTTGGTTCTGAGAAATGTCCTAGCAGAGGACAGAAAATGTGTCAGTGAAATCCAAAGACGCATTGGCATAATCAAAGATGCATTTCCAAAGCTAAGCAGAGTCAGGAAAATTTTATTAGAAAAAAAGAAAAGAGTATTGAACTGTTATGTAATATCTGTTCTCCTATATAACAGTGAATGCTGGAAAATTTTCTCAAAGATGAGGAAGAGACTTCAAGCAACAAAAATGTTGTACTACAGAAAGATGCTGAGGGTATTATGGACCAAACATGTGTGCAATGACAAGGTTTTTGGAAAAAATAAAAACAAAAAAAAACATATACCTAACATCAGAAAGGGATTGTTGAAATTTCTGGGGCTCGTAATGAGGTGGGGGGGGCTTGGAAAATAGAATACTCACAGAACAGATTGAAGGCCAAAGGGACAGATAAAAACACATGACATATTTGACAAGCTTGAGAAAATAGATGGCGGAACAAGGTTTAAAAAATAAGATTTTATTTAGAGCTGTAAATGATGGGAAATTGTGGAGAGCCATGAGCACCTATGTGTTGAGAGGACAAAGCACATAAAGAAGAAGTTATTGTGAATCTAATCTCTAGGATAGGCAGCTCAGTGATTTTTTTTTTTTTTGGTGTCTATACAGCAAACCTGTCTACCTCAGCAGTAACTGTGCACTACTAAATTACAACAAGATGAGATATCTACAGATATAAAAAGTGGAATGAAAGCAATGAACCCCTGTTGATTTAACAGTTCAGTTCAAATTCCTTAAGTTTAGATGGATTGACAAGCATCTGAAGATGTCCAGAAAGTAAAACAGCGAAATCGTCTATGCCAGTGGTACAACAATATCTGGGTGCATTTTCCAAAATCTTGATGATCAGAGATTGGCAAATAACATTTCTTTTGATCTAACACTAATTTCTCAATAAGGAAAAACCAGCTGGTCACATTCAATTCCTATAAAATAAAACTGGTAACATTTCATGACTGCTGATCAGACCCCAATATATCATCAGTCATGAAGAGTGATGTCCTCTTGAGGAGGCTCTGTACCTTGAGAGGATATTGGACCTCAGATTCTGCTGACCTCAAGTGGAAATTCTATACATGATCCATCACTAAAGATGCAGGTAAAATGATCAGCTCCCTGTACCATTTCAGTAAGTAACTGACACCTCATCCTACCTTCTTTAGAAGTGCCAGATCAGGTAAAAAATAAAGTATGGTAGCTATATTTGGGCAGGCACTGTGCAGACCTCACTTTCTAGTCTTGACAGAATTCAAAAGTGTCTCCAAGTTCTTGTTGAAGAAGAATATTCCACACTCTAACCTCTCTTTCACAGGTGGGATGTGACAAGTATCTCACTGCTCTATCGCTACTACCAGGTAAAGTGCTTGAACGAATTGCTACAACTGGTTCCACCAGGTCTGACCTTCACAGCTAGGACCCCCAATGGCACTTACATAGTAGCAGACCACATTTACTCCCTCTGTTTTCTATCAGTAAGAAGTAAATTCCATTAAAACAGCTTTTTGCTGCAAACCACTGTCCTATGGAACAGACTCCCAAGAGGATGTTTCCCCAATCACTACAATTTTAGCCTGTTCAAGTCTAGTGTCAACAGTTATCTTTCCCTTCTATTCATATAAATTTCCCTTTAAAATAACCTTTACTTCAAGTGGTTTCAGGCCTTGTCCAGGGTGATGCAATCTGTAAAAAAAAAAAAAAACACACGACAAAAACAACAAAGACAGTGATAGCTAGACATAATCATAAATTTTATACAATTGTAATGGAATATCCTGTCCTACCTAGGAATGGGTATGGCCCGGGTTATAAAAGACCGGGACTAAAACAAACTACAGAGTGATCGAGAGTGATCGAGAGTGTTCATGATTATACGAATCATTGACTTTAGTTGAGAGCCATCGGCCTTAGATGAGAGTTAGAGGTCACTAGACGAAAGCCTTCTTCTCAAGACGGACGTATACGTCCTATACAGAGACATTGCCTTCTTGATTGTTATTCTGGTTAACTGTTCGTTGGTGTACATGTATTTGGTTTATTGTACTGAGGTATAATAAATCTCTATTCATATATCCTCAGTGTTAAGAATTATTTCTTGCACTATTCTTTCTCTGTTTATCCCCTCCCAGGATATAACATATACTAACAGCTTGAACTTCTTGTTTATGAAACTCTCTTCCAGTTTCTTGCTTTCCAGTCAATTTCAGTCTTCAACAAACAAAATACAATGCCAAACATTATTTTGTATCTTTTTAATTCCTTTTCTTTTATTATTCTCACACCTTAATAATGGTTTTTCCTCTTCATATATTCTTTCACAAAATGGAAGTGTATTTCTGGCTTCATGCTTTAGAACCCGATATTCAAAAATTTAAAAGCAATATCTTAATTCTTTTTCACTTTTTCTTATTATTTTGTACTCAGTAACCTTTTACCTCTTGGTAGCTTTATTGCCTTGCTTGGGATAAAATGATTTTAAAAAATAGTCTGAATCTAAATAATATAAGAAATTACTGACCTTCTATTCTTTTAATCATTTCATCCTAAGCAAGACAATAAAGCTACTAAGACACAAGGGGTTACAAAGTGTAAATGAATCCCAGAAAAAAATATTAAAGAGTGAGATCAATAAAAGAACAGGAAATAAGAAAAGAAGATAACGAATGACATTGCATTTAAATGTTTGAATTTCAAAGTTAATTGGAGAGTGAGAAGCCAGAAAATAGATCTTGTAGTGACAATTAAGAGTAAAAACTTTTTTGGCATTTTAAATCTTCTTAATTTCAACTATGCATTTCACATGTATTAAAAAGACATTTAATTTATTAACAATTTGATTTGATTTTCTAATTACAAATTACCACGACCTGATTTTTTAATTCATTACAGTATCACCAAGTCAAATTATCTACCATGTATTTTTCAGTAATTCAAAGATCTCTCTAATTAATAAGAATATCCTGGAAGCTGTCAAATTAACAATATTTTGTTTTTTTTTGGATTTGAAAGTAAGCTTATTTTCTTTCCAAACAGTCAAGAATTAAAACCAATGGACAGCTAATTGTATATTAGAATGTATTTAAACACTATGTGTACAATAATTAATCTAAACTTATTTATAAATGGAACTTTGTCTGTGTGTGTGTGTGTGTGTGTGTGTGTGTGTGTGTGTGTGTGTGTGTGTGTGTGTGTGTGTCCGTTACCTATAGACTCTGAAATGGCTGAACTGATTTTCTTGAAAATTTACACAGTTGTGAGTGTTCTTAGTGAGGTTTTGTGTCTAGGTACCCCGATAAATATTGAAAATCAATAATCGTAAAAATCAGGTTATAGAAGGAGTGGTCCAATTTTAATCAAATTTCATACACTCACAGACAAAGACATAAGAAATAATATTCAGAAGTTTCAAGGTTGCAGTTCTTACAATAGTGCAGAAAATCGATAATATGTATATATAAACGGCAAGATGGTTGTGTGTGTCTGTTTATCTGTCTGTATGTCCTTTATACAAATCCACAATTTTTATCCGATTCTGACCAAAATTCACACAAATATTCTTTAGGCTAAGTCTGAGCTCCAGGACCATGGATTAGTTTTAAAGCTTTCATTACACCTGAGGAACGTTGGGCTATACTGCTAGTAAATAATAAATATTGATATGGATTTATAAGCATGAGTTGAGCCTGTGTCTGTAAGGAAATAATTAAAGACAGGCAGTGATACAAAAACAATCTACCCACTGTAGATTAAACTGCAGACAAATTGAGAACAAATGTCTGCATGCAAACTATATGAATAATCATAACTCTTCATCCAAGAAATTCTAACATATATTCTCTGTGAAATATTACCGTATTCTAGGTGTTTTTTTCCCTTTATACATGACTAGCAGATAGCCCGGCATTGCTCAGGTGTAATGAAAGCTTTAAAACTAATCCATGGTCCTGGAGCTCAGACTCTTTGGACATTGGCATGAAAGACTAAAAAGCAATAGTTGTTTCCAGTTAAAGTGAAACCATAGACTAAAAGAAAAATGAATGGATGTAAGTCAAATTTTGATTTCCTGGTACCGATATCAAATAAGTTTTTTTCATCGTAAACTGAATTTTGAAGGTTAAATAAGTCCTCTGAGTAAATGGTATCATAGCTTAGACTAAGAACTATAGTTATACCTACTTAGAGCCAAACCCAAAGCAAAAATTAAAATAAAAGGGCTGAAAAAAATACAGACATACAGGCAGATAAACAGACACACACACAAACATCTTGCCTTTTATATATATATATATATTATTGATTTTCTGCACTATTGTAAGAACTGCAACCTTGAAACTTCTGAATATCATTTCTTATGTTTTTGTCTATGAGTGTATCAAATTTGATTAAAATCGAACCACTCCTTCTATAACCCGAGTTTTTCGATTTTTGATATTTATTGGGGGTACCTCGACACAAAACCTAGCTAAGAACACTCGCAGATGCTTATAGTACAACTGTGTAAATTTTCAAGAAAATCGGTTCAGTCATTTCGGAGTCTATATGTAACGGACACATACACACATTCACACGCACAGACAAAGTTCCATTTATAAAATAATTTTAGATCTTCCATGTCAGATTTTGTTGTTCCAGATATTATTTTTCTATCAAAGTATGTATACTGACTATGTCATTGTATTCAACAATTTTATCCCCCTTTTACAGATAATGCTAAGATATATCTTTGACTATTTAACTTGTACCCAGATAGCATTAAGTTTGACACCAGCTTTATTCTGATAGACACATATATTCTTCCTCCTTCACAGTTAAATTCCTGGTCTATTGGTTTGAATTGATGCCAAAGAGGACTAAACCCATCTTGAATAGTATCTTTCACTTCATGCAGAAATTTAACAACCAATCAGAAATATCATAATTTGCAAGTACATTTTTCAGAAATGCTCGAACACAGACATGTAATCCATTCTAGCTTTTCATACAAAGCTGGTCTTAGTCTGCCACTCCCAACAAATCACAAATCAAAGGCCCTGTAATCTTCAAACTATTTCATTGCTGCATGACCACAATTAATGGGCAGTCATGTTGGTTGGGGCTAACATTCTTCATTGACCTTCAGCTACCAATCACTGGCAGAGAATGATCACTTCTGACTATCAGAATGAGATTAATAATGGAGTCAGGTGAATGCCTGGAAAGGCATGAAGTGTTGGGAGGTCAAAGAGTTATGCAGATACTTTTGATGTATATGGATAAGAATGGTTGGGGGAAGTGAACTGTGCAACAACCGCCTTATGGTCCTTTCTTATTTACTGGTTTATTTCTATAAGTTATATAGCAATTTCTCTGATGCACCTCCTGGACAATGTGCAATGGCCAGAAATTGAAGTCAATTCAAGTGTGAAATTTGTGTTGGACAATTGATATCTATAATCAGTTAAATAGACTTTAAAATTATGATGCAAATAATACTCTTTCTCTTTCAGCTTCTCTTGTTTCGTTACTTTTTTCTTTGCTCTCTTTCTTCTCTGATCAATCAATTTAATTTTCTGTTTAACAAATTCATTCTTCTTCTTTCTCTTTCCTTTTTCTTGCCTCTTTTTCATTCTCCTTTCATCTGTACTTATTCTTTATCTAAAATTTCTTTGCCCTCTTGCTTCTTTGATCAACCAGTTTCATTCTCTGTTTAACAAATTCATTCTTCTTTCTCTTTCCTTTTTTCTTGCTTCTTTCTCATTCTCCTTTCATCTGTACTTATTCTTTATCTAAAATTTCTTTGCCCTCTTTCTTCTTTGATCAACCAGTTTCATTCTCTACTTCTTCAACTAATTGCTTCTTTTTCTTTCTTTTTCCCTCTTTCCCATTCTTCTTTAACCTAAATAGATTCTTTATTAAAAATTTCTGAGATGTGGAATTATCATTAGGTACATAATTTACATGCAGACTATTGTCCTCAGTATTATTGTTTTTTTATAACAAAGATAAGGACAATTGTCTGACATGTAAATATTGTAAATTCAGAAATTAATTTATATTTATTAATTGTTATTTGCACTATTTACATTGCTCAAACTGCTATCCTCATCATTGTTGTTTACAATGTTTTGGCTGTTGTAAACCCCAACCTTCTTCAATTAATTGGAATTTCAGACTGAACCTTTTATTTTGTTCACCAAGGTTGATTGTTCTATTTCTATGAGTACTGCTACTCTATCAGCTTCTTTTCTTGTACTTCTCACATGCAGAATTCCATTCTGTATGCTTGCTTTCCCGACAGCTACAATCTCCATAAATTTAAATATAAGGTCAATTGCCATCTCTTATCTCTCTAACTCACATCCTTTCCCTCATTTTCTCCTCTCCGTCCACGCAACTCTCATCAGCTCTCTTCACACCAGTATTCTCGTCCTTCTCTTACCCATTCTCTAACACCAGCTATAACTTGTTCCTCTCTCTCATCATTCACCTCCTATATAACCTCCTGCACACCAGTGGCGGTAAAACTGTCTTGCTTGTGGTGAAATGATTATAAAAAAAATGCTCTATGGAACATGGCTCATGAAATTTGGACAATCTATCTTGGTTAACAAAATAAAGGGTTTAGGTCGAAATTTCCATCACCTGAAGAAGGTCAAAATATACAAAGATGAGTATAACAGTTCAAACAATATATATAGTAGAAATAATTGCAATACTTCATCTCAAAATATACACAAACAATTATATATATATATATATATATATATATATATATATATATATATATTCACTACCAGCCATTATTATTAGGCCATCCTAGTGTTTAAAAACAATGATGCATTTCATACTATTTTTTAGTATTTATTGTCAAATGAATAATTGTAAATGAAAATAGAATGGTTCTTTTGTTAATACTGCACAACAACATGTGCATCAAATGAATTTATAAATATTTAATAATTACCTATAGTGCAGTTTCATCAATGAAAGAATGAAGAAAATTTAGGGTGATTCGAACAAGTTCATCTTTACTTCCTTGCCTTGTAAAATTTTGCGAAGTAATAATAACAAAAGAACCATTCTATTTTCATTTAGAATTAACCACTTGACAATAAATACTAAAAATAGTATGAAATACATCATTTCTTTTAAAAAAAACTGGGGTGGCCTAATAATTATGGCCAGTAGTGTGTTTGTATATATATATATATATATATATATATATATGTAATGAATTATTTTGAACATTATTTTTACCGATACTCATATTTAAGTAGATATTCTGTTTTTAATTAAACAGTATTTTTATATTTATATCTACTGGCCTGATTATTTACAATAAATTTTTATTCCAAAAATGTGTGCTATCCAGCAGAATTTGAACCTGCGACCCCTATTACATAGGGGAAGCATACCATTTGATCTGGTACCATCTTGACCACTCGACCATGAATAGCCTCTTGATCAGATGAGGTTTTTATCATGCTTATATAACACAATTTTCGATTTTACCGTAAACAAGTATATCTACTCTGAAATGTATCGTAATGTCAACAAATGTAAACATGTTACGGAAATTAACGAATTTTAATGAAACTTGGTTATAAGCAACCGACAATTTGTAATGAATTATTTTGAAGTTTCGTTAAAATTCATTAATTTCCGTCGTATATATATATATATTGTATTGATGCACCAGTCTTTCCTTTATGTAAGTTTCATTAAAAATGACAGACAAGGTTCTATGGTTAAGTTTTATATAATTTTTCATGTGATTGTATAATTTTTTTCTTATTTACAGAATATAATTTATATAAAAATTATCTGAATGTTATATTACTCCAAGCACTTTCGGCTATACTTTTAGTCACTATCAAGGATGAATTTTATTTTACTTTTAACTGAATATATAGATTGTTTTGTTTATATATGGGGAGTCATAGGAATGTTTTATATTCCAAACACAGTCAGCACACTGTGGTCATGTTCATAGTTGATATTGTTGAGTGTGTGCATATATATATATATATATATATAAAAACTAAGATTTGTACCCAAAGAATATATTAATAGCTTTAAACAAGATAGACGTCATAATTTTCCCAACCCAAGGAACCTTTCGGTCAACACTTGTCAAGGGCTACGTTGGCTTTATTACAAAGGGTCAAAAAATAGAGGACAAAAAACAATGGAAAACTTACAATACTGGGGGAAGATGGAACTTGTTTAAAAATAAATAATATTTATTGAATAAAGTTTATTTTTAAACGAGTTCCATCTTCCCCCAGTATTGTAAGTTTTCCATTGTTCTTTGTCCTCTATTTTTTGACCCTTTGTAATAAAGCCAACGTAGCCCTTGACAAGTGTTGGCCGAAAGGTTCCTCGGTTGGGATAATTATGACGTCTATCTTGTTTAAATATATATATATATATATGCTAACCTTGTTAACTTCCCTATAGTAAATAAGGAAACAGCAATGTGTTTCTGCACCAGTTTCCATAGTAGGTAGATCCTTGATACATATCCAACCAATTTTGAATTCAAAATTTTCTGTCTCTTCAACTAACTGCTGATCAATGCTAGAGATCTTAGTCTATTCAACTATTAACTTCAAGCTTTGAGAAGAGACAGATTTATACCTTTTGAGAGTTGTGTAAAATTGAATGCAAATAAGCTTAGTTGAAACTTGAACTTGACCTGTCAACGCAACTTTCTGCACCAATAACCACTATGCTACAGTGATGCTACTATTTCAACTATATTTCAAAATAAGGGTTAGGCATTCATGTATGAGATGTGGCACGTATGTCTAAGAGAGAACTATCTTTCTTCAAATCTTGTGGACTGTTGCTTTTGAGCCACAAAAAAAGAAACCCTACCAAATAACAGAACCTTCATCACTTGAGAACTTTCAACAGCAGTAACAATTAAAATGGAAATCACATGTAACTTGATGAGATATAAACAAGATGTTGACCTTCCATGCGACATCAAGCAAAGGTCAGGAATGAAACCCCCATCAATACTGGAAAGAGCAGTAAGAGTTAAAAGATTTTTTAGAAAAAGTTCTTTTAATAGAAAGATTGTTTTTCAAATTTCTATAAAAAATAACACTGCCTGTTCAGCCAATGAATGCCAAACTTAAGAAGTGGCTAATATTATCATTGCCATTAAAGTTGTTTTAAATTAAATATTTTATAAATTCCAATCAAAAGTAGCACTGACTGCTCAATCATAAATGCTAAATATTTCCATATAAGGAAACAGCTAATATTGTTAATGTTACTGTCAGTTCAAATTTATAAAATAATAAAAACTGTTTTTCTCTAAAAAATTTTTTCTAGAAAATAGGCTTTGCAATTCCCCTAATTGTTATATCTCTTTCAAGTGTTAATGAGATTTCCTTCCAAACAGTTTTTGTTTTGATATATTGGAAAACTTCACATTCAGGACCACTCAGTCCAAACTTTACTAATGATGATTGAAACACAATTAAACTGGAACATATTCAGTGTTATAATATCTTCTCTGGACAGTATAATTAATATAAGCTAGATCAAATTTTAGTATACAGATTATTGTTTCATTATATAACTTGTATTAACCTACTAATATAAGTTATTTTTTTGGCTTAGCTTTTATTGCCATGAGGGTATTTTCTGGGCCTTTTCTATAATTACGTTTATGGTAATAGTTCAGCTGAGCTCTTTGCTAGGGTACCTAGATTTTTAAAATTTAAGTGCAATACTAAACTGACATCACGAGGTCATCAATTTACAGTTGAGATGACTAGATGAAGCCATAAGTTCTGTGTAAACAGTCTCTTCTCTGACACTTCTCGTTTCTGGAATTTCTTTTGGAGCCAAACTTGAAAACTACATATGGAAATTGAAAGAAAAGAATGACAGAAACCCCAGCAGACATGGTAAATATTAAAAAACGGCAAACCCTGCAATTGTGTCAAGAAGAAGATTTGGCCAGTGCATTATTTCCAGAATGACAAAAGCTACTAAATGAAAGATCTGAAATAATGTTTGGTTGCAGACTCATTAGAAAATATATTTTAGGCTTGTACAAACTCAGATGAAAGGATTCCCAATAACAAACTACTCCTTTACTTTGAACTTCTAATTATGAACTTATAAAAGCATTTATCGTTGAGTCATCAGTTAAAAAAAATTCTTGACAAAACCAAAAAGGTCAAAACCATAGTAGCATAACCAACTAAATACCTAAATTTTCCACATGTTAAATCTTCATTTTATTTCAAACATGTAATGAGCACTTTCTGATACAACTGTTTTTTGGTCTAATTTAAATATGACCTATAACTGTTTAATATATATATATATATATATATATATATATATATATATATTAATATTTACCAAGTGGGCATCTGTACTATACATTATGTCCTCATCAAAAGGATATGAGCAAATATATAACAGGTTGTAATTTTCTCATCTGTGTCTGTGTTTAAATGTCAACATTTCTGAACAAAGAAAAGTACTGCTTGTTAGCCTCATATATTGGTAAAAGAAAAGAGAAAAAAAGTTACTTTTTGAAAACATACCTTTTCAAGGTGCCTATCAGCTGCTGCTACTATATATCTCCTCTACAGCTGATTATTTGTATTCTAACCCAAACACATTACATTTATTAAATGAAATGTTGATATGGTGGGTGCCATGTTTTATTCTACAAACAAAATGCAGCATAATTTTTTTTCTCATAAATAAATGTAAAAGATATAAGCCAAAGTAATAGACAACTAACAAAAAATCAATATAACTGAATAACTATTTTACTATTTCATGTTAATATGGGCTTGTTGACATTCTATAACCTTCATAAATTTTTTATCATGCTCTTGTTTTAATTTTTTCATTGTTTCAAAGAGTAATGAAATATTATGTAAGATCAGTCTTCCTTTATGAAAATGAATGCTGGACATCTCCTTACAGTTGAAGAAGAGACTTGAGACAGCACTAATTTAGGATTACAAACAAATGAGTATTGAACTGTTATGTAGTATCAGTTCTGCTCTATGGCAGTGAATGCTGCACAATCTCCTCATAGATGAAGAGGAGACTTTAAGGAACATAAATATGGTTCTACAAAGAAAAGAGTCATGAACTGTTATGCAATATCAGCTATGCTATATAGCACCCAGTGCTGGACAACTTTCTCTCAGATGAAGATGAGACTTGAGGCAATAGAAATCTAATTCTACAGAAGCATACTGAAAATACCATGAACTCAGCATGTTATCAACAATAAAATTTTAAAGAAGATATAACAAAAACAAAACTTAGAATCAAAAATAGTTGTAATTTCTTGGGCACTTAATAAGAAAAGATTTTTTTTTTTTTTATAAGCGTTTCACCCGGAGCAAGGAATGTCACTGCCACTACTGCACAGGGGGCTACATAGAGTGGAGAAAGGATGATTAAATATAGGAAATGTCAGAGGGTGGGTAATAGGCGGGTAAGGATACCAAGAATGAGGGTTCAGTAGATGAGAGTGTTCTGAGAATAATTGGGAGTTAGGGTGATAGGAGGTGTCTATTGAGCCTACATTTAAACACCTGGAGATTGTCGGTGTCAGGAAAGCAGACTTGTGGAAGGGAGTTCCACGGACGGGAAGCATGAGAAAAGAAGCTGTTGGAGTAGAATTTACGGTTACATCTTATCTGTTTAACTGTAAAAGGGTGGGACCTAGTTGCTAATCTAGTATCTTGTGTAAATTCCCGTTTAGGCGGTACCAGTGCTTTAAGTTCATTGGAGCAGAAGCCATGAAAGTACTTATAGAAGAGGCACAGGGAAGCCACATCACGCCGATGAGAGAGTGGTTGCAACCGGTCTGCCAAGTCAGTATCAACCACGTTACAGATCCTCCTTTGAATTTTGTCAAGAAGCCCAAGGAGAGCAGCAGGGGCACCCGACCAGATATGGCAGCAATATTCAATACACGGGTGGATGGTAGATTTGTATATGTGCAGAATAGATTCAGGTGGGAAAAACTTCCGGGCCCTGCACAGAGAGCCGACTTTCATGGCTGCAGATTTGACAATGGATTCGATATAGTCATTCCATTTGAGGTCCACCGAAAGTGTAAGGCCAAGGAGGTGTAGTATTTTACTCTCTGGGAGGCTAGCCTGTCTCATGCTAATGGGAGGTAGATGCGATTTTCTATGGTGGTTAGTTGATAACAGCTTTGTTTTAGAAGCATTGAAATTTACTAGCCATTTCAGATGACTTGGAAAATCTGAGACTTACATGATAGATTGAAAGCAAGAGAAATAGAGGAGGAAGAAAGCATATAATTTGCCTAATGAGCTTATATAAATGGATGATGAATATATATATATAATTGTAATTTTGTTATTACAACGGTTTATAAAAGCACAATATTGCTACACAAAAATTTTCATGTTACAGAACAAAACTGTTCCTTTTTAGGTGATATGCAAAAATAAATGGTGAAAACAATTTGTTTTTGAAAATATAAGATGAATTTCTGGTTATTTAGAAATTTAGCAAGTGATAGTTGGAGGAAATGTAAAATTTAGCAAGTGATAGTTGGAGGAAATGTAAAATTTAGCAAGTGATAGTTGGAGGGAATGTAAAATTTAGCAAGTGATAGTTGGAGGAAATGTAAAATTTAGCAAGTGATAGTTGGAGGAAATGTAAAATTTAGTAAGTGATAGTTGGAGGAAATGTAAAATTTAGCAAGTGATAGTTGGAGGAAATGTAAAATTTAGCAAGTGATAGTTGGAGGAAATGTAAAATTTAGCAAGTGATAGTTGGAGGAAAGGTAAAATTTAGCAAGTGATAGTTGGAGGAAAGGTAAAATTTAGCAAGTGATAGTTGGAGGAAAGGTAAAATTTAGCAAGTGATAGTTGGAGGAAAGGTAAAATTTAGCAAGTGATAGTTGGAGGAAATGTAAAATTTAGCAAGTGATAGTTGGAGGAAATGTAAAATTTAGCAAGTGATAGTTGGAGGAAATGTAAAATTTACCAAGTGATAGTTGGAGGAAAGGTAAAATTTAGCAAGTGATAGTTGGAGGAAAGGTAAAATTTAGCAAGTGATAGTTGGAGGAAATGTAAAATTTAGCAAGTGATAGTTGGAGGAAATGTAAAATTTAGCAAGTGATAGTTGGAGGAAATGTAAAATTTAGCAAGTGATAGTTGGAGGAAATGTAAAATTCAGCAAGTGATAGTTGGAGAAAGGTAAAATTTGCAAGTGATAGTTGAAGAAGGTAAAATTTAGCAAGTGATAGTTGGAGGAAAAGGTAAAATTTAGCAAGTGATAGTTGGAAGAAGGTAAATTTAGCAAGTGATAGTTGGAGGAAGAGTAAAATTTGAAAGTGATGGTTGGAGGAAAGGTAAAATTTAGCAAGTGATAGTTGGAGGAAATGTAAAATTTGTGGTGATAGTTGGAGGAAAGGTATAGTTGTGAAGTGATAGTTGGAGGAAATGTAAAATTTAGCAAGTGATAGTTGGAAATGTAAAATTTAGCAAGTGATAGTTGGAGGGAAGGTATAATTTGTGAAGTGATAGTTGGAGGAAATGTAAAAATTTAGCAAGTGATAGTTGGAGAAATGTAAAATTTAGCAAGTGATAGTTGGAGAAAGGTATAATTTGGCAAGTAGTTTGGAGGAAATGTAAAATTTAGCAGAAAGTGATAGTTGGAGGAAGTAAATTTAGCAAGTGATAGTTGGAGGAAAGGTATAATTTAGCAAGTGATAGTTGGAGGAAATGTAAATTTAGCAAGTGATAGTTGGAGGAAATGTAAAATTTAGCAAGTGATAGTTGGAGGAAAGGTATAATTTAGCAGAAGTGATAATTGGAGAAATGTAAAATTTGTGAAGTGATAGTTGGAGGAAATGTGGAAATTTAGCAAGTGATAGTTGGAGGAAAGGTATAATTTAGCAAGTGATAGTTGGAGGAAATGTAAAATTTGGCAAGTGATAGTTGGAGGAAATGTAAAATTTAGCAAGTGATAGTTGGAGAAGGTATAATTTGGCAAGTGATAGTTGGAGGAAATGTAAAATTTGGCAAGTGATGGTTGGAGGAAATGTAAAATTTGGCAAGTGATAGTTGGAGGAAAGGTATAATTTAGCAAGTGATAGTTGGAGGAAATGTAAAAATTTAGCAAGTGATAGTTGGAGAAATGTAAAATTTAGCAGAGCAGTAGTTGGGAGAGGTATGTGGAATTTGTGAAGTGATAGTTGGAGGAAATGTAAAATTTGTGAAGTGATAGTTGGAGGAAATGTAAAATTTAGTGATAGTTGGAGAAGGTATAATTTGAAGTGATGGTTGGAGGAAATGTAAAATTTGTGAAGTGATAGTTGGAGGAAATGTATAAAATTTGGCAAGTGATAGTTGGAGGAAAAATTATAATTTAGCAAGTGATAGTTCAGAGGAAATGTAAAATTTAGCAAGTGATAGTTGGAGGAAATGTGGAATTTAGCAAGTGATAGTTGGAGGAAAGGTATAATTTGTAGAAGTGATAGTTGGAGAAATGTAAAATTTAGCAAGTGATAGTTGGAGAAATATAAAATTTAGCAAGTGATAGTTGGAGGAAAGGTATAATTTGGCAAGTAGTTAGGGAGAAATGTAAGAATTTAGCAAGTGATAGTTGGAGGAAATGAAATTTGGCAAGTGATAGTTGGAGAAAAGGTATAATTTAGCAAGTGATAGTTGGAGGAAATGTAAAAATTTGGCAAGTGATAGTTGGAGGAAATGTAAAATTTAGCAAGTGATAGTTGGAGGAAAGGTATAATTTGAAGTGATAGTTGGAGGAAATGTAGAATTTGTGGTGATAGTTTCGAAATGTAAATTTGTGAAGTGATAGTTGGAGGAAAAGGTATAATTTGTGAAGTGATAGTTGGAGGAAATGTAAAAATTTGGCAAGTGATAGTTGGAAAATGTAAAATTTAGCAAGTGATAGTTGGAGGAAAGGTATAGTTTAGCAGAAGTGATAGTTGGAGGAAATGTAAAATTTGGCAAGTGATAGTTGGAGGAAATGTAAAATTTATGTAAGTGATAGTTGGAGAAATATAAGAATTTGGCAAGTGATAGTTGGAGGGAAATGTAAAATTTGTGGCGTAGTTGGAGGAAAGGTATAATTTAGCAAGTAGATGATTGGAGAAATGTAAAATTTAGCAAGTGATGGTTGGAGGAAATGTAAAATTTGGCAAGTGATAGTTGGAGAAGGTATAGTTGTGAAGTGATAGTTGGAAGACATGTAAAAGTATTCAATCATGATTTAAAATGGAGATTTTAAAATTTGGCTTATGGAAGTGGTCAGGATGGCTTAGATCTAGACATGCCATTTTTAAATTTTGTCAGGATAGGTAAATATTGAAACCTCAGATTTTTTAAAGAGTAGACAGTAATTTTAATCAGGAGGTTGGATTTTAGGTTTTTTTATTGAATGATAGATGTTTTTTGGAACTATCTATGAGTATAAGTCAGAATTTGGATTAAATAATTGTGGTATACATATTAAGAACAACTATTTAGTATTGTGTGGGTCATTTTATTTTATCAAAATAATATTCATTTTTTAATTTATATTAGAGTATAAGCTATCAATGAAACGTAATAATTAATTAAATTTTAAAGAAAATTATTTTGTCTGAGTTAGGTATATAATTATAATTCTGTTTATCCCACCCTTAATTAGCATGGCCCTCATAAATAATGGACTATTCCACTTAGATTGCATGGAAAGACAGAAAAGATATATCAGAAATGCTACTTGGCTTCAGTGAAAAAATACAAGAAGGAATAGATAGCAGTGTTAAATAGTTGTCAGTGCCTTATAATTAACAAATTATGTTTTGATTACATGGAGAGAAAGAAAGAAAGAAAGAAAGAAAGAATTGCTTAACATCTGCTTCTGGGAAATGGAAAAAGCTGTCAATTTCAAATCTTTTCATTTGTACTCATGTACTTCTTAAAGTAAATCAGCATTAATATTTACAATTGTTATTGCAATATTCTGTCAGCCTCAAATATTTAACAAGGCAATAGAGTACTTTCTACGAATATTTTATTTCCCTAGAACTTGCTATGAGCTTATTCAATCATTAACTTAAGAATTAAGATTCATAAGAAAATTCAAAGAGGAAAATTATGCAATTTTCACAGGTACTGCTCATACATATATATACATATATATATATATATATATATATATAGAGAGAGAGAGAGAGAGAGATATGGATAGATAGTCATCGGCAGACAGATCTGTTTTGCTGCATTACAGCTCATTAGTATGGTTAGACCTTGCTTCTAGCTAGGATTGAAACCCGACCGAATTGACATTAGTTGGAGATAGATAGATAGATAGATAGATAGATAGATAGATAGATAGATAGATAGATAGATAGATAAATTTCACATATAACTACAATATATCTGTAAATTAACAATATATAAATAAAGACAAAAGTAAAATGTATCTTACCTAGAAAATGAAATGCATTATTTTCTTTTTGTCTTTATCCACACACACACACACATAGTTTAAAGCTTCTTCAGTTGAGACCAACACCACTCAAAAATGTCTTGTCCAAGAACTAGCATTAATCTATCTGGACACTATAATCAACTCTGACAGGGACTATAATTTTACTGCCTACAATACTAGCCTAAAAGCTTTACTCCCCTTCAACCATTGTTGTCTTCTAAGTTGTATTGGCTGACTGTTTCCATCAAGGATCCAACCTCCTGCCTAGTACAAAGCCCGTCCAATGTAGCTGAACATCAGTCATGAAAAATTACAGCTCAGAAGTAGTTTCTTGTATACTTCTTCACACAACTTACATGTTTCTCTTTGTGAAGTTTCAAGTTATAGTTTGGTTGCTTTCATATCTTCAGTCTACATTCTTAATAATGTGCATGTTATCTCTATAACTGCAATCACTATTCTTGCTTCTTCAGATACTTTTTTTTAGGCCAATCCTTCTTTTCTTGCAGATTTTTCTCAGCACTCTTTTATCAATATTTATTTAATATTTCACAACTTTGACCGTTCAAATCAAAATTTCAAAGGACACATTTCAAAATCTGAGTAGAGCAGGAAGTTTTATTAGAAACAAAGAAAATAGTACTGGATTGTTATGTGATATCTGTCCTCCTATATGGCAGCGATTGCTGGACAATCTCCTCAAAGATGAAGGAGAGACTCGAAGAAACAGAAATGTGTTGCTACAAAAGGATGCTGAGGATACCATGAATTGAACATGTGAACAATGATGTGTTTTTGGAGATGATGCAAACAAAAATGAAAAATTATACTTAACATCAGGAAGTGACAGCTTAAGTTTCTGGGAGATGTAATGAGAAAGAGTGGCTTGGAGAATCTAATACTCATGAAACGGTTAGAGGGAAAAAGTGACAAAAGAAAGCAATCAAGACATATTTGGTGAGCTTGGGTAAGTAAATGGTGTCACAGTTTGGGAGAGATTTTTCTTCTATGTGATATGTCAGGTGATTGTGACCTTTCACATCTTGCTATCTTTTTGTTATAATGGAACATCCTGCCATCCCCGAGAATAAAATGCTCTACTTTATAAAAGACGGTAACAAGCGGTACAAAGGGAAAAGGTCTTAGGGGAAGGCATTCACTATTCGATAGTTGATTCAGCTCCAACCCATGGCTCGACTATATGTGTATTATTGTTAATTGTACCTTAGTACAATAAATCTGTATTTCTTATTCCAGGTGTGGAGTTCCATTCTTCAACTGATCATTTTATACTGTATTCCTTTTCGGGATATATCACTTTTGTAGCGATTAACACCCTTTCTTTTGTTATCTCTTCCAAACAATACCCATCAAGATGAAAAGTGTAAAGTGTTTTATATGTACAAAGATTTATTATTGCTATAAACTTTATTTTTTGTGGAATTTTTTATTTTACTAAACAGTGAAATTAATAACTTCTTCTTCTTCATGCGGCATGTCCATTCCGAATGTAGGCAATCATGACTTCCGCTTGGCTCTGTCTCTTGTTGCTCTTAATAGTTTTCTTTTTGGCATCTCTCCCAAACCCTGCTCCACCATCTTTTTACTGAGGCTGATAAAGTATATCTCATGCTGCTTTTCCCTGTCTCCTTTTCCTTCTATACATCCTGTGAGTATTAGATTCTCCAAGCCCTCCTTTCTCATTATGTGTTCCATGAATCTCATCTGTCTCTTCCTGATGTTAAGTATAAGTTTGCTTATTGTTGCTCATGTGTTCAGCATCCTTCTGGAAAACCACATTTCAGCTGCCTCAAATCTCTCCTTCATCCTTGATGAGATCATCCAACATTCACTGCCATACAGAAAGACAGATATCATACAGCAATCCAGTACTCTTTCCTTTGTTTCCAATGAGCCTTTCTGTGTCTGGTTAACTTTTGAAATGCACCCTTGGCCATGCCAAAGTGTCTTTGGATTTCAATGTTGCACTTTCTATCCTCTGTTGGTTGGTTGTTTTGTTTTTATGGCATATCAACCACAGTGGGTCAACTAAATTATTTATTTATTTATTGCTGGTAATACCTTTTCTTTTAACAATTTATTGTGTCTAGTAATACTTTTTTTCTTTTTGAGTATCAAGATTCATTGGGATTTGTTTTTAAGGGCAGAGATCCCCAAGTCCTACCCTTGTTATTTAACCCATAACTGGGGGGAAGGGATGGATTAATACCTTTCTCAAGGGTACCAGTGCTTAAGTGAATGCAGGGTATTCAACTGTAATTCAAACTCGGCTCACTGATTTCTTTTTCTGGACCGATATTCACTGCACCACAACGCACATCCATCACTCTACACTTACAGCACATGGTATTCCCAAGCAGTCACCCATCTAAGTACTGACCAGGCTCAATGTTGCTTAACTTCAGTGATTGAGTGAGAACCAGTGTATTCAACGTGATATGGCCGTAAGCCACATACAAAAGATGAATGGGATTCAAGTAGATAGAAGGTGGCAGTTGACATTGGATTTAAATTTTTGGAGCCTCAGTTCTAGAATGGGGTTCAGATACTCCAGACAAGGCAAATGTGGAGTTGGAGAATCTGCAAGCAAAGCAATTGGCATTGTTTGCTATGGCTGTGAGAATCTCAAATTTATTTATTAAAGGAGCGATGGAGGGTTTGCTTTTGTTCAACACACTTTTGCCAAGCTACCAGTAGTCTTTGGAGCCAAACTTGTGGGCTGCTATACACTGCTTCATTCTATCAGCAAACAACACAATTTAGGATTGTTTGGAATCCTCTTACACACATTATGAGAAGAAGCAAATAGGTGCCTATTATAGTCAGACACGTGGCTCTGATATAGCCGGAAGAAGTGATTCCTGTGGGCAATGGCAGCTGAGTAGGTAGGAGAGAACTAGGGAGACAGATGAGGTTTTGGACAAAACAGCTTGAAAGCATCAATGCCAGTTTTCACCCAGGAGGAGACCTCAGAGGTGCAGTCCTAAGTGGAGAGGCTAAACACTTTTTCCCAATGAACACTGAAAATCGTGAAACAAATCCCAGTCTGCTCTTTGGTAGCAGTAAGAAATTCTTTTGGTAGGAGGTTCTTATGGGGCCTGGGAGTGGAGAGCATGATAGAAGTTTCCAAGAGGACAAATCTGCTAGATAGAAGTAAAGGAGAGATCTAGCAGAGAAGCATGTTCTGTAGGTGTACTGGGGAAGTGCGTGAGAAAATCAGCCACTTGCATGAGAGGTGGAGTAATTGAGTAAAGTTCATGGCTTGGATGCCAGTAGGATCAGTGACAAAGTTTTTAAGCCGTTTATCATGATGGGCATTAAAATCATGGAACACAAATATGTTAGCATACAGGTGGGAGAAAATAGACTTATCTATATTGTCAGAGACACTGTTTAGCAGGGAGCAGTCAGGAGACGAAAGAGAACAGTATGAAATGAAAAGATAGCTAACTGATTTTAGAAGTGAAAGACGGAAACACATTTATCTTAGTTTTACATTATTTTTTGGCAACTAATGAAAAAAAGTGAAACTATTCCCAAGGAATAAATTTTTTTTTCTCCAAAAAAGCAATTTTTTTTTACAAATTTTTTTCAAGAAAAAAAATGAGTAGAAATAAATAGTCTATTTTGAAAATAAAATTACAAAAAAAAAGTAAAAGGAAAAAAAATACAATGAAAACTTAAAGAATTGTGAATTTATTTATTTGTTTTTTTTTGTTTTTGTGACTCATTAGTCTTGTTAGTTTTAATTTGATTTGTTGGACTGGGAAAAATTCCAAGGAAATGGGAAGAACATGTTTTTCAAAATTACATTTACATATTTAAAAGTAGATTATTAAATTTCCTTACATTTATTTGTTAGGTTATTCAGATGCAGTGTCACATTATCGAAGACAAAAGAAAAATGTATTTGAATATAACAAGTGTAATATTTATTTTTCAAGAATATAATCTTCATTATTAACAAGAACATTATTATTAAAATGTTAAGAAATTATTTTATTCCTTCTTAAAAAATTATTTTATTCTTCATAAAAGAATCTGAAGTTTGGGACAAAATATTTGTCAATATCTTAACCAGATTCTCATAATCTCTTAATGCTACTTTTACACCCTTTGACAACAGTGAGCCTGGTCAGTACTTAGATGGGTGACCGCTTGGGAATACCAGGTGCTGTAAGCGTTCAGTGACGGATGTCTGTTTTGGTGCAGTGGATATCGGCTCGGAAAGAGAAATCCGTGAGCTGAGTTCGAATTCCAGTTGAATGTCCTGTATTCACTTAAACCACAGGTACCCTTGGGAAAGGTATTAATCTGTCCCTTCCCTTCAGTTATGGGTTAAATAACAAGGGTAGGACATGGGGACCCTGCCCTTAAAAACAAATCCCAATGAATTTTGGTACTCAAAAAATAAAATGTATTACTAGACACAAAACGTATATAAACAACAATAAATTGTTGAAAGAAAAAGGTATTACCAGGAATAAATAAATAAAGTTTAGTTGGTAATAAATGACCTGCCAAGGATGATTTGCCATAAAAACAAAACAATCAAACCAAAACACCCTTTGAACAACCTTTGACCTTGACTCTCTGTGAAACTTCTTTTTACATCCTTACCAAATTTCTACCTTGAATAGTTCTTGGGCCTTGTATTATATAAAAAAAAATCTTGAGTAATCAGTGGATTATATGTTTTGCATATGAAATGCTTTTTGAAAATGTAAGACAGCAATAGATTTATATTATCTATGAACAATTGAGATTTACACAAAGAAGCCTAGATACTGTATACTCAACAGCGAAGGTGACATTCTGAGAAAAATTACAGCGTTAGCCACTTTTGTTTCATGTGCTATTCAGGACAATGGTGATCATGGCTAACCACAATTTCCTGTCCTTTGTACTTAATAAACTTTGTTTTTACATATCAGTTATTTTTCTAATCTTTTATTTATATGAATTCATATCATTATTGTTTGATTGTCAAAGTATTTTTCTAAATTTTCTGTTTACCTAACACCAGTTAAAAAGTTTTATCAAAATAAGTTGATGAAGCATTTGTTTATAATCCATTTGTAGAGGCATCACACATACTGTAAGAATAACAGCAATGATTATGTCCGGGGCTAGATAGGCATCACACATACTGTAAGAATAACAGCAATGATTATATCTGGGGCTAGATAGGCATCATACATACTGTAAGAATAACAGCAATGATTATGTCCGGGGCTAGATAGGCATCACACATACTGTAAGAATAACAGCAATGATTATGTCTGGGGCTAGATAGGCATCATAAATACTGTAAGAATAACAGCAATGATTATGTCTGGGGCTAGATAGGCATCACACATACTGTAAGAATAACAGCAATGATTATGTTTGGGGCTAGATAGGCATCACACATACTGTAAGAATAACAGCAATGATTATGTCTGGGGCTAGATAGGCATCACACATACTGTAAGAATAACAGCAATGATTATGTTTGGGGCTAGATAGGCATCACACATACTGTAAGAATAACAGCAATGATTATGTCCGGGGCTAGATAGCCTGAGAAGTATGGAAAGCTTAACTCTCTTCAGTCAAAAGAGCCCAATTTGCCTGCCATCAGCATGACTGACCCTAGATGCCTGAAGTGCAACACACTGTACCTTCTTGGCTTCAGGTTTTCAACTGACTTGAAGTGAAATGACTACATCTAATCAATAGTTGCATCTATCGCAAAGAAAGTTTGGTCACTGTTCCATGCCAGAAGATTTTTCTCTTCAGAGACCATCTTGCACATTTTTTCTACCAATACTTTTAAGTCTTATGCTCTGATGAACTTAGCTCACTGGTGCCCCCTTTGTATAAATTAACTCAAGCTACTAGATTAGCAACTAGATCCATCAATATTTGTTTATATTTCTGAGATGAGGTAGCATTTACAAGACACTTGGCTCAGTGGATATAGATGTTGGTTACTTACTGTGACTTGACCAAAGAGTTGTGAGTTCAATACCACTTTACAGCAAGTAACTTGCAGTGTTAGAGAGAGATAACTCATGACTTCCAAAAAAGGCATTACTATGCAAGGGATGAGAATGATATACCGCAGTGATTGTAATAAAGGTTTCAGTTTGAAATTCCTAGCACCTGAAGAAGGCCGGAGTATCCAATGGCCAAAACGTTGTACAAATAGCAACAAAGATGAGGACAATAGTCCAAATAATGTAAATACTGTAAGATGTAGATCCATATACTTTTTATTTTTTAATTTAAATATTTACTTTTTTATTATTGTTCAATGCAACAACCAAAAGCCACTCAAGGTAGAGCATTAATAATGTTGTTTTAAAGTTGTATAGTGGAGGTTATGAGGATATGTAGGATAGATAATAGTTCAACCTAGACTTGAAGAGTTAAAATTGCAGTGATTAGATATAAAAAAAAAGGCAAGTTTCTTTTACTTGGTTTTTTCATTCTCACAAAAAGAGATATATAAAATGAAATAAATCTACTTTGATTTGAATCACTAACTTGAAGATAAACAAGAAAGCAACTGACCATGCCAGCTTAACACTATGCATAAATATATACAAAAATATATGGCACAAAGGAGAAGGGAGAAAATGGGAAAAAATGATTTGCTATTAAGTGGTGAAATGAAAAATGTAATTTCCCCCGGGGCCATTTGTATAAATACTTTCATGGTAATTGTTCTTATTAACTTTGCTCTGTGGTACATAATAGAACTAGTTAGTAACTCAGAGGCATTATAGAGGCTATAGTAATTTAGAATTTGTTGTTTTGGTGCAATCCACTAACTCTTGTGTCTAATACCTTTACAATCTTACCACCGCAACGATTTTGGAATTGACTGATAGGCAAACCAATTCTCCTTTTTTGAGAGGTAAAGCCATTGAGACCATAAGTCTCCACTTCTTTTTAGGTCACCTGTGCTGCCATTAAAAAGTTAATTTTAATATTTTATTTTTTATTTTTCCCTGAATAATGTGTTTATTCAAGGTAAATTTTGCATGATGAAATTAAATTACATTGCTACGAGATATCTGTCCTTCTGTATGGAAGTGAATGCTGGGCAATCTTATCAAAGATGAAAGAGAGGCTTGAGGCAGCAGAAATGTGGTTTTACAGGAGAATGCTGAAGATACCATGGACAGAGCACGTGTGCAACAATGAGGTGTTGGAAAGGATTCAAACGAGAAGAAAACCGATAATAAATATCAAGAAGAGACAAATGAGATTACTGGGACACGTGATAAGGAAGGAGGGCCTGGAGAACTTGATACTCACAGGTTGGATAAATGGAAGAAAAGACAGAGGAAAGCAGCATGAGATGTACTTGTTAGGTCTGAGCAAATGGTTGATAAAGTGGTGCTTAGAAGAGATACCAAGAGAAAACTTACTGAGAGCTACAAGAGACAGAGCCAAGTGGAAGCCCATGATCACCTATGTCCTGAAGGAACACAGCACATGAAGAAGAAAAAGAATTATGACTAGCTAAGTTTATGATAATGCAAATTGAAACACCAACCTTTCTTCATCCCTACTTTTGATCTTTTGCCACAGTTTTGTATTTGTAAAAAAAAAGAAGAAAATTACTTTGCTCTTTGGTACCTAGACTTTATGAACTTAAACACAGTACTAGATTGGCAGCTAGGTTTTATTATTTTACAATTGAATTGTTTAGATGTAACCAGAAGTTCTTTGCTAGCAGTTTCTTTTCTCACCTGTGAAAATCTTTTCTGTCTTCTTACTTACTTGTTAAGTTTGATCTTCAAAAGTTTAAATGCAGTGTCAGCCATTATCAACTGTCTTTCTTATTCCTCTTCTTATATTGTTCTAACTCTTTAAAAATGTTTCTCTTTTTTCAATCTTTCATGTAATTTATAATAAATGATTTTCCACCATTTTTCAAATGCACAACAGGGATTTTTAAGAACGTGCGACTGGAATTTATTAAACAACCGAAAATGTTCAAAATTAGGCAAGAGTTTCTTAATGATATTAAAACAATTTCATCCAGGTTTGTATGATCCTAAGATGTATCTATCATTGTGATTACATCTGAACATTACTTCTGATCTTTCATTTAATAATTTTTTTGTTCTTGAAATAATATTATGGCTAATACCAAAATGTTAAAACCTAGGTTACAGAAATAACTCATTTCCAAATGAAAAATATTCAAAAGCTCTACAATATAAATGTATTGAGCACTTTTTAATACAACTGGGTACTGGTCTAATTTAGTTATAGCTAAAAACTAATTACAATTTACTCTCACCTCAATCAAAAATCTGCCATGGCCAACAAAGCAAACTTCACCTCCGAACTTCAAAAGGACCTCTAATCTGTGGTGGACTGGGGTAAGAAATGGCACATGAATTTTAATGCTTCTAAAACAAAGCTGCTGTCTATTAGCTATCACAGACAATCACTCCTACCCACCATTAGCATGAATCAGGCTAGTCTCCCTGAAAGTAAAACACTGCGCCTCCTCGGGTTAACTCTCACAACAGACCTCAAGTGGAAAGCCTACATAGAATCTATAGCTAAATCTGCTGCTAAGAAGGTCGGTTCTCTGTACAGGCCCAGGAAGTTTTTCCCAGCTGAAACAATTCTGCTCATATACAAATCTACCATCTGCCCATGCATTGAATACTACTGCCATATCTGGTCTGGTGCTCTTACTATCCACCTAGAGGTCTTTGACAAAATTCAATGAAGAATCTGCAATGTGATTGATCCTGACTTAACAGCTCAGATACAGTCACTTTCTCATTGGCACAGTGTGGCTTCCCTGTGTCTCTTCTACAAGTACTTTCATGGATTCTGCTCTGATGAACTTAGCTCACTAGTACCCCTATATATGAATTTACTTGAACCACAAGATTTGTCTTTAATAAGACAAAACTATTTTATATGTTTTAAAAAAGCAAGACATGATTTTTTATTAGAAATTCTATTATGATAAAAATATAAAAAAGCATTTATGATTAAATTTTGCCCTTGTCAAAATATACTCCTTGATTGCTGCAGCACAAATTTTTGGATTTCATTGCAAAAGTTTGTCAAAGTATAAATTTGATAATTGATTCCATTTTTTTTTTTTTAAACGGCTCTAAGATATCCTTTTCATTTTTTTTTTCACTATTCTGTCAAGTTCATCTTGTGATAATTCTGGAGGTGACTTTGAACTTTTTACCTGTGGTGTATATGTTGGGAAAATGTGCAACAAAGTGGAAAAAATTTTCTTTTGGACCTCAAGTGGAATGACTATGTCGAATCCATTGCTAAATCCGCTGCTATGAAAGTTGGCTCTCTGTGCAGGGCCTGGAAGTTCTTTCCGTCTGAATCTATCCTGCACTTATATAAATCTACCATCCACCCGTGTATTGAATACTGCTGCCATATCTGGTCGGGTGCTCCTGCTATTCTCCTCGGGGTTCTTGACAAAATACAGCAAAGAATCTGTAATGTGATTGATACCGACTTAGCTGAAAATGTGTAACAAAGTGGAAAAAATTTTCTTTCGAACCTCAAGTGGAATGACTGCGTCGAATCCATTGCTAAATACGCTGCTATGAAAGTCGGAGAATCTATAATGTGATTGATACTGACTTAGCTGACTGCCTGCATTCACTCTCTCACTGGTGTGACGTGGCTTCCCTGTGCCTCTTCTATAAATACTTTCATGGCTTCTGCTCTGATGAACTTAAATCACTGGTGCCCCCTAGGTGTGAATTTGCACAAGATACTAGAATGGCAACTAGGCCCCACCCTTTTACAGTGAAACCAATGAAATGTAACCGCAATTTCTACTCCAATAGCTTCTTTTCTCGCACTTCCTGCCTGTGGAATTCCCTTCCGCAAGCTTGCTTCCCTGACGGCTACAACCTCCAGGAATTTAAATGTAGGCTCAATAGACACCTCCTAACACACTAACTCACACCCATTCTCTCCAACACTCTCCCTATGTACATCCTAACTCGTCTGTCACCCTCCTTCTGACATTTCTTATACCCAATCACTCTATATAACCCCCTGCGCTATAGTGGCAGTGGAATGCCTTGCTTGGGGTGACATGATTAAACAAAAAAAAGACATCTCATCTTTTAGGACTTCATTGGACTAAATTTGTTACATTGATGCAACTACACATAGGCACAAAAGAGGAATGCAGGGAATTTTTAATTTTTAGAATATTTTCTTTTTAATCTAGCTGATTTCCTTTAGATTTATTTTAAATAAATTGGCCACTTAATGGACTTTGTAATACAAAAATCCAGTCCTTCCTTTCAAACCATACAAAGAGGGTGGTATTGAATGGACAAGCCCCCCAATACTATCATATGAATGCAGGTGTCCCTCAAGGCTCTATTATAGGTCCTATGCTTTTCCTTATCTATATTAACGATCTCCCTGATGTAATAAGATCCCAAGTGGGCATATATACTGATGACACTACAGTTTACTCTCGTCTTGATCAAAAATCTACTGAGGCTGAAAAAGAAAACCTCACTGCCGAGCTTGAAAAGGAGCTCTGATCCGTGGTGGACTGGGGCAAGAAATGGCTCGTAAATTTTAATGCTTCCAAAATGAAGCTACTATCTAATAACCACCACAGACAATCGTTCCTCCCACCCATTAACATGGATTAGGCTTCTCTCTCTGAAAGCGAAACACTGCGCCTCCTTGAGTTAACAGTCACCTCAAGTGGAATAACAATATAGAATCCATAGCTAAATCCGCTGCTAAGAAAGTAGGTTCTCTGTGCAGGGCCAGGAAGTTTTTCCTGTTCCAAACAATCCTGCACATATACAGGTCTACTATCCGCCCATGCATTGAGTATTGCTGCCATATCTGGTCTGGTGCTCCTGCTATCCACTTACATATCCTCAACCGAATCCAACGGAGAATCTGTAATGTAATCGATCCTAACTTGGCAGCTAGGATACAGTTGCTTTCTCACCAACGCAGTGTGGCTTCCCTGTGTCTCTTCTAGAAATATTTTCACGGCTTCTGCTCTGATGAACTTAGCTCACTGGTACCCCCTATATATGAATTTCCTTGACCCACAAGATTGGCAACTAGGCCCCACCCTTTTACTGTGAAACCAATAAATTGTAAACGCAAATTCTACTCCAGCAGCTTCTTTTCTTGCACTTCACGCCTGTGGAATTCTCTTCTGCATACTTGCTTTCCCAACAGTTAGAATCCCCAGAAGTTTAAATGTAAAGTCAACAGTCATCTCCTATCTCACTAACTTACATCCTCACTCTCATGCTTTTCTACATCCACCCCACTATCATCAGTACTCTCTTCCTGACATCCTCTGCAACCTCTCACTCCTCATAACATTCCTCCTCGTCCACCCCACTCTCATCAGTAATGTCTTCCCTCTCCTACTCTCTTCCTGACACCTCCTGCAACTTCTCACTCCTCAACATTCCTCCTATGTAACCCCCTGCACAACAGTGGTAGTAAAATGCTTTGCTTGGGGTGACACAATTATAAAAAAAAACAAAAGGAATTATTAACAAAACAAAATTACATGACATAAATGTGACAAGAAAAATAAATTTAGGATCAATTAAAGACAGTTTTAAAGTTAGATGGAATAATCATAAGTCTACAATTAAACTGGAAAACCTAAAAAATTATACAAAACTGGCTAGCCACATGTGAAAATTAAAATTAAAGTATGGAAAAAATCTCAAGAATAACTAGGAGCATAGTAAAAATAGTCAAACATTACAACAATGGTAAAATATGCAGATTATGCCAATAGGAAAAATTGGCTATTATTTTGTTCCCAGATTAAAAGAAATTAATAAATAAACAAGCAGAAATTATGTCCATGTTTAACCATGCCAATAAATACCTACTAGGATCATACAATCACCGATGAAAGTGTTCGAAGTAACTTCTCTTAATTTTGAAAACTTCACATTCATAAAAGAGCCCTTTATGGGAGCATTTGAAAAATGGTAAAATTGCCTGAAGACACCAAAATGTAGAAACCAAGATTGCAAAATAACTCAATTCCAATCAAAAGTTCCACTATATAATTGTATTGAACACTTTTTAATACAACTGTGTAATGGTCTAATTTAATTATGACCAAAAAACTAACCCCTAACCCCTTTCCTTTGTAAGCCAGACAAATCCAAATTTTCCATTTCTTCACTTACAACTCTATCTAAAAGTTAAAATCTAAAATTAGACATGAATTACTTCTGGAATTCTTTGTAACGTAAATTTCTCAAATCTTAACCATCTTTTTTTATTTTTTATTTTTTATTTTTATTTTTATTTTTATTTTATTTTTTCTCTCTTTTTATTCTTATTTTCTTTCCATTTTAAAAGATTGGACGTTGCTGAGGAGATGTAAAATCTCTCTTAGGGATTTTATGTCGAAATGTTCATTCAACATTTTTGTATTTTGAAAATTTATTTTACTTTATATATATATATATATATATAGAGAGAGAGAGAGAGAAAGAGAGAGAGAGGGAGAGAGAGGGAGAGAGATAGAGATAGAGAGAATATGCAGATTTGGAGACCGAGCATTTATAGATATAAATGTTAGTAACACATAATTCAACATTACACACTAACTCTCAGTTTTTTATATATATTGTTGTATACCTACCTGTATATAAGAATGAAACGTTCCTATCCTCTTAAATGTGTGGACACTATTGGAGTAAAGTGGTAGTAGAGTGGGGAGTGATTATACTGACCAGCAGTTCACTGGCAGTGTATCTATTTCACACAGCATGTGAGTCTTCTACTTGTTGCTATACTATTATTCCCAACCACTGTTTATTAATTACTTACGCAGTAAACTTTTAGTATTGTAACACAAAATAAAAAACTTACAAAACTATACAAAATTGGCTAGCCATGTGTGGAAATTGAAATCAAAATATGGAAAAGACCCAGACATAACGTGGAGTATAGTAAAAACAGCCAAGCCTTACAACGATGGCAAAATATGTAGACTGTGCCAGGAAGAAAAGTTAGAGCTTATTCTATTCCCAAACAAAAATGTACAACTGAATGAAAGAACGGAAATTATGACTAAGTGTAACCATACTAAAAATACCTATTAGGTTCATACAACCATGGATGAAAACGTTAAAATTTCTTGTAATTTTAAAAATTACAGGTTCAAAAATTCCTTGCCACATGAGCATTAAAAAAAACACTGTTACATGAGCGTTCTTAAAATAAAGGGTAAACGGTAAAATCAGTTATTGAAACTCGCCTGAAGATACCACTTATATTAGAAACCTAGGTCATGTAATAACTTGTTTACAAATGGAAAATATACATATATATATATATACATATATATATATATATATATATATATATATATATATATATTATTAATGGATCCACCTTAAATAGGCTATTAGCATGCATTTTTGTAAATTTGGTCTCTTCAAAATATTTTACTTAAATAATCAATATATTTTTAATAATATTATTATTGTATACCCACAAAAAGCGACTTTATTTCATGTTGTAGATAAACTAAACAAAGTCAAACATAGAATAGAATTCACTTATGAAACAGAAACAAACAAATCTTTACATTATCTAAACATAATGTTACACCATAATGACAATAGCCTAAAACTAAGTGTCCATTACAAATCAACTAATAAAAAGGATTTCATAAATTTCCATTCTCACCATCATAACAAAATAAAATCTAGAATAATCATCACATCATATTTAAGAAGACTCAGTATTTGTATGAAGACAAGTTATATATGGAAAAGACTTTTCTCCAATACCCTAATTATTTCATATTCAACATGAAACAAAAAACTTGTAAAATATTTAAAAATAGAATATATTTTGATTCATTGAAAACCCATTGAATCAAAATATATTGTGGGTACATGGTAAAATGTGTGCATGAAAAGTAATTTTTTTAAGATTCTATTAAACCTGGAAAAGAACAGGACAAGTTATTAAACCTGGAAAAGTAAAGGACAAGATATTCTAGCAAAGTAAAAAATGAGAAGGTCTAATAACTTGCCCAGTTCTTTTCCAGGTTTAATATAATCTTAAGAGTATTACTTTTCATGCACACATTTTTCCAATCAATCCATGCCTTTTCAGGTATTGCTATTAATTTAACATAAATTTAATGCTGAAAACCGCATTCAAAAATGTTAAAAAAAAATATTATATGTAATTGATTAAAAACAACTATAAAAATGATTAGTTATAATTAAATCTGATAATCAATTCTGATAAAATTATAAGTGATAAGCAAAGTTTGATTGACAAAAATGAGAAAAAGATATCCTCAAAATTTAAATGTTGAAAAATATTAAACAAAAAGTTATAAAAAAAAGATTTATTATGAGAAGCATTAGTCACTCACTCACTTATATATTTATATAGCTAGTCTCCCTTTTTGGACTTCACATATTTTGATGTAACTTTTTTTCTCATGAACCAAAATTCAAAAATTTTTTCAAAATGTAGCTAAGCTCAGCCAAAAATATCCCGTAAACCCTACAGGATATTTTTGACTGAGCTTAAGGGCATGAACTTTTCACTTAAATTGACCTTGTGTCACATCCACCTTGGGCATCTGCCCTAGTGGGGAGGTAGTAAATATGAGTTTACACTCATCACTTGAGTGTGTCAAAACTCTCTGGGTCAACTCTCTGACTCTGGGCAGAGAAGAACCCAGACGAGGCTCTGCCAAAGGGTAAAGTCTTGTCTGGGGTTAACAGACGCGAGCCCAACCCAGCCTTAAGCAGGATCTATGGGATATTTTTGGCCGAGTTTAAGGGCTTGGAAATCCTGCTTTAATTGACCTTGTGTTGCATTTGCCTCAGGTAATTGCCCTAGTGGTGAGGTGGTAAATATCAGTTTGTACTCATCACTTTGACACACTACACTTGACAGATCTACTCTTATCCCAATGTGGGATAGTTAATAAGAAAACTGATGAAAACATAAACAAAGAAAAACTGATATTTAAAAACAAAAAAGATTTGAAATTTTCAGAATCTCCTCTCCTTCATGTGTAATTGGAGTAGATAGATCTATCTATCACCCGGTTCACACTCCACCCACGTCTATTGAACAGGTTAAGAGGCTCATCCCTTGTTCCCTGTTTAGGATGTGGTTTCCGGCTTTCTCTTTCCCAATCTTTTCACTATTACGTAGCCCCCTGCACATCAGTGGCGTTACCGCCTTGCTCGGGGTGATATGATTAAAAAAAAAAAAGTCATATCATTGTAGTAATCACTGTCATTCAATGAGGCCCTATACAGTGATATGCGTCGCACAAATTTTTTCTACTTTTTATATATTTCGTTAAAATTGTTCATGAATTTTTTTGCTGATGCACAGAGGGTCACAGTGAGAGGAAAGGGGAAAGAAAAAAGGAGAAAGATACGAGGGATGTTGAAGAGAGGATAAGAGAAAGATCAAGGAGGTAGAAGATGGCAATTGATGTAGTATTTAAACTTTTGGAGATTGTAGCTATCAGTGAAGCAAGTATACGAAAGAGAGTTCCACAGGCACTATAAAAATTTATATATCATTTTCATATATATAAAAAAAACAATTCCCAAAATAAAGGGAAGTGTTGTTTTTAAAAGAATTTTTTTAAAATAAAATGTTTAATCCCATCATCATTAACTATTTGATTAGACATTGTTCTTTCAATGTCAAAACAAAATGTACAATTTTGCAATAGTTTGAAGTTTGCACATGTTCTAATGTGATAATTATTAATATATATATATATATATATATATATATATATATATATGTCTGTATTTATCTGTGTGGTAGTATGTGTATTTGTGTGTGAGAAAGAGAAAGAGAGAGACTGAGAGAAGAAGAAGGATTCATGTAATAAATGATATTTTTGACTTTAAGCCAACTCAAACCTATGGCCCCATTTTTGAATTAGAGCCAGAAAATTCCTAACAATTGATTGTCAAACTAAAAGGTTTAACCTTTGCCCCCTGTGATAATTATGAAATAAAATATACATTTAATTTGTTTATTCCTTTATGGTTTAACATCGGATTGTAAACATTCAGAATTCTTTTATTTCTGTTATTCTCAGATAGTGGTTCAAATATTTATGTCACATAGATCATCACAAAGATTTTCAAAGGAATTCTAAAGAGATTCCTATCTCTAACCTTGCCAAGGGACAGTTTCAGCCAATGTATTGATTCAGTCTTTAATTTACATTATCACGTATGCATCTCATTCAAATTAGCTTATTTCATTTTAATCCTGCATCACCAAAAATGACTGATCATTTGTTTGTTATAGGAAACAGAAAACTGAACCCCAACCTACAGTTGTATTTGAGAGATTTGTTAGAATCTGTTGACTTTGATTCAAAATTCTTTGAGCATAAAGTAAGGTATTAATTCTCTGACCAAACTACATTACATTCGCTTTGTGATTTCAGAAAATAAACCTATTGATTGTTCCTGCAGTAGGATTTTTAGATGCACATGATGTATATCTTCAGTAACCAGACATTCTTTCATGTTTGCAAAGTCAATTCAAACTGTTAACTATGCTGACTTTTGCGGTTCTACCTAGGATTGAACTCACTATCCCTGGTTAACATGTTTATGAAAATATTAGACCCCTGCTCCCCAGGTTAATTGATGTGTTCTGATCAATGAGAGTAGCAGGCCTGACTCGCTTCCAACCAAAGTGTATTTAACCTTTTGACATTATTTAAATTTATTTAAATTTCTCCTCAATGAATGCAGCTTTGTCTACTGCAGCGTTGTAGGCCCATTGTGCAGGTTTGCTGAGAGTATCATGGTTCACATGCTGCAAAGTTTTTTGACCTCAGGGCCAGTTCTGTCTGTACAATGTTGTACCACTATTGACTAAAGCTGAACACTATGTGTTTTTTGGCTTACAAGCCATAATGTGAGTCATGATTTGAACACGACAGAAGGATTTCAAGAATTGTGGGTGGGTTTATTACTAACATTGTTTTGTTTCTTGTATTTCATTGTAAATATTTATTGGGGTTTTGAAATTATAAAATGTTATTTTATTCTCTACCCTCAACAATGAAAAATTGAACCATATGAGTTAGGACAACACAGAGTTTCTGAGTTATTCTGGTAAATGTAGTAAGAATGGTTAATAAGAATGTGTTGTTTTGGTGCAAGGATTATTGTAGTATGCTAGGGTTAGTGATTGTGGCTAGCTAAGTTTAAGAATAAGACAGATGAAGACCAGCCTTCCCCTATCCCTTTTGGCCATGTGTCACATTTATATGCATTGTACAATAAATATTACATTTTTCTAGTGTGGTGTTATCACTCAGCAAGATCCTGTTTTAATAGAAGGATACACATCTATTAGGATGGATAGCTAATCCCTGTTGCAGACGTCTGCTCAAGCACACTTGTGTTTGTTCAACACCCACAGAGCCCACCTATGGTTTATACTGCTAGGAAGGTTGGTCACTGTGTCAGTCCAGGAAGTTTATTCTTGTCAGAATGTATCCGGCACATATACAAATCTACCATTTGTCTGTGCATTGTAATATTTGGTCAGGCACTTCTGCTATTCATCTTGAGATTCTTGAAAAATTTCAAAGAAAGATCTGTAATGTAATTTATCTCATGCCATGATCGCCTACGTCCTGAAAGGGACAGGGCATATATAAGAAGAAGAAGAAGAATGATATAGCAAAAAGTTTCATAAACTAAGAATTGGGGTTGATGCATCAGATGAAAAAAACTTGGCCTATTTTATTGGCTAGGAAAAAATCCCATCATGCATTTGTGTGCTTCTGTCTATAAAAGGAGAGGAGAAAGTGTTTTTCAGTCATTCCTACCAACTGACATCTACAGAGTTGTATTCCCATTTCATCAAACAACACTTTTATCCACTGGGTTCATGGGATAAGAGCATTAGTTGAAGTAATCCAGTGACTCAACCCAAAGAATTATGAATTCAGTATCCAAGTAAAGCAGAGGTGAACAACTTGGAGGGTTGAGTTGCTAAAAAGGAAGTAATTGAAACTGAGGTATTCAGAAAAGGCATGGCATGTAGAACTAGAACAATCTATCCCAGTAGACTAAATAAACAGTTCAGTCTGAAATATCATCTGAAGAATGCCAGAGTGTACAACAATCAAAATGCTGTGTTTGTGAGAATAAAGATGAGAACAAGTCCAAATAATGTAAATAAGATAAATAGTTACAATATCTCATCTCAGAAATATAGACAGATACTTTTGAAACTTATATTTTTTACATTGTTTGGAATGTTATCCTCATCTTTATGGCCATATTTACAATGTTTCAGCTGTTGTACACTCTTCTTCAGGTGCTAGGAATTTCAAACTGCACCCATTATTAAAATTACTAGTGTATATCATTCTCATTTCATGGGCAATGCCACTTCCAGATGGTATGCAGTTATCTCCCTTTAACTCAGCTCTCTATTTGTTCACCACTGCTAGCACCTGAAGAAGGCCGGAGTATACAATAGCCAAAATGTCATAAACATGACAATAAAGGTGTGGACAGCAGTCCAAACAATGTAAATAATGTAAGTTTCGAAAACATCTGTTTATATTTCTGAGGTAAGATATTGTATCTATTTATACTGTTTACATTGTCTGGAAGGTTATCCTTATCTTTTTGTCATGTTTAGGACGTTCCGGCTGTTGTATGTTCCAGCCTTCTTTAGGTGCTAGGGATTCTAAACCAAACCCTTTATTTTGATTACTGGCGTATATCATTCTCATTCCATATGTCATGCCACTTTTGGATGCTACGTAGTTATCTCCCTTTAACTCAACTCTCTAAGTTGTTTCTTCCCCACTGCTGTAGCCAAGAATTGAACTCATATCTCTTTGGGTCAAGCATTCACTACCATATAAAAGGACTGATATGAAGTAATATACTATATATTAATTATTTTTCTATATTCATACAACCCTGAATAAGATGCTTAAATTATTTCAAGTCTTTGTCTCTACTTCTGAGATGAGGTAGTACTTACATTATTTACATTGTACAGACTGTTGTCATCATCTTTATTGCCATGTTTATGATGTTTTGGTTGTTGTATGTTCAGGCCTTCTTCAGATGCTAGGAATTTCGAACCGAACCCTTCATTTTGATCACTGGCATAGATCATTCTCATTCCATATTTGATGTCACTTTTCAATGCTATGGAGTTATCTCCCTTTAACTCAACTCTCTAAGTTATTTGTTCACCACTGCTAGTACCTGAAGAAGTTTGGAACAAACAACAGCCAAAATGTCATAAACATGACAATAAAGATGTGGACAGCAGTCCAAACAATGTAAATAATGTAAGTTTAGAAAACATCTGTCTATATTTCTGAAATAAGATATTGTATATGTTTATACTATTTACATTGTTAAGACTGCTAATTTCGTCTTTTTTGCCATGTTTATGACATTTCAGCTGTTGTATGTTCCAGCTTTCTTCAGGTGCTAGGGATTTTAAACCAAAACTTTTATTTTGATTAATGGCGTATATTATTCTCATTCCATATGTGATGCCAATTTTGGATGCTATGTAGTTATCTCCTTTTAACTCAACTGTCTTTGTTATTTGTTTGCACTGCTGGCACCTGAAGAAAGCTGGAGGGTACAACATCTTTGTTACCATCGTAAACATGGTAATAAAGATTAGAACAACAGTCAGAACAATTCAAATAATGTAAATACTGCCTTCTCTCTGATATATAGACAAATACTTTTTTAAACTTGTTTTTGTACATTTTTATACTTTGTTTCTTCTTCATAACAAATCATTTGAATTACCTTCTCGAATATTTTTTCCCTCTTAATATGAAAGTGTATTTTAATATGAAAATCAAAATGATATTATTTCTGCTAGAAACAAATAAAACCAAATAAAAGTGAATAGTTTCTGGCAGAGATTATAGCTGAGAGAATAACCAAGAAATTTTAGTATGCATCGCATTTTATATCAGGAACCAATAACGTTACAGATAATCACATTGGCAGGTCGAAAATTAAAATTTCAGCAGAATCAAGGTTGTTAACATTTGAAGCTTTACCTTGGCTATGTTTAAACATTAAATATTCAGTTTCACTGGAAAAAAATCCCATGAAAAAAGAAATTTCCATTTCAAATTCAAAACCAGAAAACTTGCATTCTGATCTTTGATATAATCAGCTTTGCAGAAAGTTGGCATACATTAGGAAAATTTGTTTTCATGCCATCCTATAAAGAACTGATTAGCTTTGTCTTACACAAGGCAAAGAATATGGAAGACCTAGTTATGTTTTAACTCTTTACTATAGTCAGTCAGTTCAGTGCCATACGTGAAACACACTTGGGCCATCATGTCTCTTTTAAGACATGATTGACTGGGCAGAGGATTATCCTGCAGTAGATTGCCATTGCTTTCTGTGGTAGACTAGTTGCCAGCCAAGGCTATAGAACCCAATCTGTCCTGTTATTTAACCCATAACTGAAAGGAAGAGATGGATTAATACCTTTCCCAAGGGTATTTGCACGTAAGTGAATGCAATGAATTCAACTGGAATTTGAACTCGGCTCTCCAATTTCTCATTCCGAGCTGATATCCACTGCACCACAATGCACATCTGTGTGCGTTGTGATGCAGTGGATATCGTAACATCCGTGACATCTCTGGTGCAGTGGATATAGTAACATCCATGAAAATAGTTTCTTAATGCCTGTACCTTAGTAAGACATTTCATTATTAACTAAACTTAAGACAGTTCCTATGCAATCACTGAAGTTAAGCAAAGTCCAGCCTCTTCAATACCTAGATACACCCTTGTGAAAATTAATTTGAAACAAAACAAATAATATCTTCCTAGGATCTTTCACTCTCCTTGATCATATATAGATTGTCTCTTGGCATTGTTTTTTCCTTTCTGACTGCATGTTACTTTCCGTTTTGGACTTTTGGATCCGGTTTGTTTCTTCACTTTGATGACACGACTGACAGTTAAAAGACTAATGCCAACAATATCCACAATCTCTCTGTAAGGTTTGCCAATATGTTCTTGCAGTATTACAATTTTTGTATACTTCTTTGGAGTAATGTCCATCATTCTCAATGGTCATAGGACAACTAATCTACAGTTGAGACAAAAACATCTGGGCATGATAAAAATATGATAGATAGATAGATAGATAGATAGATATAAACAAAATTAAATAGATAGATAGATAGATAGATAGATAGATAGATAGATAGATAGATAGATATAAACAAATTTAATAAATGCATAGATAGATAAATAGATAGATAGATATAAACAAAATGAAATAAATGCATAGATAGATAGATAGATAGATAGATAGATAGATATATAAACAAAATTAAATAAAGAAAATAAATAGATAGATAGATAGATAGATAGATAGATAGATATAAACAAAATGAAATAAATGCATAGATAAATAGATAGATAGATAGATATAAACAAAATGAAATAAATGCATAGATAGATAGATAGATAGATAGATAGATAGATATAAACAAAATTAAATAAATGCATAGATAGATAGATAGATAGATATAAACAAAATTAAATAAATGCATAGATAGATAGATATAAACAAAATTAAATAAATGCATAGATAGATAGATAGATAGATAGATAGATAGATAGATAGATAGATAGATTGATAGATTGATATAAACAAAATTAAATAAATGCATAGATAGATAGATAGATATAAACAAAATGAAATAAATGCATAGATAGATAGATAGATAGATAGATCAATAGATAGATATAAACAAAATGAAATAAATGCATAGATAGATAGATAGATAGATAGATAGATAGATAGATAGAAATAAAATTAAATAAATGCATAGATAGATACATGGACGATGCAATATTTTTTAAGGCCAAACAAATTTCATCATATACCTTGAAAATAGATTCATATTACTACACACAACTACAAATGACCTAACCTGAGGAAAAAATAGAAATCAATTGCACCCTGTCACTTCTGTGGGTCTAAAACTGACTGTATGGTGAAAAAAAGTAAGCTAAAGCAATTGTTTCAATTAAGTTATACAAGGGTGTAGGTGTTCATTTGAGAATAGTAGGTGCTGTGAGCTTGGATGTGCAGTGGGTATAATGGATAACTCCTCAGAATTTTTAATAGAAGAGCTTAGTTCTAATTCCCATTGGAGATATTATATTACCTTATTCATAAATACCCTTGGGAAAGATAGAAATTCATTTCTTTTCCTCTTTGTTATTGATTAATTAGTAAGACTTGTCGCACTAAATGATGATTTCAATCTAAAAATGTTCTCTGGTTTAAAATAACCTGCAATGTGTTGATAAACTGTAAAATACAAATCAACCAATCAAAACTTTTGCACAAATATCCTTTGAAATGTATGAATCCATCTCTTTTCCACCTATAAATTAATAACAAACTCAGACTGTTGCATTCATTTCATTTAAATATTATTAGAACGGTTTGAATCCATCTGTTCTTGTCATACCTAGTGGTTAATAACAGATCACTCAATAAATCCCAAGCCTAACTAATTGTTGTGAACCTAGAATAGGTCTGGAAGAAAACTCAAACTTGGGAATTAGTGAAACATATATATTAACTGGAAAACAAATACAAGAGTGTTTCACGTCAGTCTGACTGCCAAGTATTAGACTTGGGTGACACAACCCAACTCAACGCTTATTCCCCCGGTATTCATAATAATAGGAAGAGTTCATTATAGTCCAAAAAGGGTAGGTCCCATAACACTAATAAAACTTTTAGGCAAAATTCAACTTTATTCATGAACATAGTCTCCTACTAGGGTGATATATTGATTCCAACTCTTCTCTAACAATTCAATGCTTTTTTGTAAAACAATTTGTTTCTGGCCTCAATATTGGCCTCAGTTTCCAATATCACTTCTTCATTTGTGCCAAATCTCTTTCCTTGGAGCATTCTTTTTACGTCTGCAAACAGCCAGTAGTAGCTGGAGGCAGATCTAGAGAACAGAGTGGATGCATAAGCATTTTGATGTGCAATTCATGTAGTTTTGCCATTGTTGCAATTGACTTGTGACACAGTGTGTTGTCTTGGTGAAAGGTCATTTTTTTCTTCTTCCTTTGTGGCATTTTTTTGTCAATTTCCTTCTTTCTTATATCACACCAATAATGCTATATAATCTTTGCCATTGATGGTTCTTCCTTTCTCAAGGGAATCAATGAACAAAATACTTTGTGCATCCCAAAATACAAAGGCCAAAACCTTGCCTGTTGATGTTTGTGCATTTGGTCGCTTTGGACAACTTTCACCTGCTGCTGTCCACTCAGCTGACTGCTGATTTTGCTCCAAAGTGAAGTGGTGAATCCATGCTTCATCCATTGTCACATATTTATGCAAAAACTCCTTCTTGTTGCATTGAAACAGTTGAACACAATACTTTGAATTATTGATGGGTTGTTGTTTTTAATTGACTGTGAGCAAATGCAACACCCACCTTGAACACAGCTTTCTCATTGATAAATGTTGATGCAAAATGGTGAATGCACTGCCTTCAGATATGTTCAAAACATCTGCTGTCCCACGCAACTTCAATTTACGATCAGTCAAAACAAGTTTGGGGATGTTTTGGTGTTTTCTGGGACAACTGCTGATTTTGGGCAACCTGAGCATTCAACATTATTTGTGTCTGTACAACCGCATTTAAAGTCAGCATAACAACTCTTAACCATTGTTTCCAACAGTGTCCGGATAACACTTAGCAAACCGTTGCTTTGCTTGAACAGTATTTTTTTTCTTCAGAAAGCTATGCTTTATCAACACACAAAATTCAGATTTTTCTATTGTTTTGAAAATTTGCAATAGTAGCTCCACTTAAATAACTGTAATTTGTAAACTAATAATCTGATTAATCCCAAATTTTATTATGTGCCATTTGAAGGTTAATACTTTATAAAAATCATATGAATTTTTTATTAGTGATGCTATCTATATGTCAGGCCTGGGACTTATTGAGTGATGTGTTAGCAGTGTAAACTAAACTCTTTAGCTTTTGTTGGTAATCAGTTTAGGACAAAAATGAGTTCAAACTGTTTGAACATAGGGCTAGTAACTCTATTTTATTCTCGCACTTCCCACCTGTGGAACTCGCTCCCGTATTCTTGCTTTCCTGATGGCTACAACCTCCAGAAATTTAAATGCAAAGTCAATACTCATCTACTAACCACTGGACTCTAGCTCTCTCCCCACCCCTGTATAATCTTCCCTTTCTCTCCACCTATGTATCTGTCATCGTACCTGCTTTCTATTGTTCCTTTCTAACTAGTTTGTACTCCTCACTCTTTTCTAATTAATCTTTTTATATTTATGTAACACCCTGCACATCAGTAGCATTTCCGCCTTGCTTGGGGTGAAATGATTAAAAAAAAAAAACCATCTTGCTGCAGAAAGCACAGCAGGACTTGTGTCATGAAGACGTAAGTTTATTGAGACATCTACAGAGATAACAAATAAGTTTGGCTTTATTTGATGCAATGACGCAAATGCTGGATATTCAGAAAAGGTTAAATTCACTTTCGTAGCAATGGCTTTCTAGATTAACATTAACATGTCAATATTTCCTCTTAGTGAATTCATAAACTTAGCTTTGTCTGACACAAGCCTGTAAGTGCAGAGCACCTAATCAGGTTTGAACCTACTCCAATAGACTATCTAACCATTGTTTGACAAGATACTTTGATATTTGTTCTGCTTGGCTAAGTCCGGCACAAGGCTATGTTTTGCAATAGATCCTTGCTAATATGTTCCTCTTATTTTGCAAATATATAGAGTAGTTCTGAAAATGGTTAAGAAGTTGAAGATTTAAATATGTAGCATTTTATTTTATTACCTTGCTTTGGATGAAATTTATTTTTTATTTAATGAATCTAATTGAACAAGGGTTTATTTGATGAATTTTATGAAATATCAACTTGTTAAGTTATTTAATTTGTAATCATTTTATTATTATTATTATATTTAATTCTATATGCATTTACATCTTTTAGAAATAGGTAAATATTATAAATTAGTCATTTATACTTGAAGTGGGGGAACTCCATCCAGCAGCAAGGCATCTGATCGAGAGATTGGAGGTTTTGAGGAGTGTGGAACAACCTCTTAATTGCTGCTGTTCCCAGGTCCACCCTGACCCAGAGTTATAGCACCTGTTAGAGTCTCAGCTATGGCAAATAGTGAAACCCCAAGCAAAAATAAAATGCTATGAAATTATAAAAATACATATTTATAGTAAAAATACCAGTAATATATTTTTATATAAAAAATTAGCAACAATACATATTTATAGCAAAATGACCAAAAATATATTTTATCTGTAGTTAAAGGCATGCAATTGCATTCAAAATATATTTAGTTGAAGCCATAAAACTTTGCACAAAATATTTAGATTTCAGCATTAGATAACACACAAAGGTTGATATGTTGCTAAACAAAATCAACCAACCAATAGATGGGGCGAGGACTTTTTTTTTTTCGCAATGTTGTCCATTGTTAGAGGGAGTGACAAAGAAACAGAAGACTACGGTTTATGAAATACTCACACGAGTGGAAAGACTTGAGTAAAGCAACTACTTTTCAAATCTTATAATGTGGTTACCTTACAAATTTATAAGTAGGAACAGTTCATTGTCACAGTAGAAGATAAAAGCAGGAAGTACACTGAGTCCTACTATACAACATATTGTTTTTATGAAGGCTCTCAACTCCTGTTATATTAAGTTCAGCCATTTATTAATTTTGCACATTTCAACATTTTAAATGGTTGTGATTTTTTTTTTTTTTTTTGCCCTTCACATTTTATTATGACTTCTCCATGCTGTAACCAGGAACTAAGAAAAATGGAAACCTCATTCCAGCTATTTCAGAAATACCATATCGGCCATATTGCTATGTGTGAATAAAATGCAAAAGTTTAGTTTCTGCTGACAGACTAAAACTGTGTTGTCATTATTATTACAGACCCCCTTACCAAGGTGTGACACTCCGTTTATTACATATTGATAAAAATTCTTACCTCAAATATTTAGATGCCCCCCCCCACCTTGTAATCGACACCTGATACTTGTAAAAATAAAAATAAACTCTAAGGAAAATTAACGGTGATGATGGTGGTGTTATTGGTTGACAGGATTGACAGTGAAAATTTCTTTAGTCCCCCAAAATGAAGTTAGAATTATTGTCTATCATTTCCTTTCAATATTTTCAAGCATAGACTAAAAAATTATCTTTACACACACTGTGATCAATATAAAGCTCATTGTCATAAACATTAACATATGTACACAAATATCTGAGTATCAGAAAGTATCCATTTTTTCCCCTTCAAAATGTTAAAATTATATCTGCGAACTCTTCAAAGGCAATTTTCATTTAACTTGTTATTTCCCAGGGAAACTCATTCAGTCAATAAATAAACTTGACAATCATCTTTTCTTCTCAAAATGAAAAGAATTATAAAAGCATATGAAAACAAAGCTCTCTTTCCGAAACAAAAATGAATTCAATCTTCTCAAATCATTATTTCCTGTTGTAAATTCTCTCTCACTTTAACCAGAAATGAATCAGTTTTCTTTAATTTTTCATTTAAATAATTAAAAAAAAAATTGACTTATCTCCACAGTTGTGGCAATTTGAATCTAGAGGGACAATGTCAAGCTAACCAAGAATAACAAATAATTTGAAACAAAGAATAAAAAATAAACTGTATTGTAATTGTTATTATTTCCTGCTTTCTCTAAATCATTCTTTCACTGCTGGCTCTTTTGTGTCAATTTCGAATCCCCTCCCAACCCCCTGATCAAATATTCTATGTTCTAGCTGATTGCTTTCAATTTCCAAAGTGAATGACCATGTGAGACAAATTTCTAAACCCCAAGAACAGAATATTTAGACTGTAACTTGAAAGAATTTAAAACTAATCAATAAGAATGAAGTCAACTGAGAGAATACAAAAGAAGCAAAAATCTAAATGTCTACAGAGACAGAAAAAGAAAATGGAATGAAATATTCATGTCATCATTCAGACGGTCGATGGTGTTCATAAGTTGTAATGAGCAGGGGAAGAGACAAGACACCTTATGTGTAAAGCAAATGAATTTACCATTACACATAAAATAAAATGAATTGATAGTGAGTTAAGAATATTTATCTGAACCAAACTTGTCTCAACTGATTGAGTATTTAATCTGACAATAAACATTTAACTTTACAAAGCATCAATGCTGCTCATTTGTAAAAATTGCATTATTTATCTATTGGTTTTAAGAGCAAAATAATTCCTCCAAAGACTAAATATTTAGTTCTTATCATCTTGTTCCCATTCCTTCCAAGACTTTCAAAAAGGAACAGGGTTTATCTATTGTTTTCTGTTTAGGAGTGGGTTTCCAGGGTTTTCTTAAGTTTTCTCATTCTCTTTCACTCCCAATAACCACTTGAGTTTCTGTGGCTTTATGACCTTGCTTTAAAAAAAATATAATCTTGTCAGGGAGACTCATTCACTATTTTGTAGCTTTTTTTCAATTGTGCAACATTGTAGACCTATTGCTACTTTATCATAATTTCCATAAAAAAATATTCAGATGAGTACCATTCTTGAATTCTACCAGTTCAAACCTATACAGCTAGGAGTACACCATGACACTTCCACATAATCAAATCATCCACGTTTTTTCTATATTCCAAATGTAGGAAAAACATCCTCTCATATAATTTCTTTCCCAAGAATTAATACTTGATGGAATGGACTTCTGTGTGGATGCTTACATGAATATGACAATCCTATCCTCTTCAAAGTCAAAATGCTAATTGTTATTTATCCTTCTTGTCTACAACCTCCTCTTTCATTCAAATTTATGCACATTGTAGAATGTATGCAAGGCTAAAACTAATGAGCATTGTGAGATGACTATGTAGATGTGTATGAATGATGTCTGTATGATAACTGTAGTTGAAGATAATGGTTATATTAGCCATTTTCTAATTGGGTATTCATTGACCAAGCAACAATTATTTTATAAAATCCCTCTCTTCAAACAACTTTTCAGGAAAATAGGTTTTTCAAGTCCAGTAGTTGTTATTTCTCTTTCCAGTATTGCTTTTTCCTTCTTAACTTTTTATTCAAAGTAGTGAGTAATAGTAACATTTTGATCATTTCATTATTTTCTTTTTGAGTTACAAGTTCTATCCATTTTAGTTGTTGATGCTGTTGGTAGTCCTCAAGTGAAGTGGTTTCTATTCTACAGTTCTTTGTCATTTTGTATTCCCAATCAAAAAAGAAAAATATGTATATTTATTGTTAATACATAATTTATAGCTCTGTTATTTTCCAGTGAGCCCTACTTATTAACACATTTGTGTGATATTATATATTCATATATATATATATATATATATACATATATATATAATATTTTCCATTTGTAAATGAGTTATTACACGACCTAGGTTTCTACTATGAGTGGTGTCTTCAGGCGATTTGTGAATCGCCTGAAGATATCACTCATAATAGAAACCTAGGTTGTATAATAACTCGTTTATAAATGGAAAATATTCAAAAGTTCTACAATATAATTGTATTGAACACTTTTTAATACAAGTGTGCACTGCTTTAACCTTATTATGACCTGAAACTAAGTAATTAAACAATCAATGTGTGTGTGTGTGTGTGTGTGTGTGCATATATTAGAATCATTGGTGTCTGCAGGATTTTAAATTATCCCACTGAAACAAGATTGCTTACATATATATATATATATATGAAAAGCTACTAAAAAGTTGTAAGTTTAAAAATGTATTTTTTTTACACTATTTATTTATTTCTATTATTATATATATATATTTGATATTTCAGACCAACCTCGGCCTTTCATCAGAAACAAATGATTTTAAAATTTAAACTAGAAGCGTCCATTGTGAGAGCATTCGTCGAGATATGTTTACATCACATGACGTAGAAAGCGATAGAGTTTTTTAATATTTGTAAACATAAACCTATCTCTAATAATACTTTTAAATGTTGTTTTAAAGAAAAAATTTTTTTAAGTGTATCTTAAAATTGTTTAACTATTGAAATATTTATAAAGATTCAAAACACCTAAGTCCCTATTTAACCCTAGCCTATATGTATTTAATTTTAAAATCCAGTATTTTTCTTTCTTTCTGCGTGAGTATGTAGAACTAAAATCAGAATCTATTAGTAAACATTTGCAGTTTTCTAATGTGTGCCCTGGTTGATTGAAGTGTTGGGCTATTGGTGAATAAGGGTTGTTTTGGCATATACTTAGTTTATGATTATTGAAACGGAATCTAAAACTATTTCCAGATTCACCAATATATCCACTATTTGGATATATTGAACAGAAGAGAAAATATATTATATTTTGGCTGTCACAGGTGAGGCGTGGTGGGTGAAATTTGATGTTGGTGTTGGGTAGGGAAAATACTGCATCGTTTACTAAATGTTTGCAAACTAAACAACGAGATTTGTTACATATGAAATTCCCTGATAGGTTTGTATTTTTTAGATTTTGGTAGAAGTGAGGCTAGATGATAGGTTGGGTGTTTGTTTCATTGCATTTATAGGTGGTTTATCAAAAATATCTTTGATTTTTTTGTTTGATTGGAGGTTCTTGTAATCATTTTTTAAAATTTTGAATAAGTGTGTGGGAATATTGATTGTGGTTAAAAACCATGAGAATTCGGTTGTTGTTTTTTCTTTTCTTGTATGTGAGAAGTGTGTTACAATTTATGTGGATGGTTTTCATTTGTTTCTGATGAAAGGCTGAGGTCAGTCTGAAATATCAAACATATATATATATAATAATAGAAATAAATAAATACTGTCAAAAAATACATTTTTAAACTTACAACTTTTTAGTAGTTTTTCCTATACATATTAAGACAGTATATGTGGATCATCATTATGCTATATATATATATATATATATATATATATATTCATCCACAGACAATCCTGTTTCACTGTATTACAGCTCATCAGTTCAGTTAGTTACCTGATTACTTCCAGCCAAGACTGAAATTTTACCAATTTGCCATCAGTCGAAAATTCTATCTACTAAGCTATTAACGTGCAGTGGAGTAAGGCTAATTTTAGTGTGTTATATACACAATGTAAACACCTGCCAGTAGCCAAGAGTGTGCAATTCATTACTCAAGAATGATGTGTAAATAGCGGTGAGTAGCTACTATTTTTAAAGTTTACCATTTCTTCAGAGTGCTCAATTGACAGATGATGATGTAAATAGTCATCCACAGACAGTCCTGTTTTGCCATATCACAGTTTATTAATGCAGTTAGACATTTGATTGCTTCCTACCAGGATTGAAACCCTACCGATTTGTCATCAGTCAGAGATTTTACGACTAAGCTATCAGCACATGGTGGCAGAAGGCTGATTTTAGTGTGTTATATACACATATATATATAGTGTTAAATTGTAATGATGCTTAGTTGCTGTTTTTTTCAATAGTTTACTGGTAGAAAGGTAATTTTAGGCAAGCAGAATTATTTGTCATAAAATGCTCAATATCAAGATAAGGATTAGGTGTTAATAGGATTAATGAAGAGAAGTCATTTCAAAGTCAATATGACTGCAATAACACTGGCTTAGTGGCAAACTTCTTCACATTAATTATTATATATAAATAAAACTGAAAATACATGTCAGTGTGTGTGTGTGTGTGCATCCATGTGTATATCTTCAGTGATTTCTAAGAACAAACACTTCTATATTTTTCATCCAATTTGTTTCAAAACTTACACATCCCTTGCAAATTTATTATTCTACATAACAAAAAAAAAAACAATTGTGCAAGGCTCTTCAGTTTAATTTTGTTTTAATTTCTTATTTTCAAGTATATTTTTTGTTAATGATAAGTTCATCATAGTAAATTTTACATGGAGAATAATTCTATTAATAATACAAGAGTTATCTCACATATTTAATGTCTGCAGAAGTATGTCATATAGACTTAAATGGATTTTTAGTTAATTGTAGTTCAACTGTTTAATGCAGTTAATGAATGAAAGAAGTTTTAAAGCTTAAAATTTCTGCCAAGTATCCTGAATTTTTCTGGATTAAAACTTTAAACAAAAAGTCTGGGAAAGTTTTGACCAGAAAGAAATGACTATAACTGTCTGAAATGTTTAGAATGCAGTTTGAGTTCTTTTCACACTTTTTCAGAAAACATGGAAGGAACTCATGGTGATGGTTATAACAGAGCTATAAATTCAGTATATATATATATATATATATATAAAATCATTCGCATACAGGCCTATTTCACTGTATTACAACTCATCAGTGTGGCTAGATAACTAATTGCTTCGAGCTGGAATTGAAATTTGATTGATTTGTCATCAGTTAGAGATCTTATCCTAAGCGATCAGTGCACGGCAGAGAAAGACAGATATTATGGTGTCTTATTTAGAGAATGTAAACAATCAACAGTAGCCAATAGCATTTAATTTGCAGCCAAAGAACATTGCACCAAGCTGCAGTTGGCTACTGTCTATAAAATCGACCTTCCACTAGAGTGCTCTATTGTCAGACAGGTAAGACAGTATATATATATATATATATATATATATATATATATATATATATATATATATATATATATATATATATATATAAATAAATAGATTTAATTACATTGTAAATTTAATTACATTGAGCCTGTAAATAAATAAATTTAATTACATTGATCCCTCTGGCTGGATGAGTTTTAATATTTCATTTTTAATAACTAATAATAATAGGATCCATTTTAGATTTTCTTTTAAGCTTCTTCTTTTCAGATTTATATATATATATATATATATATATATATATTAGTCATTCATAAAGTATCACAGCTTATCAGTGTGGCTAGACATCCACTTGCTTCCAGCCGGGATCGAAACTCAACTGATAAAACTGAAAATGCATATGTGTGCATGTTAGTGTGTGTGTGTGTGTGTGTGTGTGTGTGTGTGTGTGTGTGTGTGTGTGTTTACTGATTTCTATTAACATACACTTCCACATTTTCCATGTGATTTATTTAAAAAATTACGCACGTCTAGCAAATTGATTCAAACAGATATTCATTTTGCCGAACCAACCAAGAAGTAAACCTCCAACATTTACCCTGCCCCATTTTATCTTACTGTGTTGACTGAAGTTGCACCTATTAGCACTACAAATAGGCTACCCCACTTCGGCATAGTGGTACATTTCCCCTTACAAAGACCAATGCTTAAATTGCCCATGAGAAATCTTACACTTTCTATCCCATGGAATAATGGGTACTTACTGCTTGTATATATATAACAGAGCTTTTTTCATTTCATTTGTTTAAGAACATATTTTACTGCCTGAGCAAACTACACAAAAAGAAGCAAAAACAAAGAAATGAAAGAGTGTGTATCTAGATTTCATTTCATTTTTTTCTATTAAATTATGATAGACTTAGATTTGATCAGAGTTCTTTGTTAATTTAGTAGAATTATTAGGTATGCCTGTGTTTAGTCAACTAAGCTTAGAGGACATTTGTATGCAACATTCTATTGTTTCCAGTGTGACATGTGGTTCAACAGAGACCAAAGGGTTTCCCAAAGGGTTTCCCAAAGGGTCTCTAAGGCATTCAGTGGCAAAAAGAAGAAAAGAGCAAGACTTTTGCACCCTTTCTTATATACTGCTTTTGACAATGCCATTTAACAGTTGTTTGCAGAAGTTCTTTGTCAAACAACTGGGGAATTACATGAACATTTCATTCAGGAAATGAAGAAAAATGTGAAATCTGAAAATTATAATAGTTGAAATGTTACAAATTCAAAAAACATGAAGAACATGTGTAAAAACTTGAGAAATTGTAATAAAAGTGTTTGAAAATTGCTTACCCCACAAAAGAGTTTGTGGTCAGTCAAAGAAAATATTAGAGAATTGTTAGCACAAAACACTATGCTAATTTTCTTCCCTTCATGACTGGCATGGCCAATCAGAAAAATTGCACTGTAAATAAAGGCCATTGTTTTTGCTTACTGAAGGCTAGAGGAATTTTTTGAGTTTTGAGAGAAAAGCTCAATTTTTGAGCTTAGTTAGCAAAAGGGCAAATTTTGCTTTTGGGAGGAGAAGGTTGGATTTCTGAACCCATTTTTTGTTACTACATTGCCTGGTGGACTATTCATACCAGATTTTTGAGTGAACTTTGTGTTGGCACATGGTTTTTTTTTCATAACAAAAATACTCACCAATTAGCTCTAGTAAATTATAAAAATATAAATATGGACAAATTAGTAAAGAAGAGTAGTGACCTGTCTTTGGCAAAAATAAAATTATCAACATAGCAGAGAGATCTTTCAGGCATATGTATCTAAGTTCTGCACACAATTTTGTAACTATTCATACCACAACATGACATGTAGATCTTAAAAAACTTAATGTCTCATTCAATAGATATTAATTATAAAACTTTTTAAATAAATTTTATAGTATAAAAAAGCAGATTTTCCACAGATTGGTTTATAATACAACTACAGGGTTTTCTGATTGTCTAATGTCTAACCAAACATCAGAGACTACAATTACTTTTACCTAGCCTAATCCCATAATACTTTAATATTAATTATAAATAAGAGATTGTATTTACCATAAAATATGGTAATATATAAAATTTATGTTATTGTTATCAGATTTTTATAGGTTCTTTTGCATGTGTTTTTTTATTTTGCAATAGTAAACATGACATATTATAGGGCTGCTTTTGTCTAAAAAATTAAAGAACCTCAACTTCAAGAAGAAAGCAGTTTCTTGTTCAGTTAGAGCGTGGAATTTCAGATAATTCTTAATTAAGTATAAATTGACAGCTTAACTGTTAATTCTTTTTCTTCTCTATGTGCTGTGTCCCTTTAGGACATAGGCGATCATGGACTTCCTGCCTCTATCCCTTAACACAACACTTTTCCTCTTGGTATCTCTCCAAAACCCTGTTCAGCCATCCATTTGCTCAAGTATGCTTCACAATGCTTTGCCCTATCTCTCCCTTCTTCTATCTGTCCTGTGAGTATTAGATTCTCCAAGACCTCCTTCCTCATTACCTGTTCCAGAAACTTCAGCAGTCTCTTCCTGATGTTAAGTATAAGTTTCCTTTTAGTTTGCATCCTCTCCAAAACCTTGTTGTTGCTCACATGCTCAGTCTATGGCATCATCAGCATCCTTCTGTAGAATCACATTTTCGTTGCATCGGGTCTCTCGTCCAGCATTTGCTGTCATATATGAGAACAGATATCATAAAATAGTTCATTACTTTTTTCTTAGTTTCCAATGAAATCTTCCTGTCTCTTAATACTCTGCTTAGCTTTTACAATGTGGCCTTGGATCTCAGTGTCACATTTTCTGTCCTCTGTCAGCTATTTAAATTTCTGCACTGCATACCTGAACTGTAGGTGACGTTTTCATCATCATCATCATCATCATCATCATCATCATCATCATCATTTATCCGTCACACCCAGATGGTGCATAGGGCAGCAACTTTTTATAGCTGTTTCTGTAACAGACTGTTTTTTATGGTGCAGGGTTGTTAGCCCTGCACTCAACCCTCAAGCCTGGAGGACTGGTAGACCATTCTTGGTCCTTATGTTTACAGCACCTGGTATTCCCAAATGGTCACCCATTTAAGTACTGACCAGGCTCAATGTTGCTTAACTTTGGTGATTGGACGGGAACCAGTGTATTCAACACAATATAGCCATCTTCTTTTTGCTGATGACCATGCATTCAGTTTTCTTGAAATTTATGTTTAGTTATTTCTCCTCTCTTTCCCTTGTTACCTTCTGTAGGAGGTCTTGCATTTTCTTTTCAGCGTTTGCTATCAGTACCATATTATCTGTGTATCTTACATTGTTGAAATCGTGGCCACTAATGACAAACCCTGGTAAGGATTTCATTTCTCTAAGAATTGTTTTGCTGTATAATTTGAATAGTCTGGTGAGAAAACACATTCTTGTCTTACACCCCTTTCTATTTTTGTACACCTATTGAATTCATTTCCTATCTGTATGCAAGCAGTTTGCTGCCAATATAGGTTCTTCATTATTCTAATGTCTTTTTTGAAAGTGTCAAGATTGTCTAGCATCTCTATTAAGTCTTTGTGGTGTACTTTAACAAACACTTTAGCGTAGTCTTTAAAGAACTGATAAAAGTCCTTCTGCATTTGTATTGCTCTTTCAGAGAGCATTCTGAGCATGTATATAGAATTCCTTGTTCCAATATCTTTACTGAAACCACACTGTTTTTTTCCTATCTCTGGGCCAATTCTGCTGCACACTCTGGATGATGAGTTTTGTTATGTGGCTCATTCTATCTCATTCTGTCAATCTCTCTCTCTCTCTCTCTCTGTACATAGATATATATACATATATATATATATATATATACATATATATATATATATATATATATATATATATATATATGACCATACATTACATTTTCTTGAAGTTTATGCTCAGTTCTTTCTTCTCGCTTTCTCTTGCTACCTTCTACAGAAGGTCCTGCATTTTCCTTTCTGTGTCAGCTATCTGCACTATACAGAGTGGCTTCCTTGACTTTTCTTAAAAAAACCATTTGCCTTTGAGCCATCATGATATACCAGCAATGATGTAATAATAATAATAATAATACCAACACATAAGCTTAGTAATAATTTGAATTTGCAAATAATTATAAACTATTGATAACGCAACAGTTATCAAGGCAAAACATGAAATTGTTGACTTGAGTTCAAATTTTGGCCTAGTCTGCTGTTTTCACTTTCTCATTAATGCCCTTGAAAAAAGCATGAATCTATTTTTACTCCTGGGGTATTGATAAATAGTAAGGTAGACTGGGCTCTTTACCTACTTTACCACTTGTCTCAGAAAAATACAATTCTGAATTCAAATCATAGGGAATGAAAAAGGAAACCACTTCCCAATCTTTTACAAAAATATCCTGTCAATGCACATCTGGAGTACATGCTATACAAACTTAGCATTAAAAGAAAACAGAATGTAATTTAAACCTAAATAAAGATTGTTTAAGTATTGTTAAGTATTCATGTTTTGATTTAATATGAAAATGCTTACTCTGTAGAGTGTAGGCGGTGTGATGAGAACATTATAGTCACCCTTAAATTTTCTTAGATTTATTACTCTATTTTTGCTGGATGCTATGCATACTACCTGACTTTACTCTGTATTTCATCTAGAGCAGGGTTTTTTTAACTTGCCTATCCGAAGGCGAATTGGCATGGCAAAGGACGCATTCCAGAAGATGAGCAAAATACTAACACACAGGAAGATCTCAATAGAAACGAAGAAAAGAGTGCTAGACTGCTACGTGATGTCAGTTCTTCAATACGGCTGTGAATGCTGGACAATATCATCGAAAATGAGGACAAAACTGGAAGCGGCCAAAATGTGGTTCTACAGAAGGATGCTACGGATATCGTGGACTGAGCATACAAGCAACGACGTAGTGTTAGAAAGAATGGCAACAAAAAGGAAATTGATGCTGAGCATCAGGAAGAGACAACTGAAGTTCCTGGAACATGCAATGAGGAAGGAGAGCCTGGAGAACCTGATACTGACTGGACAGATAGAGACAGAGGAAGGCAGCGGATAACATATTTGCAGAGTCTGATCAGGTGGATGACGGAACGGGGGTTGCCAGGAGCAACAGGAGCAAACATACTATGAGCCACAAGGGATAGGGAGACGTGGAGATCCATGATCGCCTACGTCCTGAAGGGACAGGGCACATAGAAGAAGAAGAAGATTAGTGAATGATGAGCAACTGAACAAAATTGGTGGCAAATTTTGATGGGTAATATAGGATTTTGGGTATTAAAAATGATATTTCAATTATGTTACCCCCCAAAAAATCTTACATAGAGATATACAAAATATATGTTTTAAAAATCTTTGAATATTTACTATAAAGGTGAACAGAGGAAAATATTTTTAATGTGAAAGGGGTAATAACACAAAAAGGTTAGAAATACCTGAACTCAAAGTACCCTATTTTATTGTAGAAAGTAATTAATGCAAATTGAATTTTACACATCAAAGCTATAGATTTTCAAAGGTAAATGCCTGATTACAAGTTTCAGGTGTGCTTTAAAATAGGTATAAATTCATTTAATCTCCCTGAATCACTTGCATGATACAACAAAAATAAATAATACGTTAAATTTAATAAATCAATGCCCTTTTAATTTTCATAGACAAGGCTGTTAATATGTTGATTCTTAGGAATGCTCTCTACTCATGTATCTAATACTATGTGAGACATAGATTTCAAGAAAAAAACAACTTTTATTTTCAAATAATATATATTTGCATAAATAGTGTAATGGATATTGTCAGTGAAAATGGAATCAGTGAGCCAAGTTCAACTTCCAGGTTCATCTGTTATGCTCACTTCTTCATTAATGTCCTAAGGAAAGGCATGAATCCATATCTCCTTCTTCTAGATATGAATTAAATATCAAAGTGAACATGTCTCACTATCCTTGGTAGCAACCAGTCTATGAAAAAGAAAGCTCTTAATTGCAAACCATTTCAGACAAGGCAACCACTCCACTATCTTTCCCAAAATGTCATGGCAATTCACAAATAATAAATAAAAGTAATCTGTGGAGAGACTCTGATTGGCTCTTAAGGGTCACATGATGCAGTGCACATAAACTGCGAAAAAGAAACAAAATTTATCCTAAGATTATTATACCAGTCCAGATATACAATCAGATAATACTGATGAGTTAGCATCTCAAAATTTCAAGACAGATTAGCTTCACAAACCAATCCAATAGATTATGGGACAAAATCCTCTAGAGCATTGGTTTTAACACATTACTCAATAAGTCCCAAGCCTGATATATTGATGGCACCACTAATACAAAAATCCATATGATTTTTATAGATTACTAAATTTCAAATAGCATGTGACAAAATTTGGCCCAATCAAATTATTAGATTACAAATTAGTTATTTAAGTGAAGCTACTCTTGCAAATTTTCAAAACAAAGGAAAAGTCTGAATTTTGTGTGTTGATAATGTATTGCTTTCTGATAAAAAAAATACTGTTCAAGCAAAGCAACAGCTTGATAAGTGTTATTCAGACTCTGCTTCATTGAAAAAATGGTTAAGAGGTGGTATGCTGACATTAAATGTGGTCATACAGACACAAATGTTGGTGAACACTCAGGTCACCCAAAATCAGCAGTTGTCCTGAAAAACACCTAAAAATTCACAAACTCGTTTTGATAAATTGTAAAATGAAGTTGCATGAGATAGCAGAGGAGTTGAACATATCAGAAGGCAGTGTATTCACCATTTAGCATGAACATTTGTTAATGAGAAAGCTGTGTTCAAAGTTGGTGCCATGTTTGCTCACAGTCAATCAAAAACAACAACACAACGATGATTCAGAGTGTTGTTTGCAACTGTTTCAATGTAATGTAAAGGAGTTTTTTGTATAAAGATGTGACAATAAATAAAGTATAGATCCACTATTTCACAAGTTGTGAGTGAAATCAGCAGTCAGCGGAGTGGACAGCAACAGATGAAAGCCATCCAAAGCATCCAAAGAGGCAAACATCAACAGGTAAGATTTTGGCCTTCGTATTTTGGGATGTGCAAGGTAGTTTGTTTATCGAGAAACAAAGAACCATCAATAGTAAATATTATATAACATTATTGGTGCATTTGAAGAAGAAATCGCCAAAATACTGCCACAAATGAAGAAGAAAAAGTGATCTTTCACCAAGATAACACAACATGTCACAAGATGATTGTAACAATGACAAAACTATATTGCACTTCAAATTGCTTCTGCATTTATCCTATTCTCCAGATCCAGCAGCCAGTATCTACTAGCTGTTTGAAGACCTGAAAAGAATGCTCCAAAGAAAGAAGTGATATTAGAAACTGAGGCGTATTTTGATGCCAAAGACAAACTGTTCTACAAAAATGGCATAAAATTGTTAGAGAAGCATTGGAATCAGTGTATTATCCTAGAAGGAGACTATGTTGATGAATAAAGTCGAATTTTGCCGAATTTTTTTTTCTTAGTTGGGCCTGGGATTTATTGAAGTATGTGTTATTAATTTGGTGACATAGTAACCATAATTTTAATTCCTGAGCTGGGCAGTGTGCATTAGACTCAATGGAAACAGGATGAGCAATAACTGAGCTGTACTAAAAATAAGAACTTGATGTGGTATCCCTAAACATGGGCAGTAGAATTAGAAGAATCTACCCCATGAATTAAATAAAGGGTTCAGTTTGGAATTCTCTGCAGATTACTTGGATCTATTTACACATGATGAAGGCTGAAGGGCACAACAGCTGAAATGTTGTGTCAACAACAACAACAACAAAGATAAGGACAATAGTCAGATAGAAAATAGTGTAATTAATGGTAACTTCTCATGTCAGGAATTTAGATAGAAACAAATTAGTTTCTTTGATTATTTTAATATATAGATTGTTTTTCATTCAACAGTAAATCATTCCTTTAAATTCTGAGGCATATCTAATGTATTAATGCAAACTATTTCTTGCATAATTACAAATTCAGCTCTAAGGAAATAATCTTGCAAATCCAAGTTCTTTTCTTTTAATCTTTAATAAAATAAAATGCAAGTTAATCTTCACTGAGTACACAAGTTTAATTTCTCAAAGAATAAATTCAAAAACTATGGTAGCCCAAAATCTGCATTATAATAAAATCTATATTTTGTAATTCAGCTGTGATGAAATAATCCAAAGTTTTCTCAAAATGCTCGCAATCGGAATGCTTGTTAATCTTTATTAAGTATAGAGAAAAAGAGAATGTGTTTATCTCTGATACGTGAAATGATATATAAAAAAAGATTAAACAGAAGTAAGAATTCAAAAATGTTTTCTCTTAAAACAAGAACATCCTTGGAAAATTTTCCCTGATGCAAAATAATTTGATTAAAAGAAAACATATATTTATGAATATATAATCTTTTTCATTTCAGCTTGTCATAAATTATTACTGGTTGAAAAATCATCATTATTTAATTCTGAATAGTCTGAGTTCTTCATCTTTTTCTATGTACTGTATCCCTTCAGGATGTTGGTGATCATGGCTCTTCATGATTTCTTGTCTCTTGTAGTTCCTAATAACTTTTGTCTTTTTACCATCTTTCCCAAATCTTGATCTGTCATCCATTCACTCAGACTCACCAAGTAGATTGCACTTTGCTTTTCTCTGTTCCTTTTGCATTCAATCTGTTCAGTGTGTATCAAATTTTTCAGGCCTTCTTTCATCATTATGTAACCCAGAAATTTCAACTGACTCTTCCTGATCTTCTTCTTCTTCTTCTTCTTCTATGTGCCTTATTGTTTCAGGACAATGATGATCATGGCCTTCCATGCCTTCCTATTCCTGCTGCCTTTTAGCACGCTTTCTCCTGTTACATCACTTAACCCCTTTTCTGTCATCCATTTGCTCAGGCCCTTCATATATGTTATCCACTGCTTTCCCCTGTCTCCTTTTCCCTCTATCTGGCCTGTTAGTATCAGGTTTTCCAAGCCTTCCTTCCTTATTGCATGTCCCAGGAACTTTAGCTGTCTCTTCCTGATGCTCAGTATTAATTTCCTGTTTGTTTCCATCACTTCCAAGACTGTATCATTGCTCACATGCTTGATCCATGATATTTGCAGCATCATTCTGTAGAAACACATTTCAGTTGCTTCAAGTTTTTCCTTAATCTTTGATGGTATTGTCCAGCATTCACTGCCATATTGAAGAACTGACTCTTCCTGATGCCAAGCATGTATTTCCTTTTCATTGACATTTGTTATAAAACAATGTCGTTGTTTCATGTTTTTCCATGGTATTCTCAGCATCCTTCTGTAGAGCCACATTGTTGCTACTTCACATCTCTTCTTTATCTCACCATTAGCATGACTACTATCAGACAGTATCACCAAGTATGGCTTCATCATATCTGCACTTATATATTGATGTCATGCATTAAATTCAACACATTCAGTAATATTTAAACTATCACCTGTGTTCAGCCATTTTCTCAGATCAACTCTTAAAAATTTTTTCAAATTAAAAATCTGATAAATATTTATGATGATTTTTCATCAGAACTTATAAACTGGTACTACAAAATCCCAAATGAAAAGCTTTACCAGATATAAAAAAGTATATTAGTTGAAGACTTCCAACAGTAGAAACAACTAAAAAGGTTAGCACATATAACCAAAAGGGAAAATAAGGACATAATCAAAGGGTTGCTTTTCTATACAACCTAAAACAAAAGATTAGGAATTAAACTCTTGTCAATACTTGAAAGAGAAATAACAGCAGATTTAAAATAATTATTTAGCTGAAAATCTGTTTTAAGAGAGAGAATTTGTATATTTCAGTCGATAGTAAGACTAATTCATCTGTATAAAAGAATTGAAAAGATGGACTAATTGGGTTCTATAACCTCTGCTGGCAATCAGTTTACCACAGAAAGAAATGGCAACCTACGGTGGGAAAATCTTCTGTCTAGTCAGGCATAGATTGAAAGAAACATGATTGCTCAAGTGTGTATCCTATATGGCACTTAACTGGCCGATATGGATAAAAAGATTGTATTCTGTAGTCTTGGTTGGCAACCAGTCTACTGCAGAAAGAAATGGCAACCTAGTGTGGGAAAATGTTTTGCCTAGTCAGTAACAATTCAAAAGAGATAGTATTCACCAAATGTGTATCATGTAGGGAAATTAACTGAGTGAGTTTAACCAACATTATGTTGTCCACAATTTGAACTTTTGCTTTGTAAATATCATTTTTTTGTATAGAATGAAAATTGTTTTGCCTCTTTAATAATATAAGCATATATCTTTCTTCCTAATTAAAGGACTGTTAAACTTCAGCTTTCATCTTTAAAAATATGCATCATGAAATAGTGTAATCAAAGCAATAGTTGCTAAACATTTCTTGGAAATACCCCAAAACAGCCACCGCCAAAACAAGAAAAAGAAAATGAGAATGCATTCTGAGAATTCAATTTTCTGTACGAAGTGCAAGAAACAGGATTTTCATGTTAAAAGAAAAAAAGAATATTGATGTTAAAATATAAATGCATGATTATTAAACTATCCAAAAGAAACTTTTTACATGTTTACTGCATCAAAGTAGGCTTTTTCCTGCTTAATGCTGTTTTGGCAAAATACTGTATCACAATCAAATGCAACCTTTTTTGTTTCTTTTTCTATCTATGGAACTGTATTTTACCTTAAGTAAAAATATTGACAAAAATTATCTACTGACATGTTGATTTTATTTCACTATATGCACAAACATAAAATGGAAAGAATAAATTAATTTAAACCCAAATGGAAAGTGAAAAGACAAAATATAAAATACACAATTTATTATCTAAAAACAAGAATGGATTCAAATATGAACGGATTAATCAGAACATCAAGGAAATTTTATCCCTTTCATTATTTTTATTTTTATCGATTGTATCAGTTTTGAGATCAAATAAACATTTCTCTTTCTTCAAAGAAGGAAGTCAGATGATGCCAGTTTTGTGAGATTCTTCCTGTAATTTTAGCAGTTTTTGTCAATTTTATTTTGATGTCTGCAGTTGTTGCCTGCTTGTATGTTTTAAATGTTTCATTAACTTTTGATTTAACAAATATTTGCTCTGTTTATGATAACATTTTCTGGGGGCTTTCTTTAAAATTTTCATTGAATAAAATGTTGTAACAATGCATAAATGCAAACCTGCAAAAAATACTAAAAAGTATGTGAAGTTCTGAAAATTAGTACAGTCACTCTTTGCTCAACGGTCAACCTGTTTAAGGATACTGTTGCAAATTGCAACCAGCTGTAAAATTTAAAAAATTCAACTTAACAACTTACCTGTTTAATGTTCCCTCCACCTTAAATTTCAACCAGTTGTTAAATCTCATAAAAGAAAAAATAATTCTAAAATCTAGCCTAATAACTGACCTGTTTGTAAATCTCTCCTTCAAATTACAACCAGTTGTAAAATCTCATAATATAAATATTTTTTAAAATCCAACCTAACAACTAACCTGTTTACCAATCTCTCCTTCAAATTACAATTAGTTGTAAAATCTCATAATATAAATTTAAAAAATTTCAACCTAACAACTGACCTGTTTAAAAATCACTCTTTCAAATTACAACCAGTTGTAAAATCTCTTAAATATTTTTAAAAATCTAATCTAACAACTGACCTGTTTACCATTCTTTCCTTCAAACTACAATTAGCTGTAAAATCTCATAATAAAATTCTTTTAAAAATCCAACCTAACAACTGACCTGTTTATCAATCTCTCCTTCAAATTACAACCAGTTATAAAATCTCATAAAATAAAAATATTTTAAATCTGATCAGTTGTATGTTCTTTTTAAAAAAAAAAAAAAAAAAAAATTACGATTGTTCTCTCCATGCTTATTATAATGATGAAGAATGAGGATTTAAAGAATTTAACACACAAAAGACATATTGAAAGCTAAATGTGTGGATGAAAACATCAGGTAACCTTCCCTATGAGCATACGTAAATAAGTAGCAGAATAGGGACTGGGAAGGATAGTAAGGGAACAAAAGTTACTTAGAGTGTGGAGAGCCATAATCACTCTTGACCTGAGGAGACCTGACAAGAAAGAAGAATTCTACTAGTGGAGATATACAAAGAAGATGACATCTAATTACATTAAATAACAAGAACAAAAAATAAAATAATCTCAATATTTCATGGGATGATCATAGTATTCTTCTCAAAAATTTATACAATAAATGTGTGTTACATTTTTCTGAACAATCAAGTTTTTTCTGATTTTTGAGGCATCATTAAACTTGTTATACAGATTATAAGAGTTTCTGAACTATGAATTTTTTCTGAATTTTGAGGCATTATGAAACCTGTATAACAGAATATAAGCGTTTCTGAACAATTAAGTTTTTATGATTTTTAAGGCATCATTAAATTTGTTAACTGAATATAAGAGTTTCTGAACAATTAAGTTTTTTTTTCTGATCTTTAATGCACTATGAAACTTGTATAACAGAATATAAAACTTTCTGAACAAATATTTTTTCTGATTTTTTAAACATCATGAAACTTTTATAACAGAATTTAAGAGTTTAATTTTTTAATCATCTCATCTCATAAGGGAAACACATATATGCAAAAATAAACTAAAAATACTAAATTATTTCATGTTTCTTTATTTTCTTTCATAAAGGCAACAGTAGTACTGTGGGGTATTGTCACAGTATTAGTACTGTGGGCTTTTAATCACACCATTTAAAAGTTATTTCAGAAAAATAATGACTAAATTAAAATAAGTATTTCTAATTGATTTTTATATATAAAACAGAGTTTGAAGAATCCCATTTTATGTTTATCTAAATCAACTCTTTGTACAAAGCAGCCTATGATTTCTTGTTATAAATTCATTAATTTATAATGTATAAAGCAGCTGCTCTTGAAAAGCAAGCTCTCAAGAATGTGGGAAGTGAATTTAAATCTCAACAGAGGCTTATTCTCTGTTTCTGATTGTCATTTTATAATTATACATGAGTAAATCTGGAAATTGTGATAGAAAGTGAGTGAAATTAAGATGAAAGAATCAAGGAAATTTTAATCTGGCATAATACCTACGCAAGGAAATCTTTTGAAGGAAGAATACCTTCTTTACGAATTTAGCATTTAAAATTTGGCGTTTTTGTATTGCTTTTAACTTCAATTACAAATACCAGTGTTAATCTAACTTATGCTTGTAACAGTGATTGAAGAAACTGGATATTTTTGGCATATCCCTATATAAAAAATAATGTTTTATTTTAGAACTTAAATATGCAAATTAATACCAAAGAGGTTTGTGCTGGAAAGATACAACTATGTTATACATGAGATAAACAGTTTAAATTAAAATACAGTTTTTAATAATCATTTCACTCTAAATAAGGAAATAAAGCTACTAAGATGCATGGGGTAACTGAATGTGAAAGAATATGAGAAAAAGATAAACATTATTATGGAAGGGAACAAGAAATGAACAAGAATTAAAAAGATGAAAAAAAACAAACAACTGACACTGCACTTAAATTTTTGATAATCAAAGTTGATTGAAAAGCAAGAGGCCAGAAAAGAGTTCAGTGAGTAAGCAGTACAAGAGAGAAACTCTTAGCATAGAACTTACAGTTACATCTACCCAACTGTAAAATTATGAAGCCGAGCTTCCCATCTAGTACTGCACTGAAAATTTGTAAAGTCTAATCACAAAAGAGGAAAACTCATGAAAGTATTTACAGAAAAGGCACAGGAATTGTTTTTTATTTAATCATTTCATCCCAAGCAATGGCAGTACTGCCACTGATGTGCAGAGGGCTTCATAAGAGAGTTAAAGTTTTAGGCAGGAGGAGAGTGAAGAGAAAGATGAACCAGCTACAGGGGATGAAAGAAAAAGGGTAAGAGAAGGAAGGATTGTAATGCCTGTAACACAACGCATCCTCATTCCTTCATATTCACCCTAAGCAAGGCAGTACCACCACTGATGCCCAGGGGCTACATAAGAGAGTCAAAATTTTAGGCAGGAGGAGTGTCAAGAGAAAGAGAAACCAGCTACAGGGAGTGAAAGAGAAAGGGCAAGAGAAGGATGTTAACACAAAAGTGAAGGCAGTTGCTAAGGTAGAGAGAAAGGAAAAGAACAAGATACACGAGGTGATGTGAAAAGGGCTGGAGTTAAGTGGATAAGAAATGGGAATTGACTTTGCATTTAAATTTCTGGAGGTTGTAGCCATCAGGAAAGCAAGTATATGGAAGGGAGTTTTACAGGCAGAAAGTGCAAGAAAAGAAGCTGATGAAGTAGAATTGTCGCCTGCTTTTGGTCAATTTAACTGTAAAAGGGTGGGACCTTGTTGCCAGTCTGGTTGCCTGAGTAAATTCTTGTGGATGGGGGTACCAATGACCTAAGTTTGTCAGAGCAGAAACCATGAAAATAGGGTGAGAAAGTGCCTGGAGTCAAACTGCCAGGTCGAAACCAATCACATTACAGATTGAGAACAATGAGATAAACAGCAGGGATGCCTGAACAGATATGACAACAGTATTCCATGCACGGTTGGATGGTTGATTTGTATTTGTGTAAAATTGATTCAGGTGGAAAAAAACTTCCTTATGTTGTATTTGAAAGTAAATTAATAAACAATTATGTACACGTTTTTCTGAACAATTAGCATCAGGTATAAGGACCTCCACATCACTTTTGCTTAAACTTGCATTCCTTAAAGTTCATCACAAGGAACTGACAGTATTCTTGATATTATAATCACTCTTCTTGAGGAAGATTAAGTTTTACATCTCATGTCTTTCAACAGCGCTCTATCAAAGTCTGTACAAATAGAGTTAGCAGACAATCTCTTTTGCACTCATGAAAACTAAATGCTCATGGTCAAGTTTGTAATAGAGATGTGACAGGCAAACAAAAGATGAATTCTTTAAAATGACTAGGAAATATGGGATTAGAAAATTAATTATAAAAAATGTCCATTTGTCTAGAGAAGCTGAAAATGAAGAGCTATCAATAAAGGGAGGCAATCCAAAATTTTCCTTTAAAAATAAAGGAAAAGAAAAGAAACTTTATAAAATGTTTGTCATGTTTGACTTGAAGAAAATAAAAAAATATATTTTTCCCTTTAAAATTCTTAATCTCACATGTTGATAAAAATTATTCTAAATGATAAAAATATTTTCTTCCTACTGATTTTGTTATCTGCTTCATGTTATCATCCTGCAAGGAACACTTAAGAGATGCTGAAAAATATTTATTTCATTCTGTTAGCCCTTATGCTATGAAGGCATAGTTGTTTGTTTATTTAATTGTATGCCCCTTCAGGACATAGATAATCAAAGCTCCCACAGTATCCTTTCTTTAATATCTGTGAATTGCTATAATTTCTTGGCAGAGGTGGTGAAGTGCATTGATTCTCCACAATTTACAGTTCAATGTCATCCTTCTCTTCAACTGACTACCACCCAAAGCTAGAGAGCCCAGTATACACTATTTTTAACCAAGGTCACTTTAAATATATAATTAAATTATTTTCAAGCTTTGTATATAGATGTTTATACCCCTTCCTTCAGAATTTTGTGATCAATCATTCAGATGTTGCTAAAAATAAAAAAAATATGTTTAAAAAAGAAAAATATATAATATTAAATAAATTAAGAAATATTTACAGATAAATAAATGTTGCAGAAATTAAATGCAGACTGTTAATATCAGTCTTTCTATATGTTTCTATTAAAGATGAAAATTTGAGACAAAATGTAGAAGTAAACAGAAGTGTTGTAAACATTTTTTTATAAGCACATGATGTACGTTGTGGTACAGTGGATATTGGCTCGGAACGAGAAACTGGGGAGCCGAGTTCGAATTCCAGTTGAATCCATTGTATTCACTTACGCGCAAATACCCTTGGGAAAGGTATTAATCCGTCTCTTCCTTCCAGTTATATAAAATAGCAGTTAAAATAGCAGGACAGATTGGGTTGGCAACCAGTCTACCGCAGAAAGCAATGGCAACCTACTGCGGGATAATCTTCTGCCCAGTCAGTCATGTCTCTTTTGAGACATGATCGCCCAAGCGTGTATCACGTATGGCACTTAACTGACTGACACAAATTTGACTGCCTTGTATTCATTAGAATACAAGGTAGTCAATACTTATGTTGTATTGGATAATACAACATGAGTGTAATATGATTTTTGTTTCTGATGTTCAAAACAGGGAATAAATTACATCTTTGAGTATGATACAACCTTGAAGTGCAATCATCCTTATGTAATTTTTCTTTTGAAAATTTGGGTCATATTGTTCATTAAAATCTCAATGTCATACATATGTTTCATTAAAATATTTAATTTTTCATTATTTGTCTATATCTATTATTTGCCATATTTATGTTTTAGTCATCGTACGTTCTGACCTTCTTCACCTGAAGAACATTGGAGTGTGCAGCAGCCAAAACATTGTGAATATGGCAACAAAGATGAGGACAACAGTCTGAACAAAAGAATAGGAATGAACCGAATGCTTTTAGCCATCTTGTGTTTCTTATATTAATTCCTGTTACAAAAAAAATTTTTGAATTTTCAGGGAAAGGTATTTTGTTTTAACATTAATGCTATCAAAACATGACATATCTAGTGTATTCCTTTTGTTGATTTTTTTTATCAATTTTAGTGAATTTCCTGTCTTTGAAACAAAAGATGTTTTATTATGCTGATACCTAAAGAATAAATATTGACAACATATCAAATACCTTTCTTAAATAGTCAACACCTACCAACTTTGTGTCTTTGTGTACTATTGTGCACAATTTTACTGTTTCAAATAAAAAGTATTTTAAGCTGAGTAAAAATGTCTGAAAATATTTACTTGTGTATAGCACAATCTTCTTTTACTTTTAATTTTTCTTCAGAATTTCTTGTATTATATCCAAGAAATTATGGTAACTCTATGACAGATCCCAGGGTGACTGAAGCAACATGGAAGGAAAATGAAAGAAAGATGCAAAATCAATCAAAAGAAGTAATTTTTGTTTTTATGATATGTTAAAACAGAAAGAAAAGATGACAAATAAACTGCAAGAAAACCAAATGCATGGTCATCAGTAAAAAGAGAAGCCAACTACAGGTGGGGGGATACTAAAATCAAACAATTATGGAAATTTAAATACCTTGGAAGTGTTCTTATAGAGGATAGAAAGTGCGACACTGAGAAGGCAAGGCCAAAGAGCATTTCAAAAGCTGAGTAGAGTACTGAGAGACAGGAAAATTTTGCTGGTAACAATGAGAGAGTACTGGATTCTTATATGATGTCTGTCCTTCAGTACGGTAGTGAATGCTGGACAATCTCATCAAAAATAAAGGAAAGACTTGAAGCAGCTGAAATGTAGATCTACAGGAAAATGCTGAGGATACCATGGACAGAACATGTTGACAATAATGACGTTTTGGAGAGGAGGAAAATGAAAAGAAAACTGATAGGAAATCACAGCTGAACTTTCTGGGACATAGAATGAGGTAGATGCTCGGAGAATCTGATACTCACAGGAGAGATAGAGGGAAAGAAAAACAGAGAAAAGCAGCATGCGACATATTTGATGGGCTCAAGCAAACAGATGGCAGAGCAGGTATTGGAGGGGTAACAAGAGAAAGGGTGTTAATAGTTACAAAGAATACAGAGATGTGGAGGGCGATAATTGTCTATGTCTTGAAGGAACATGTTACATAGAAGAAAAAAGAAGAAGATATAGTCATTCTGGGTTCAATCCTTGGACTGAGAAGATATAGAAGACATAGAAAAAGAATAACCCTGATTGGATTATTTAATACTGAAGCCAGTCTTTTCTTTATTCCATGTGAATCTATGAGCCTTCCGTCGATTCAAAGATAAGGAAATGTCATATACATTGATGAGTCTATAAAACATTATTCAATTTAAGAGCTGGTAAATATTGTTCATTTATACTTGAATATATGTGTCATTATTTGGTCTGAGGGTAGGTAAATATTGGTCGTATATATATTTGTTTCTATAAGCATTTAATTGTTTCGGAGACAGTTAAATATTGTAATATAGTAAACATTGATATAATGTCAAAAAGCATTTATGTAGTTTGGAGATAGGTAAATATTAGTCCTTTGTATCTGACTTCATAAATATTTATTTGGTTTATGGATAGATGAATATTATTCATTTATATTTGTGTGCATAAGAAAGGTTTGGAGATAAGCAAATATTGGTAATTTAATTTCAAGTTTATAAGAATGGTTTGGGGATAGGTAAATACTGGTCGTTTATTTTCAAGTCTATAAGAATGGTTTAGAGATAAGCAAATATTGGTCATTTATTTTCAAGTCTATATGAATAGTTTGGGGATAGGTAGATATTCATTGTTTATGTTCAAATCTATAAGAATTAACTATGATCAAGGTGAAGATGCTAATTTTATACAAGACATCAACTAAGAAGAATAATTCAATTCAATACTTCAGACAAAACATAAATAATTCTGTAAATTGATATAATATTTTCTCTGGCAATTTCTTTTGCCAGAGAAAATATTCATTATATAAATTTACAGAATTATTTCTGTTTTGTCTGAAGTATTGAAGTAAAAAAAAATAAAAATCTGAACTTATTTATAAATGGAACTGTGTGTGTGTGTGTGTGTGTGTGTGTGTGTGTATCCATTACCTATAGACTCCAAAATGGCTGAACCGATTTTCTTGAAAATTTACACAGTTATACTATAAGCGTCTGCGAGTGTTCTTAGCTTGGTTTTGTGTCAAGTTACCCCTGATAAATATCAAAAATCGATAATCGAAAAAATCGGGTTATAGAAGGAGTGGCTCAATTTTAATCAAATTTGATGCACTCATAGACAAAGACATAAGAAACAATATTCAGAAGTTTCAAGGTTGCAGTTCTTACAATAGTGCAAAAAATTGATAATATATATATGTATAAATCGATATCAGGCAATCAAAATTTGACTGACATCCAATCATTTTTCTTTCAGTCTACGGTTTCGCTTTAACTGGAAACATTTTAGTCTTTTGTGCCAACGTCCAAAGAGTCAGAGCTCCAGGACCATGGATTAATTCTGAAGCTTTCATTACACCCGAGCAATGCTGGTTTATACTGCTAGTTTATTTTAAGCTGAGGTTTTCTTAAAGAGATAAGTTAAAATAAAAATAAAAATGTAGAACCTTTGTGATCTGACAGAACCAGCTACTTCTGTAATGTTGGTCAGACTTTATTTAGTGTTAATCCAATTGTATTAAGGTGTTATCTGTGGATTTGGATAAAATGAGTTGTGAAGATAATCAGCCAAGAAATACTATAAACCTGAAAATAGCAAAGTAGTGACTCAAGAAAGGACTACCTTCAACAAACGGATTTCATTACAAACCAGAAAAGACTTACCATAAAAAATGGGAACTTGATATGTCATTACAAAGTTAAAAAAAGTTACACACACACACACACACACACACACACACATATATATATATAGTCAGCCGCAGACAGATCCGTTTTGCTGTATCACAGCTCATCAGTATGGTTAGACAGCCGATCACCTTTTACCCAGGATTGAAACCCAACCGAATTAGCATCAATTGGTGATTCTACCTCAGAGGTACACGGGCGCTTGGTAGAAGGAGGCAAACTTTTTAGCGTGTATATTATCATTATATACGCCCAATAGCTGTGAGTGTTCTAATTCATTGCAGAATGAACGATGTGTAGATGCCAGAGTAGTTACTGTTTTTCAAAGTCTACCATTCTTCCAGAGTGCTCAATCAATTATATATATATGTATATATATATATATATATAGTCATCCGCAGACAGATCTGTTTCACCATATTACAGCTCATCAGTACAGCTTAGACTCGGGTCGCTTCCTAACCCAGGATTGAAACCCGACTGAAACGGTGTCAGTCGGCGGTTATACCCCTAGGCCATGAGCGTCCGGTAGAAGAAGGCAGGCTTTTTAGCACATATAAACACACCCAATAGCTAGAGTGCTCCAATTCATTATCGAAATGCCGGAGTAGCATTTATATATATATAAATATTCTCAGGTATAATCTGTAGAGAGGAAAAATTAATAAAAAACTGATACTTTGATAAAGTAAATTACAAAGAACAGTTGGAAATTCTTAGTAACCTTGACATATTTGTGAAGGTTATTAAAATATTCAAGAACCTATATGAGCAACACATTCAGTAGATATACAAAATAGAAATGGGTGTAAGACAAAGATGCGTCATACTACCAGACATTCAACCTATACAGTTATACTATTCTGACAGAACTAGAAGTCCTACCAGAATTCTTTATTGGTGGCCACAATCTTAAAAGCAAAAGATATACAGGTGACACATAGTTGATAGATGATACAGAAAAGAAACTACAAGAACCCTACATAAAGTAGTGAAGGAAAGAGAGAAGAATGGACTAAACATCAACTGCAAGAAGGCAGAATGCATAGCTGTTAGCAAAAAGTGGAGCCCAAAATAAAAATTATGTACTGTAAGGCATGAATCTGTACCTGGTGGTTTTTTTGACCTTACAAGTCAACCAGCTTATGCATTTGATGTGACAAGCGCAAAGCTTATTTTGGTATATTTTAGAGTGACCCAGTATTTAAACCCTAGGATACATTGGGGTGATCACATGTCATTGTCTGAATCAAATTTAATGTCAGTCTGGTATTTTTGAGCATGGATCACATACTATGATATTGATGTAATTATTTATTTATAATATCTACTTTTGATCATAATTTTTAAGCTTAAAAGTTAAGTTATGTGTATGCTACACAAGAATTAGATATGAAGTCTGTCATTGAACATTTCTCATCAAGACATGATAAAAAATAAAAAATAAGTCTTGTTCCAAACTAAGTGATGTTTAAATCACTCACCAAACATTGCATTTGTTTGAAAGAATATTCACATAGATATTGAGTATATTTTAGTCTGCTTCACTGCTGTTTGTCTGGATGTCATGACAGTTTTATATATGTTGTCAGCATAAGAGATGTCTTTGGCATCCTCAATGTCGTCCTTGTCCAGCCATCTCGTCTTGCTTTCTCTAAAAGTTTGTTATGTTCATTGCTGTCCAGTGTGTTTATGGTGCAGCAGTTTTGTTTTTTCTTTAGTTTTTTCCAAAGATTTCACCATGATGGTTTCGGGGACACCCAGACAATCTTTCAATATCCATGTATATATATATATATATATATATATAATAGAAATGACGCATGCTTACTTTATGTAATCATCAGTGATAGACTATACCTGTTCTGCAGCCAATATTTAGGAACATTCTCCCATGGGACAATAGCCTAATGGCATGACACTTTGGTTTTTGAAATTGGTGGCATTGTAACTATGAATTCAATTCCTGGGCTTGGAAGTCTTAGACTCAGTGGAAACAAGGTGAGCTGTATTAAATAAGAATTGGAAAAAAACAACTCAAAAAATGGACAGCAGAACAGGAACAATCTACTCCTGCAAATTAAATAAAGGATACATTGCTGAATTCCCTGAGTGTGACAATGACCAACATATGTCAGAAGGGACAGAGCATACAATAGCTAAAATGTGATAATAGCCAGAAAGATGAGGATATTAGTCAGAATGTAAATAAGGGTAACTCATCATAACTGAAATCCAGAAACAGAAACATTTATCCAGCTATAGTGACAAAAGAACTCTAAGACTTTAAGAAGTGGATAAGGCTGAGAACTTTTCAGCACCTTGCACATCTATCTAAACTAATTTATAACTGGAACTTTGTCTGTGTGTGTGTGTGTGTGTTCATTATCTATAGACTCCGAAATGGCTGAAACAATTTTCTTAAAAATTTACACAGTTGTACTATAAGCGTCTGTGAGTGTTCTTAGCTAGGTTTTGTGTTGAGGTACCCTCAATAAATATCGAAAATAAAAAAAATCAGGTTATAGAAAGAGTGGTCTAATTTTAATCAACTTTGATACACTCATCGACAAAGACATAAGAAACGATATTCAGAAGTTTCAAGGTTGCAGTTTTTACAATAGTGCAGAAAATCGATAATATATATATATAAAAGGCAAGATATTTGTGTGTGTGTCTGTTTATCTGCCTGTATGTTTGTATTTTTTTCAGCACTTTTATTTTAGTTTTTGCTTCAGGTTTGGTTCTAAGTAGATATAATTGTAATTCTTAATCTCAGCCATGATACCATTTACTCAGAGGACTTATTTAGCCATTAAAATTCAGTTTGCGATGAAAAAAACTTATTTGATATTGATACCAGGAAATCAAAATTTGACTTACATCCATTCATTTTTCTTACAGTCTACAGTTTTGCTTAAACTGGAAATAACTATTGCTTTTTAGTCTTTCGTGCCAACGTCCAAAGTGCCTGAGCTCCAGGACCATGGATTAGTTTTAAAGCTTTCATAACACCCAAGCAACACTGGGCTATACTACTAGTAGATATATATATATATATCTAGTGTATCGAGGCAGCAAATAATTTTCTAAACATATACTCTTAAATATAAGAGACAATGAATGTCTATTATGTTTAATCATGAGCTGTTCTAAACATCATATTTTGGTTTTAATTTCAGATGAAAATAAAGATAAAAATTTCTCCAACATATCTTCAGATATTGGAGGCCATATACATTAAATCCAAACAACCCACACTTACTAAAATCACCTTCAAATCCGGTCATAACACGTTACATTGCATTTGAATACATGGTTCTGTTGTCATTTCGTGCTATCACACTGTGTGATGTCAGAGAACCGCATTGCAAATTTGCGAACTGCGATTGTTATTTTTGGTAACTATTGCCGTTGCCTAGCGGAGTTTTATGTCAACACAAAATAAAATCATCGGTGATGGGGGATGTTACTGTATTACTATCTTAATAACCTCTCTGAAGATGGCTCATGTGAGCCAAAAGCTTAGAACCAAATTAATAAAAAATTCTCCAGTATTCTCGTCAGTATGGTTAGACATCTGATTGCTTTTACCCAGGATTGAAACCTGACCAAATTGGTGTCAGTCAGTGATGCTCGGTAGAAGGAGGCAGACTTTTAGCATATGATGTATCATGAGCCAGTAGTTAGAGTGCTATAATTAATTACTGAACCAGCTATGCATATATATATATATATATATATATATAAAAACGAGATTATAATTATACTCGCCGCAAAAACCTTCTTCAAAAACTATTGAACGAAGGAGAAATGGTTGTTAAAAGTGAAAGAGCTTAGGGCATGAAAGTCAATCAAAAGTGTTTGGAAATCAGCATGAAGCACAAAGAAAAACCCGACACAAGTAATCATCTAACAGAAAGCACTTAATACAAAGGTAGAGCAAACTAAATAGGACCTAATGAGCTAGACGAACCTACCTAGGTTTCTCCTAAATGGATCATCAGGGAGAGCCAGCTTTTCCCGACGATCCGTTTGGAGAAACCTAGGTAGGTTTGTCTGGCTCATTAGGTGCCATATATATATATATTTGCTGCTTTGACTCTTGTTTTTATTTATTGGCAAGACATGAGACATTATAATAATTTACCTGACATTAGCAACAGTAAGAACAATTTTATAACTTTTCAAGCTTGTAAGCTTTTGGGATCTTTTTCCAATAAGGTACTGCTAGAAATTTTTCATTTTTCCTTTTTACTCTAAAATATATTGCTGGTAAGTTTTTAATATATTTTTATATTTTCGTATTTTGACCTTACTTTGGCAGTTCACTATTTGCCCATAGCTGAGACACTAACAGTTGCTACCACCCTGAGTCAGGATGGGCCTGGGAACAACAGCAATTATGATGTGGTTCCTTACTCCTTAAAAATTTCTCACCAGAATTTATTGTCATTCCTAGAATAATTTACTCTGAGTAGATATTAGTTACTTAAACCAATGAAATTAATCTCAACTGACCTGAAAGTAAAGAAATCCTACTTGGCAAAAAATATTCTTCTCAGCTGGATTTGAACCTGGATTCCCTTTTCTCATGATGTAAACAACATCTTTAGCCAAAGTGTGCCTGAAAAAATAAAAATTCTCATCTCTCACTGGAACTTTTTTGTTTGCAAGCATTTTCGTCATTCTCAAAACATGAACAAAGTAATTTTTATGCAATTAATAGATTTTTTCATTTGGCATTATTTCTTATTACTAGAAATGATATTGTTAGTAGGTACACGTGTTCAAGTTGGTATCTTTATTTTTTAAAAGTTAATGTCAACTGGCCTACAGATTGAGGAGTCCTACTAAAGAAAGCACACTTTGAGTTATGTATATGTATATGTATATGTATATGTGCATGTGTAATATACACTTCTGGCCATAATTATTAGCCGACACCAGTTTTTAAAAGAAATGATGCATTTAATACTATTTTTAGTATTTATTGCAAAATGAAAATAGAATGGTTCTTTTGTTATTATTACTTTGCAAAATTTTACAAGGCAAGGAAGCAAAGATAAACTCGTGAGAATCACCTTAAATTTTCTTCATTCTTTCATTGATGAAACTGCTATATAGGTAATTAATTCATTTGATGCACATGTTATTGTGCAATATTAACAAAAAAAGATTATATTTTCATTTACAATTATTCACTTGGCAATAAATACTAAAAAATTGTATGAAATAAATAATTTTTTTAAAACACTGGGGTGGCCTAATAATTATGGCCGGTTATATATATATATATATATATGTATATATATATGTGTGTGTGTGTGTGTGTGTGTGTGTGTGTGTGTGTGTATGTGCCTGTGCATGTGTGTCTGTGTGCGTGAGTTTGAATATATGGATTGGAATACAAAAAAATGATAAATAAAGAACAAGGCCTGCCTTGTGTCTCAATCTAACATGTTTGACTTCTTTAGAGATCGAGTTAAAGATGAGAAATGAAAATTTTTTACGAAAAGACCATATATTGGAATGTTGTTTAGGGTTGATTTTTACTGCTCAGATAGGTGTCACATATATTACGCAATAATTGATTATTTTTAAATGCATGTATGTAGAAAATTTTTGTAAGTGAAGGCCGTGATTGAAGCCAATGGAAATTTTGTTGAATAAATTTACTCTTTAGTATTTGAAGATATTTTTGTGTAATTTTGGTAAATATGTCTGTTAAAATGAGATTTTAGTATTATTTTCATTTTTGTGTGATTAAGACAACAATTCATTCCTTGCACCCTGTGGGTATGTGTATGTTTATCAGTATATGTTTATGTGTGTGTAGCTATATACATGTGTATGTGCATGGTTGTCTATATACATGTGAGTGTTTCTATAGATATATATATACTTATGTGTGTGCATGTGTGCATGTTTGTATATGTGTGTGCATATATATATGTGTATAAATGTGTGTATATATATATATATTTGTGTGCTTGTGTGTAAATCTATGCATATATACATATATATACATATACATGTGTGTGTTTATATATATGAATGTGTATCTATATATGGTGTGTGTGTGCCCATATATATACATATATATAATATAGTGTTAAGTTGTAATGATATCTAGTGCCAAAATTGCTGTTTTTTCAGTATTTTATGCTTATAGTACAACTGTGAACCATTTTCAAGAATGGACACACACACACACACACAGACAAAGTTCCATTTATAAAATAAGTTTAGATTAGATATTAGATATATATATATATATATATATATATATATATATATATATATCTGTTCAAAAAGATTGTGCTGATATTTAAGGGGAATTAAAAAACAAAATAATTATGTCATTAAATATTTATTCGACTAAATATGAACCATTTTTGGCACAAATTTTCAACATTTTTCCTTCAACATTTTTCCCGGAATTTTTAAGGTTTCTCTGTAAGTAACTCATCAATGTTATTTTTTTATGCATTCCAAAGAATCAAAATTTTTACCATTTTATTTTGCAATGACCTGAATAAATGAAAGTCTGAGAAATGTCTGGTGAAGACGGCAAGTGTGGTAACATATCTCAGCCAAGTTGCAACAATTTTTGCTGGGTCACCAAAGAAACATGAAGTCTGGCATTGTCTTGATGGAAAACAATATCTTTCCTGCTAACCAATTTTTCTTGAAATGCTGCCTTTAATTCATCCAGTTGCGAGCAGTACTTTTCAGGACAAGTTGTCTAGTTACATGCTAGAAGCTCATAGTAGAGGATTCCCTTCCATCCCACCAGCATTATTTTCTCAGTATGAAGAACTACTTTTGGGGTGGCTAAAGTGAGCTAATGTTGCCTACCTCAAGATCTTTTTTGCTGAACATTGTTGTAAATGATCCATTTCTCATTACCTGTCAAAATTTGCTTAAAATGGGTGCATTTTCATTGAGTTTATACAACAAATCACAGGTAGAATGTGATCCAAAAATTCTTTTAACTTAAATCATGTGATTTAGTGCCTTTGCTGTATAATGTTGTATAATGTGGGTCATTCTTAATCAATGTCCTTCCTCCACTCCACATTTTCTGTAGTTTTGGGAGAGGATTCTGTCTGAGCATTCTTCATCAATAAGGCTACAATCAATCAGTCAGTTATGTGCCATATGTGATACACACTTTAGGCAATCATGTCTCAAAAGAGACATGACTGACTGGACAGAAGATTATCCCACACTAGGTTGCCATTGCTTTCTGCAGTAGACTTGTTGCCAGCCAAGGCTATAGAACCTAATTTGTCCTATTATTTAACCCATAACTGGAGGGAAGAGACTTATTAATACCTTTCTCAAGAATAGTTGTGCATAAGTGAATGCCAGGAATTCAACTGGAATTTGAACTCAGCACTCTGATTTGTTGCTCAGAATCAATATCAACTGTACCACAATGAATCATCTAACCTAAAATTAGCAAACAAAATCCATACAGTTCTGTCAGCTACAGCAACTTCACCATAAAAAGCACATAGTTTTTTGTTGCTTGCAAGGCATTTTTACCTTTATAGTCATAAAGTTTGTAAAATGCACCTTATAATCTTTCAATTCCATAGGGACACAAGAATTAAATTATTTTAAAGTTTTTATTTCACAAGGTAGTTTGAAGTGTGCTTTAATCGGAAATGTTAGGATATTATATCTGTCAATAAAGTTGACCTTTTCTAATGTGTTGGAACAGGAACAACTAAAAATCACCATAAACTTAAACTTTCCTGAAAATCCAATATATATATATATATATATATATATAATGAAAATACAAGCAGTTATGTGCACATTTATTCATGTGTGTGTGTATATATATATATATATATATATATATATATATATATATACACACACATGTGCATATATGTGAACATAATTGCATGTATTTTCTGTGTGCTTCATAAGAGAAAGAAATTCTCAAGAGAACTGTTGTCTGCAAAAGTGATGTAAGATCAAGATGTTAATATTTCTGGGAAACATTAATTCTCATGAGACTTGCCGAATTAATAACAAAAGGAACAAAAACAAATTTGTTCCCTGTTCCAGATTTTTTCATTTCATTACAACCAGTTTCAGCAAGTCTTATATTTACCTTTTATACAAATTAAATATCTTTGTGTATTCTATATTGATATTTTATATGCATTTAGCCATGCTGTTCAAAAGTGACAGCAATATTAAAGTACTTTTACTATATTGCTGCCATATCTGGTCGGGTGCCCCTGCTGCTCTCCTTGGGCTTCTTGACAAAATACAAAGGAGGATCTGTAACGTGGTTAATACTGACTTGGCAGACCGGCTGCAGCCGCTCTCTCACCGGCGTGATGTGGCTTCCCTGTGCCTCTTCTACAAGTACTTTCATGGCTACTGCTCCGATGAGCTTAGATCACTGGTGCCACCTAAGCACGAATTTACACGAGATACTAGATTAGCAACTAGGTCCCACCCTTTTACAGTTAAACAAATAAGATGTAACCGTAAATTCTACTCCAACAGCTTCTTTTCTCGCGCTTCCCACCTGTGGAACTCCCTTCCACAACTCTGCTTTCCCGACAATTACAATCTACAGGTGTTTAAATGTAGGGTCAATAGACACCTCCTATCACACTAACTCCCAATTATTCTCAGAACACTCTCATCTACCCAACCCTCATTCTCGGTATCCTTACCCGCCTATCACCCACCCTCTGACATTTCCTATATTTAATCATCCTCTCTCCACTCTATGTAGCCCCCTGCACAGTAGTGGCAGTGTCATGCCTTGCTTGGGGTGAAACGCTTATAAAAAAAAAAAAAAATCTCTTCATGGTACACAAATCAGAAGGAAGTTCCACTCAAACAGTTTTTTTCGAAAGTGCTTCCTTGGGTACTTGAACCTTGATTTCTTCCAGTTAGTAATCAATTATTTACCCTCCTTTTTCTTACAAATAACCACTTAGTAGCATCTTCTCAACTGTAAACCTTCACGTTAAGCAGCTATCAAATCTTGAATTGTAAAATATTTCGGTAAACAGTTGCATTGTACTTATAAAATATTGAAACCTGTGCCCTGCAGATTGTTTATTATTTGTTAAACAAATGTGGTGTGGGTTTAAAATAGGATCTGATAGTATCTACTAATTTAGTAAAGTATCTACTAATTTACTAATTATTAGTAGATAATAGTTTACTTGATATTGATTGCACATTTCACATTAATGTTGTCTGTATAGGTTTGTTGTCATTACAGTGACACTGTTATCAATATTTGTTTAAAATATTTATCTTTGCAAACTTCATAAAGTACAAAAGTTAAATATCTAAGAAGTGTTTTAATAGAAGACAGAAGATGCAATGCTGAAATCCAAACGTGCATTGGGTTAGCAAAAAATGATTTTTAAAAGTTATGCAATGTATTAAGAAGCAGAAAAATTTCATTATAAAAAGAGAAAAGTGTACTTAACCATTATGTAATATATGTCCTTCGATATGGCAGTAAATGCTGGACCATCTCACAGATGAAAAAGAAACTTGTGGCAGCAGAAAAAGTGGCTCTACAGAATGATGTTGAGAATAGATGAAACACAGAAGCAGAACTATAACAAAAAAATGTATTGTGCCTATTTTGAAAGACAGAGAATTCTTGGTGTACAAATTGTCAGAAATATAACAGATCCCTTTACCAGATCTGTAGATAATCAAAAAGGCATGAATGAGCACTGAGCAGTCTTATTATTATTGCTGAAATCTGGGCACCTGAATGTGGTGTAATGGTTAGCAAGATTTTCTTATCAGAACAATTATGTTTGAGTGGTGAGTTCATATCCTCACTGGGTGCCCCATACTTTCAGCCTTGTGCCACATCTACACTACACTTAGAAAATCACTATTCAGAAAGAAATTGAATGAGTTCTTAGCAGTCTTTTTCTGAATGACATATGGCCCAGTGGATATTGACATCGGTTAGTTCCAGTGACTTGACCTAAAGAGTTGAGAGTTTGATAACAGGTTGCAGCAGTGGTGAACAAATGACTTAGTTAAATGGAAGGAAGATAACTACATGGCTACCAGACGTGGCATTACACATGGAATGAGAAGGATATACCCCAGTGATCGTAAATAAGGGTTCGGTTTGAAATTTCTAGCACCTGAAGAAATGCTGAAACATCATAAACATGGCAGTAAAAATGAGAACAATAGTCTGAACAATGTAAAGACAGTCTTCTTCTTATTCAATCAGTCAATTAAGTGCCATACGTGATACACGTTTTGGATGATCATGTCTTGAAAGAGACATGACTGACTGGGCAGGAGATTATCCCACAGTAGGTTGCCATTGCTTTCTGTGGTACACTGGTTGCCAGCCAAGGCTATGGAACCCAATCTGTTTTATTATTTAACCCATAACTGGAGGGAAGATATGGATTAATACATTTTCCAACTGGAATTCAAACTTTCTCATTCCGAGCTGAAAACCACTGCACCACAACGCACTTCACTCAGCGAGACAAGTTTGAATTCCAGTTGAATGGCAACCTACTGTGGGATAATCTCCTGCCCAGGCAGTCATGTCTCATTCGAGACATGATCATCCAAGCATGTATCACATATGGCACTTAACTGCCTGACTGATATTGAGGACAATTGACAAGGAACTGCGATTAAGCTTTTTATTCAGTTTTTCTTACATTTGTCTAATTTTTTTTTTAAGATAAAGTGTGTAAAAACTGTCCAAATGTTCTATGTAGCCACTTGATTTTGGGTATAATATTAGCCATTACCAAGAATGTTTTTTTTATTTTAAAGATGCTGATAAGTTATATATAATCATCCATTGTATGTCTGACTGACCATGTTGTCAGTTTCCTGTGTGCTATGCACCATTCTTCAGCTGGTTTGTTCTGTGATACAAGCATTTATACTCACCTTGGCTAGCCAAGGTGTTATAATAAGGGTAGCTGTATTCACCAGCAGAGAAAAGTGACAGCTGGGGTCAATCATACCCATACCAATTTATTGTGATGAATATATATTCACTGCTATTATAGAATTTAAGCTTTTATTTTCCAGGGTGTCATCTTAAACTTGTCTTTTCTGGAGTCATTTTACCTATGTGTGTATATATTTTTTTTTCATTTATAAATGAGTTATAAATATATAATTATTTATAAATAATATATATATTATTTATAAATAATTTTTAGTTTGGTTTTTGTTGGTCGGTTACTTTTCATAGAGATCCTTTCAGCTAGATATAATAATCCACGAATCAAAAATAATGTAAAATATTCAAAATTTCTACAATATAATTGCATAGAACACTTTTTAATATAAATGTGTACTGGTCTAACCCTATTAGGGCCAAAAACTAAGTATTAAACAATCAATATTATAGATATTAGATATATTGTTAATGTTACGTGTTAAAAGTTGTAACAAAAAAAAAAAGGAAATGATTTACCAAAACACAGATCTAAATCACAAACAAATATTTAATTTTCTAAAAAACACAAAATAACATATATACAAAGATACAACTGCTGTATTCAAAAGAGAAAATATAGAGGTTTAGGCTGTATTAGTTCAACTGGCAAAGTGTTATGAGGGAGAAGAAGAAAGTGAGTCAAGTATTTTTAACACATTATGGCTAGCAAAGTAATGTTTGTGCTATTACTGGAAATCCACCAATATATGTATATATAGAATAATTTTTAGTTTGGTCAATGAAAATATTCAAAAACTATTTACCAGTCTAGTTCCAGGAGGTTCTCTTTTTGGGTTTTTGTTGGTCGGTTACTTTTCATAGAGATCCATGAATCAAAAGCCGGAGTTGATAATACCAAAAATTCCTTTTTTACAACTGACAACTCTCTTCAAATACCTATTTTTTTAGGGTCTAGCACCTAATTAGCATATTATATATATATATATATATATATATATATAAAACTACTAAAAAGTTGTAAGTTAAAAATGTTTGTTTTTTTTGACAGTATTTATTTATTTCTATTATTTGGTATTTCAGACTGGCCTTGGCCTTTCATCAGAAACAAATGATTTAAACTTTCTAGAAGCATCCGTCTAATAGAGACTTAGATATTTTGAATCTTTGTAAATATTTCAATAGTTAAACATTTTTTAGATACACTTAAAAAATTTTCTTTAAAACAACATTTAAAAGTATTATTACAGTTAGGTTTACATTTAAAAATATTCAAACTCTAATGCTTTCTACATCACACGAAGTACACACATCTCGTAATGGATGCATCTTGCAATGGACGTTTCTAGTTTAAAATCATTTGTTTCTGATGAAAGACCTAGGCCAGTCTGAAATATCAAATGTATATATATAATAATAGAAATAAATAAATGCTGTCAAAAAAATATTTTTAACTTACAAATTTTTAGCAGTTTTTTCTATACATATTAAAACAGTATATATGGATTATCATTATGCTATATATATATATATATATATTAAAAAAGGATTAATTCAAAGATGTTGAATGGCCATTTCGATATGAAGATCCCCACGGGGGACGACACATCACCTCAGCAACAGAAAAAACCTTTCAGAAACTGGAGAAAAATTAGTCTACTTTTCCTTTTTAAATAGATTGCAAAGAAATTAAAAAATAAATAATGAAATAAAATAAAAATAAAAATAAAGGGAAAGAAAAAGAAAAAGAAAACGAAAAAGAAAAAGAAAAAGATAGAATAAAATCAAATAAATAAGAAAAGAAAAAAATTGACATCGTCTGGGTTCGCAAAAAAAAGGGAGAATGTAACTAAAAATTAACAGACAGCCGTGTTAAATCGACGTAAGTTTAAGCAACATGGAAAAAAGGTGGTAAGAGAGATAAAAGAAGGAAGGGAGGGAAAAAGAAATTTTTGAATTTGTCCAGCATCTGTAATATTTTAAAAAATTTTTTTCTTTAGTTTCTATAGCCTAGTGAACAGAGAGTGAGAGCGCGCTTCCAGGGGGTTGACGAATGCATACCCCGCAATAGCAGCATGCTATTGGGGGCAGCTGTGAACTGCCTTCCTTCGTGTTCTGTGGTTCTGCTGCTACTTCTGCTCTCACTTCTTCTGACTCGCGAATCCGTGTTTTCGCGGTCTTTATATATCTTCCAAAACCGGGACTTGTTTCTTCCGGCTTTGCCTTGATCACGCGACGCCCACGCAACGCCTACGTAATTCTCAGAGTCACCTGTCTGTTTGCCTCTGAGTTATTTCCGCATCTGCCGGAAATAGGGTCAAAGTGACATCCGTTACTTTCAACGACCGGAAAACACCCCTGCTTGCATCAGCTTTCTTTGGGTGGGCCCAGATTGTTATATTACATTCCTAAAAGAATACAGCATATAGAAGTAAAAGAAGGAGGTGGTGTTCTCTGACATAATATTTCTTGCTGTTTCAGCAACCGATCTTATAATGAGATTAGCACATCTTAAGAGTAGTAAAAGCACAACTCAACATGGCATAGTGGTTAGCAAGCTTGTTTTGCTAGACCAATTATGACAGTAGTGAGTTTGATCCTTGCTAAGTTCACCCTATTTTTGGCCTTGTACCATGTCTATGCTATACTTAAAAAAAAAACACTATAAGAATAGCATATTCTACTTTATTTGCTGTGACTTGGATGATCATGGCTCTTCACGACTTCTGAAAATGGAAATAAAAAGAATCTGAATATCTCATAGATTGAACATGTGAGTAATTAATAAGTTTTAGGGAAATTAGAAAGAAAAGTATAGTTATACTTAGAATTTGGCAATTAAAGGACATAATAAGGAAAGAGGGTTTGGAGAATTCGATACTCACAAAATATACTTGAAGGCAAGAGTGGTAGACTAAAACAGTTATTAACTTATCTAACAAGCTTGTGTAATTGGGTTGCACTTTGATTCTGGTTATCTTCTTTTCCATCGGAAAGATTCCAGTGTTCATGGCCTCAGTGTTTATGTTCAGAAACATCTCCCACTGGCAAGGGAACTCTCTCTTGAGCCCCTGGACTATTCTTCTATGTGCCTTTGTCTTTCTTTACTAAATTCAGTCAGGTATCTCTTCTTCCTCTTTTGTTCCGCTTTCTCTCATGACTGTTATGTGTGGGATAATATTTCTGATAGTATAGATAAGACACTCTCTCTACACCAGTTTGCAATTATCTTTGTGGTTGGCAGCTTCAGTGCCTATCATCAGCCACGTTTCCAGTCTTCTCATTCACTTTCACTCCCTGTAACCCCCTGTGTTTCCTTTGGGATCATCTTATTGCTTGGGGTGAAACTATTAAAAAATTAATAGGGATTAGATAATATTTCTGATAGTATAGATAAGACCCTCTCTCTACACCAGTTTGCTTGGGGTGAAACTATTAAAAAAATTAATTGGGATTAGATAATATTTTTGATAGTATAGATAAGACCCTCTCTCTACACCAGTTTGCTTGGGGTGAAACTATTAAAAAAATTAATAGGGATTAGGTAGTATAGTAAAAACTCAAAAATTACTAAGAACTACAAAGGAAATTGTGGAGAGCCATGTTCACTAATGTCACGAAGGAACATGGCATATAGAAGAAGAAGAAGAAGAAGAAGAGGAACAAGCTTGTATAAATGGTTGGAAGAACACAGCTGAGAAGAAATAGCAAAAAGGCAAACCTTACTAAAAACTATAAAAGAAATTGTGGCGAGCCACCACCATCAGCATCATGAACTGACCATTGAAGAAGAAGAAAAAAGAACAAGCTTGTGTAAATGGTTAGTAAAACAAAGCTGAAGAGAGATAGCAAAAAGACAAAACTTACTAATAACTACAAAGGAAATTGTAGAGAGCCATTATCACCAGTGTCATAAAGGGACATAACACATAGAAGAAGAAGAAGAAGAAGAAGAAGAAGAAGAAGAAGAAGAAGAATGAGTTTGTGTAAGTGTTTAGCAGAACAGAGATTAAAAGGGGTAGCAAAAATACTAACCTTATTAAGAGCTACAAAGAAAATTGTAGAGAGCCATTATCACCAGTGTCATAAAGGAACATAAAACATAGAAGAAGAAGAAGAAGAAGAAGAAGAAGAAGAAGAAGAATGTGTTTGTGTAAGTGTTTAGCAGAACAGAGATTAAGCGGGGTAGCAAAAATACTAACCTTATTAAGAGCTACAAAGAAAATTGTAGAGAGCCATTATCACCAGTGTCATAAAGGAACATAAAACATAGAAGAAGAAGAAGAAGAAGAAGAAGAAGAAGAATGTGTTTGTGTAAGTGTTTAGCAGAACAGAGATTAAGAGGGGTAGCAAAAATACTAACCTTATTAAGAGCTACAAAGGAAATTATAGAGAGCCATCATCACCAATGTCATGAAGGGACACAACACATAGAAAAAGAAGAAGAAGAATGAGTTTGTGTAAGTGTTTAGCAGGACAGAGATTAGGAGGGATAGCATAAAGATAAACCTTACTAAGAGCTGCAAAAGACAAGAAATTGTTGAGAACCATGATTGCCCACGTCCTGAATGGATATAGAACATACAATAAGAAGAAAAGGAGGCTATATTAGAATTTAAAAAATTGAAATCTCATGAGCAAATATTAATGTGGTCTTTCATCAAAGAAAGAAAGTTCCAATATTGGATGAATTTATCAAACCTGCTTTTATTATTGAATTAAAAAAGTGTGGCAAATTCAATTTTCTCACTAAACAAAATTTAATTTACTAAGATAAATAAGCCAGTATTTTTCAGCAAAAAAAAAACTACAAAGGTCAAATCAGATCTGAGTTTAGATGCATTCTTTGCATAAGTTCAAAGGATTAATTTTTTGTAGCATATAAGAGAATTTTTAATTTAATAAAATAAGTGATTTTTTTTATATTTTTTAGAAAAATGATTAAGTGCTAAAATCCTTTTTGTTCCTTGTGATATTTAGAGTTCCTACTGATTCCGCTTGATCGTTACCATCCTGAAACAAATAACAAGGAATGGCAAGATCAGGTTTTATAGCCATTAGTTTTGTAAGAGAAAAATAAGACAAAAGGCTTCTTTTTTTTTTTCTTAATGAAAGGAAGCCTGAGATGAGTCATAAATCAAGAAATATTCACAATAGAAAAATTATTAAAACAAAATAAATGCTACTTGCAGAACAAAGAATATTAAGAGATTGTTTGACTTGGAGGAAAAACAAAAATATTCCCCAAAAAGGAAATAACATATTCTTGGCTTTTATTGTTTTTGCCTTTATTTCTTTCTGTTATGATGTTACTTCAATACGTATCCACTCATTTTTATCAAGTGTATATCCATTTGCCAAGCACTCTGATGAGGTTTGTCTTTCTTCTTTTGCCTGCTACTGTCATCATCTTTAATGCAATTTGCAAATGGCTGCCTCTCTAAATGTAAGATATAGATTATTATCTCATAAAGAATCAGGTCCCAATAAGACTTGGAATATGATTATACAGATGGGTTAGCAAGTGATCAAAAGAACTTATTTGCCAGCCAGTTTGGTGATGGCTTTCAGTAAATCATATTTGTGCTTATGCCACTGCAAATATAAAAATGTTGCTTCTTTTGTTGAATAAAATAGTCAAAAATGGTAAGATATATTAGGAAAAACAAAATAGAAACCTGTTTCATCTGAAGAGAGTAAAGAAAAGATTTAGAATTGGGCTTCACTTGAGATCCAAGAATTTTATAATTCTTAGTCAAGAAAGTTAACTAGTAAAGACAAATAAAAATTTGTGAGTGAAACGACATGTTGATGGCAAATGCAGAAAAAAAAACTTCAAGAAATCCTAGATAAGGGAATAATGAAAGTGTGAAGAAGAGACTGAAACAATCCAGGAGGAAATTATTTCCCTTTTTACAAGATGAATTTACTGATGACTTATGGGACTACTGAGGATCACATGTCAGCCTGTTGGTGACCATAGTCAGATGCTGTTTAGCACCTGATGGGAGTTCATGTGGTGATAAGTTGTGGATCAGCTGACCATAGTGGGCAGGCAGCACAAACTCCATGCATCTGAAATAGGATACTAAGAAATATCACTGGTTGTAATGTCTTCCTCAAGGGGATGTTACAAAAAAAACCTTCTTTTTCTGCATCCCCTTTTTATACTACTAACTTTTTAAGTGTTATAATTTCTCAGTGTGAGACAATATGTGATATATATATATATATAGTCATCTGCAGACAGATCTGTTTTGCTGTAACACAGCTCATCAGTACAGTGAGACATCTGATTGCTTCTAGCCAGGATTGAAACCCGAGCAAATTGATATCAATTGGCAATTCTACCTTTGAGCTATAGGCACTTGGTAGAGGAAGGCGAACTTTAGTGGGTTATATACAATGTAAACATGCTAGTAGCTGAGAGTGTTCAAATTCATTACTGAATGAAGGATGCGTAGATGTGTGAGTAGCTATAGTTTTTTCAAAGTCTACCATTCCTCCACAGTGAATCTGAGTGTGAGAGCATAAAAAGACATCCCACAAACAGATCTGTGTCACTGTATCACAGCACATTAGTATGTCTTTTGTTAAATATGACAGACAAGGCAAATTTTATTCATATTTTTATTTAGTTTTTCCAGCATTCTTAGACTTTTCCGTTTGGTGAAAGTCAGGGAGTACAAAAACTGTCAATATTGTGCATTGTCCCAAGTGCATTGGCCTCAAGATAATGTTTTGCTGGTGCTGTGTTTTCCCAGTGCTTGGTTGAATGTTAAATTGTCCTATAGCCACGACCAACAGTTAGAAGAATTGCTGTAGCTACTTTGAGTAATTTTGTTACACACTCAAGATTTGAATTTTGTTGCTTAACTATCCATAAATATTTACACTATTTACAATTTTCACACTGTTGTCTTCATCTTTGTCAGCCTATACACAATGTTCTGGTTGTTTGTCTATATTTCTGAGATGAGTTAGTATTTACAGTATTTACATTATTCGGACTGTTGTCCTCATCTTTGTTGCCATTTGTATGACTTTTCGGCCGTTGTATGCTCTGGTCTTCTTCAGGTGCTAGGAAGAACCAAAATCACTTGAAGTAGGCCGGTGCGTACAATGGCAGAAATGTTGTACAAATGGCAACAAAGATGAACACAATAGTCCGAATAATATGAATACTGTAGTTTTGGCCGTTGTATGCTCTGGTCTTCTTCAGGTGATATTTGTTAGAACTTTGAACCAGACTCTTTATTTTGTTTATCAGGGTAGATTGTTTTACAGCAGGGGTGAACAAAACTTGGAAAGCTGAGTTACTAAAAAGGAGATAACGGCAACTGAGGTACATCTACCATGATAGATTATTCTAGTTCCACATGGCATGCATATTTCATTTTCAGTTATTATTCAAAAGACAGAAAAATGAAGAAACTCATACCATCAAATGAACTTCTGTCAATGAAAATAGCTGAAATTTATATGACAACAACCAAGATGTGTCTCCCACTCACAGCAGGTCCATTCACAGGTTTCACTTTGTCAACAATAATAAAACAGCCCTGAATACATTACTGGATAATGGTTATTCTTCTGCTAGGGTAACACTTGCTTAAATAAATATGCCACAGTTTAAGTTACTTGAAACTAAAAAAGTCCTTCAACTGTGAGTAGTGTCCCAACATTAAAACTACTTTAAAGAAGAGATTACTGGATTGCTATGTGATGTCTGTTCTTCAATATGGCAGCAAATGCTGGACAATATCCTCAAAGATGAAAAAAAAACGTGAAGCAACTGAAATGTGGTTCTACAGAAGGATCCAGCATTTGAGCAAATGATTAGGTTTTGGAAAAAATGTAAATGAAAAGGAAACTAATGCTGAGCATCAGGAAGAGACAGCTAAAGTTCCTGGGACATGTAATGAGTAGGCAGAGCTTGGAGAATCTGATACTCACAGGTCAGCTAAAGGGAAAGAGAGACAAGAGAAAGCAATAGATAACATATTTGACCAGCCTGAGCAGGTGGATGGCAGAACAGGGTTTGCGTGGGGTAACAAGAGAAAGCATGCTAAGAAAAACTACCAGGGATAGGGAGAAGTGGAAGGCCTTGATTGCCTATGTCCTGAAGGGACATGGCGCATAGAAGAAAAAGGTACAGGCTTACACAGCAGACCCAAAATTGCTGCCAGGAGAGGACCACCTTCCCTCATCCACCTTTAACTATATTGCTGCCTAAGAGAATATTTCCCTGAACACTACTTAAATCAACGGTCAATCATTATTCTTCTATGTACCCTGTCCCTTCAGGATGTAGGCGATCATGGCTTTCCACGTTTCACTATCCCTGGTGGCTCTGAGAATGCCTTCTCCTGTTACACTATACAATCCTTGTTCCATCATCCACCTGATTAGGTCCTTCAAATATGTTATTCGTTGCTTTCCCCTGTTTCTTTTTCCCTCTATTTGGCCTGTTAATATCAGATTCTCCAAGCCCTCCTTCCTCATTGCATGTCCCAGGAACTTTAGCTGTCTCTTCCTGATGCTCGGTATTAATTTCCTTTTTGTTTCCATCATTTCCAAGACCTTATCATTGCTCACATGCTCAATCCATGATATTTGCAGCATCATTCTGTAGAAACACATTTCAGTTGCTTCAAGTTTTTCCTTAATCTTTGATGATATTGTCCAGCATTCACTGCCATATTGTAGGACTGATTACCTAGCCTAAATTTTCTCATAATATACATTTTGTATTTCACCTTTATTGCTTTAAATAAACCTCATTCAGTCGCACTATACTTTAGGCCTTGTACTGAGAGAACAGTATTATAAAAAATGTTTTTTTGTTCAAGTTACATTTTATATCCATTTTAATTGTTACTGGTTTGGAAGTCTTCGAGTGATGTGGTTTTGTTATTTAACGACTTTAGCATTAGTCTAAGAAGCCTGATGAAGTTTTGTCTCCTAGAGGAATCATTCGTATGAAGCCATCCTTAACCATTAATCATTTTTAATTATTGATCTGACAAAACATCTCTATATCGCTGATAGTATAGACCTTTCCGAAGATATGGTTCTATGCCAGAAGACCATCAATCCTAGAGAAGTTTGAGAATTTTGTCAAAGTAGAATTCCTCAGGAGACATGCCTAAACTTTGTTAAAACTATTCCAAATGGTTACAGGCTGATTTTCTGTGAAAAGTATACACAATTGATTATTAGCACTCTATAATTCTAATAATTTTAACGCTGGAATTTTGGGAGTTATTTTAATTAATTTTGTTTCTGTATGCAAAGTAAAATAATATTAGCATTCTAAATAAAACTAGTCTATTTAAAAATTCTATTTTAAAATTCCCTAGCTCTGTTGGAAAATAATTTAAAAATTAAATTTTCATATGGTATGGGGCTAATAATTTTTTCTAAGCTGGAAAAAATTGTCACTGGGAATGCAGTGTAATAGTTTTTGGCATAGCAAGAGTTCAAATTCCTTGGGAAAGATATGAATCTATTTTCCACCAGTTATGGGTTAAATATCAGGGCAGACTTAGTTCTCTGTCATGATTAAAGTTAAGCTGAGAAATCTGCATTTTTGGAGTTTTGTCCAAGTAATAAAACTTTTAGTAAGTTTTTCAATTTTTTTTTTTTCACTAGAATCCCAGTTTATGCCTTTAAAAGCTGAGAATTCTGAAGGATTTGTATATTCATAATCATGAGCTGACAAGAAAAATATGAAAACAAATGGAAAATTAAGGGGGAAAAATGGAACTGTAGAATAAAGCAGAAAAAGTAAAAGAGGAAAAGAATGCAGATGAAAAAAGGATGAAATTAAAGTAAAGAAAATAAACAACGAAAACAAAATGGAGGTGAAAAACTCTGTTTTACTATATTATTTTTTATCTCCAATGTCAGAAGAGTTCTTCAGTAATGTCTTGATAAGCAATCAACTAAGTGTTAAGACACAAGCAGATATTTTTTGGCTTTGTTTTCTTTCTTTATTCTCAGCATTCATCAGTAGAGCCCTGTTTTTCTCCGTTCCTCAACAGTCTTGACAAAGTGATAAATCATTTTTAATAACACAATGAAAAAAAGATCCACTCACAAAGTAACCAGGAAGAAATGAAATATTAGTAATTTAAATAACAGAACTAAACAATAAGTAACAACAAGAATAAAAGGTTGACACATTCTTCTTTTTTAATTTCTGATGAAGAAAATCTGATTATTTAAGAATATAGTGTGATTTTATATATTTTTTCTTAATATTTTCACATTTTTTATCTGTTTTATTAAATGATATCAAGTTAAGACCAAAATCTTATATTATATGAGAGGTGACTAAAATGTATTGAACTGACTTGTTTCCAAAATCATGATTTAATAAACTAACATCACAATACTGATTTTGGGCCAGAGTGAAAAGTTTTTTTGTGTGTGTGTATATATATATATATATGGAGAGAGAGAGAGAGAGAGAGAGAGAGAGAGAGAGAGAGAGAGAGAGATTGCATATATGGATTGAAATCTAACAACATGATAGAAAGAAAAAAAGCAAAGAAGCAGTATACTGGAATGTTGTTTGTAGCTTGATTCTTATTGGTCAGATATGCGTTACATGTAATAAAACAACAGACAATTATTTTAAACATTTAAATAGACAAGCCTTCCTATATATACATACACTTACATTTAAAATAATCATATGTATAGGAAATACTTGTTTGTTTATATGTTTAAAGTAATTGGTTATTACATATAACACATATCTGACTAATAAGAATCAAACCCCAAACAACATTCCAATATATAGTCTCTTTGCTTTTGAAAATTTTCATCACTTGTCTTTAAGCAGCTCTCTGAAGAAGCTTTTATAAAAGTAAAGCATGTTAGATTAAGACAATTTTCCTACATTGTTGTTTATTTATTCTATCATATATATATATATATATATATATATAATCTATCATATATATATATATATATATTCTATCACATATATATATATATATATATATATATATAATCATCTGCATACAAGCTTGTTTCACTGTATCACAGCTTATATATATATATATATATATATATATATATAGGGTGTTCCATTAAGAATACCCTATATATTAGGGTTAGCAGTAAATAAAACAGTCTGGTTGTTGAAATTTTATTGATTCCACTATTGGATTATGTTAAAAAACATTTTTAAAAAAATAATATTGCCCAAATGTTTGCAAAGGCTTTGCCAGTACACTTCCACTCGATGGTCAAAATTTTTAATGATGTCTTTGCATAGTTGCTCCTCAATCTCCCCAATATGCCATATTATCTCATCCTTAAATTGTTGAATTGTTGTTCTCTTGTTGGCATAGACCTTACTTTCGAGATGATAGCAAAGGGAGAAATCTAAAGGTGTCAAGTTGCACAATTGTAGTGGCCAATTGACATCACTGGTTCAAGAGATGATGCGACCTGGGAACTTCTCAATCAATAAAGCCTTTGTTGCATTGGCTGTATGGCATGTGGCACCGTCCTGGTGGAACCACACATCATAGCATTTAATTCAGACAATAATTGCCATGACTCAAATGACATGATTCAAAAGTAAAATCAATAAAATTTCTCCAATAACACTGTTTTATTAACTGGTAACTTTGATCTGCCTTAATGGAACATCCTATATATTGCAGAGTGGCAATGGGTAGGCATAGTCTGAATAGTGCCTTTAAACACAAATTTTTCACTGATTATCAAAATAGATATATTTAGTTAGTTTCATATCCTAGTATAAACAAAGCAATTTGCAGCAACAGATTCAATATCATCATTTGAAGGATTTCTTTCTTTGTTATGGTTTTGTTTCAATATTCATCCAATTCATTGATTTTCAAATTCTGAGGTCATCTAGTAATTCTTTTATTTTTGATCTTGGGTTCATATTTTTTGTCTTGAGAAATTATCAACACTTGCTTGAACCTATTTCACTTAAACATCAGTAAATCATTGACTAAATTGCATAGTATTTTGCATTTTTCCCTAAACCAAGTGTAAAAATTAATCATTGTTAAGTGTTTAATTTACATGCAACCATGATTTTTACTAAAGTAAAGTAACATTTTTAAAGAATAATGTTTAAAGATTATGGATGCACATGCAAAAAATGCTGGATTAACCTTTAAAGACACTTCTAAATTTCCCTAAAATTGGGCAAAATATAGTAACGTGAATTTTAGAATTAATTTTGTGACTGTGTTTTCTTTCTTTTAAATTGTAATTTTATTTATTTTTCAGGTAAGTAAAGATAGCTGTTCTTGGAAAAGACTTGAAGATAGTTTCCAGAAATTTCAGGTAATGTTTATAAATATATTACAAAAAGGTGTTATTTGCTTTTGGGAATCTATCTTGATACAAACCAAACATCCAAATATTTCAGTCTTACTGTTATGATCAATATATGTTGGTCAATGTATTATTAGGCTTTATCTTGAATAATTTATATAGAGCCCATGTGAATATAAGCATGCTACTAGATTGGCATCTAGGTCCCATCCTTTTACCATTGAAATAATTAAGTGCAGCCCCACTTCTATTTGAACAGTTTCTTTTCTTGCATTCTCCACCAGTGGGACTCCCTTCTGTTTACTTTTTCCCCTGATAGCTACAATCCCCCAAAATTCTAATGCAACATCAATTACCATCTTTTCTGTCGTCTTGAATCTTGTTCATTTTTATCCTTTCAATACCCCTTGTACCCAGACTTTTCTCTCACTGTAACTCCCTGCACACTAGTGGTGATCCTGCCTTCCTTAGTGGTGAAATGATTAGAAATATCATCATCTTTGCTGGTGGGTAGTTTTCACAGCAGAAATGGTATCACAATATTTTACTGAAAATTTGATAAATGTCTGAAATTAGTCATTATTATATTGTTAGTTTTGGGGACAAATGTCTTTATTTTATCTGCTATAAAATATATTTTGGTCAGTGAAGTCTCGAGTTATCTGAATACTTTTTAGAATATTGTGGTAAGTCATCATAATTCTATAAGTTTTATGGACTAACATCCTTATACTACCCACTATAAAAATCATTTTGGTAAATTAATTTATTATCAATATTAGTGCTTTAGAATATATTGTTAAAACACTTTTTACTAATATTGACCCTGTACAAGGCCCAGTGAACACTGAAGCACATTTTTGCATAAGGAGTATGGGATACTGTTTATGTGAATATGGGGAAAAGTTAATTTTTAGACCTCAGATGAAAGATAAACTTGAAGAAACCAAAATGTCATTCTACAGAAGAATGCTGAGGATACTATGGATAGAACATGCAAGCAATGATGAGGTTTTGGGGAGGATGGACACAAAAAGGAAACTGATACTTAATATCAGGAAAAGAAGTTTTTGGGACATGTAATGTGCGTTATGGTCCAGAAACGAGAATGAGAAATCGAAGAGCAGAGTTCAAATACCAGTTGAATTCGTTGCAATTATATACATGCAAATACCCTTGGGAAAGGTATTAATCCATCTCTTCCCCCCAGCTATGGGTCAAATAACAGAACAGATTGGGTTTTATAGCTTTGGTTGGCAACCAGTCTACTGCAGAAAGCAATGGCAACCTACTGCAGGATAATCTTCTGCCCAGTCAGTCATGTCTCTTTCGAGACATGATTGCCCAAGCGTATATCATGTATGGCACTTAACTGAATGAGTAAGGTTGGCTTGGAGAATCTGTTGCTCACAGGAAAGATAGAAGGGAAGAGAAACAAGGAAAACAGTGCAAAATATAAGTGATGGACTTGAGCAGAGGGAAGATGGAGCAGGGTTTGAGTGAAATAAAAGAAGGAATATTAAGAGCGACAAGAGATAGGGTGATGTGGAAGGGATACAGCAAATAGAAGAAGAAAACTTAAAGAAGCTAGGTTACAAAGGAACAAAATGCAAAAATTCTTGAAAAGAAGCTATTCAAATGGAACTTGATCTTCTTTTTCTTCTATGTGCCCTGTCCTTTCAGGACAAAGGCGATCATGCTTCTCCACGTCTCCCTATCCCTTGTGGCTTCTAATATGTTTGCTCCCGTTACTCCTGTCAACCCCTGTTCCGTCAACCACCTGATCAGGCCCTGCAGATATATTATCCGCTGCCTTCCTCTGTCTGTCTTTCCTTCTATCTGGCCAGTCAGTATCAGGTTCTCCAGGCTCTCCTTCCTCATTGTGTCCCAGGAACTTCAGTTGTCTCTTCCTGATGCTCAGTATCAATTTCCTCTTTGTTACCATTCTTTCCAACACCTCATCATTGCTTGCATGCTCAGTCCACAATATCCTCAGCATCCTTCTGTAGAACCACATTTCCGCTGCTTCCAGTTTTTTCCTCATTTTCAATGATATTGTCCAAAATATAAAAGGGCATGATGGTGGTAAATGGATTTTTGTCTTTTTTAGTTCTTCAAGACATATTGTGATGATTCTTTATGATTATTTCTTAAATATTTTGACTAATATCTTCACCCTTATTGCTCTAAAGACTCTATTTTGCTTAGTGTATACTTCAGTTATCTGTGTATTTTAAAATATTGTAACAAGTAATTATCATGATTCCATGAATAGTTTGAACTAATGTCTTTATCTTTTCCATTATAATTATTACATTTGGGCAAGGGTTTTTTTCAATCATCTGAAAGTGGCATAAAATTCTGGAAGAATTCTTTTAATATATATTTTTTCTGCTTAACTGTTTATCTGGTGAGGTTCATTTGAAGTAGTAGAGAGAAGTTTGCATGTTTTAACTGACCTTGTATCAAACATAACCAAACTCCCTATAACTTAGGATTATCCGTAACCATAAAAAATTTGAAGTTTGGGAGAATTAAAGTATTTTTCTTCGTATGTTTAAAGTAGAATTTTATTAAAAGAACAGAATAACATTGATTTGTAGGAGTTAATTGTTCAAAGAGGTATCAAAAACGGAATGTTACTTAATATACGCACACACATACAGATACACACACACACACACATACACACACACACACACTTACCTTTGGGCAAATTAATTGCAATAACTGCTTTAGTTTCCTTTCTTTAACCCCACAATCAGTTTTAGACCCACTTGAGTGACAAGCTGTTATAAATTTCTATTTTTTTTTCCTCAGATTAGGTCATTTGCAGTGTACCAGCCATTATGCATGGCTTGTCACTCATATCCAAGAATGCCTGTCTAATAGGGAGGCTAGCTAATCCTCATCGCAAACACTTGCTCAGGTATATTTGTGCTTGCTCAACACTTACAGAGCTCACCTGTGGTTTATACTGCAGCTATGGTGAGCAGACCTAAGTCACAGTTTCTGGAAGTGAGCACGTTATCCAGCATGAACAAAGCCTGGACACTTAAACCCTTGGCCACAATGACTTGTGACTTCAAGCTAGCCCAGCTGTTGACAGCTCCTCAAAGAGAGCCATCTACCCAATTTCATTCACAAAACTTGAGTTAACACATGGTATGGTTTTCAGGAACTTTCCAAAGGTGCGACATGCTGGAATTGCCTCTTCCAGACTGATAATATCAAGAAATCAACTTCCTGACTAGTTGACCATGGTAAGATTCAAACAAAAAGCAAACATTCTAACCACTCAGCCACGCTCCTATACATAACCTATCAGTATAGCCCAGTGTTGCTCAGGTGTAATGAAAGCTTTAAAACTAATCCATTGTCCTGGAGCTCAGACACAGCCTAAAGAATATTTGTGAAGTTTGGTGAGAATCAGATAAAAATTGTAGATTTGTATAAAGTACATACAGACAGATAAACAGACAAACACAAACATCTTGCCTTTTATATATATATATATATTATTGATTTTCTGCACTATTGTAAGAAATGCAACTTTGAAATTTTTGAATACTGTTTCTTATGTCTTTTTCTATGAGTGTATCAAATTTGATTAAAATCGGACCACTCCTTGTATAAACCAATTTTTACGATTATCGATTTTCGATATTTATCTGGGATACTCCGACACAAAACCTAGCTAAGAACACTCGCAGATGCTTATAGTTCAATTGTGTAAATTTTCAAGAAAATCGGTTCACTAGTTTCGGAGTCTGTAGGTAACAGATACACACACACACACAGACCCACACACACATGCACACACACAGACAAAGTTCCATTTATAAATAAATTTAGATTAGATTAGATTAGATATATATATATATATATATATATAATTCTGAAATGAGTCATTATTATTCTATAAGGTGTTTGAACTATCATTATTCTTCTTACTGCAAAATCTCCTTATTGGTCAGTGTATACTTTAGCCATTAGAGTGTTTTACAAAATACTGTGACAAGTCATTATTACGATTCCATGAATAGTTCGAACTAATATCTTTGTCTTTCCTACTATAATCAGTAAATTTCAGAAAGTCATTGCACTAGTGCAAAATATTTTTAGATGAGTCATGAGAATTATATCATTTGTTGTTCTGTCCGATATTCTCATCAATAATGTTTTGAATCAAAAGGTCTATGGTTCAACATGACTTGGATTCTTTGTGTTCAGTAAAGCAAAACTTTTCTTGGAAAAGTTCAGGAAATATTAGAAAATGGTGATTTTCTAATATCTGTCAACACAATTCTTTGTCAGTCATTTTCTAAATTAACACTGTCTGTCGAAATCTCTGACGCAAGGATTTATAACTACTTCCTTTGTGTGTCACCCTCTGCTGAGGAAAGCCAAAGAACATATTGAAAACAGAGTAATAAAATGAATAACATTGACGAGAGAAATTTGACAAGTAAAATAATAATAATGACTTCTCTCATAATTGCCAGGAATAATTATTACTAGCTGTATGTAAAATGGATTCTATGAATTAGGAATTTTGTTTGATTTTGATTTTCATTCAATTCACCCCAAGCAAGGCAATAACTCCCTTAAAACGTAAGAGGCTATTGATTGTTAGAGAATATGAGTAAAATATCACTATTAAGAAGTCAGTCAGTTAAGGGCTATACCTGATATGTGCTTTGGGTGATCATGTCTCTTTTGAGACATAACTGACTGGGCAGAAGATTACCCCGCATTAGGTTGCCATTACTTTCTACTGTAGACTGGTTGCCAGCCAAGGCTATAGAACCCAATCTGTCATATTATTTAACCCAAAACTGGAGGGAATAGACGGATTAATACCTTTCCCAAGAGTATTTGTGTGTAAGTGAATGCAAGAAATTCAACTGGAATTCAAACTCAGCTCCTCAATTTGTCGTTCTGAGTCGATATCCAATGTATCACAACGCACATCCTTATATTAAGAAGAGAGAATATTGCATTTAAATTTTTTAAAGATTTTTTGGAAGCAAATTCTACAAGTGTGAGAAAATAAACTGTATGTAACTTATGGTCATATCTAGCCATTTCAACGGTAAAAGACTTTCCACCAATCTAGTACTATTCTCTGTTTTTGTTATGGTAAGAGCCAGTTATTCTCCTTATTATTATAAATGGACTGATCCGTTAATGATAAGTCATCCTGGGTAATTGTCTAGAGAAGGAACATAATACTATTATAATGACTGGTCTAGCTGAGTATTAAGTACTGCTATCATGACTGACTCTGTCAAGTTAAGTGTCATGTCTTGCCAGATCTCATGTCACAACAGTTTCATATCTATGCAAACTCTATTTCATATCTTTGCTTTTTTGATTCACGTCTTTGCATTATCAATTTTATACCTTTGTGTTGTCTATATTTCATATCTTTGTATTCTTGATTTCATATCTGCACCGTGCAAAAAATTAAAAAATGCTGGATCAAGCAACATCAGTCAGTCAGTTAAGTGCCATACGTGATACACGCTTAGGCGATCATGTCTCGAAAGAGACATGACTGACTGGGCAGAACATTATCCTGCAGTAGGTTGCCATTTCTTTCTGCGGTAGACTGGTTGCCGACCAAGGCTATAGAACCCAATCTGTCTTGTTATTTAATCCATAACTGGAGGGAAGAGATGGATTAATACCTTTCCCAAGGGTATTTACGCATAAGTGAATGCAAGGAATACGACTGAAATTCGAACTCGGCTAAGTAGATTCACATATATACAGGTATTAACAAATACGTACTATCATCTAGTATAGACAATGGGGTGGAAACAAACTACTCCTATAAAAGGAATAATAGTTTCAATTTGAAATTCCAAGAATGTGAACAAGCAGCGCAGACATCTGAAGATGGCTAGAGTGTACAACTGCTGAAATGTTGTCGCATTAACTATGAAGTTACAGACCCTCATAAATGTTAATTGTTATGTGATAATATTTGATGATTGTTTATTAAAGATGGCAAATAATCCAACTTCTAATTTTCTATTTGTTTAGCAAAATGATGAATCACCCATATTCCAATAATCCAGTTCCAGAAATATCTTCATCAATATTTAATGTTTGTTGAAAAGGAATTTATCATAAATCTTTATCTGAAAATAATGAAGATATTTATTTTAAAATTCAATTTACCAATTGTAGTGTGGCAGCTAATTTAGATAACTATCCAAACTAATACACAGGCATAATTCATGATTTTAATGCCAGGGTAGAACTCAAATTGAAAAACAATTCAGGAATTTTATAAACAGCAATGTTTGCATTTTCTTGATAAATGGTTTGAAAACAATTTCATAATGTGTGGGCCTGTGCTGTAAAAAATGACGGCAAGATATTTATATTGATATGCCTTCAAAAATGACTGTAACATATATATTGATGTATCTGCTGATGAGTATCTTATATTAAAACATAAGAAAAAGTTTAGAAATAATAATCTAAACTCCTAAGCATGATAGGAGGAAAATGTACACACACACACACACACACACACACACATATATATGCATGTGTGTGTGTGTGTGTGTGTGTGTGTGTGTGTGTGTGTGTGTATACATTTTCCTCCTGTCATGAATATATATATATATTTCTGCCTCCTTCTACCGAGCACCCATAGCTCAGAGGTAAAATCGCCGACTGATGCCAATTCGGTCGGGTTTCAATCCTGGGTTAAAAAGCAATCAGAGTCTAACCGTACTGATGAGCTGTGATACGGTAAAACAGATCTGTCTGCAGATGACTATATATATATATATATATATATATATATATATATATTTAATTGTATGTACAAATTGATACAAAATAATCTTTATTCTAATATAGAGGATATATATATATATATATTCTTCACTATTCAACAACATAATTATTGCAAAAATTAAAATGATAAGGCACTGTTAAAGAGCAAACATGCGGCAACAGCTTTCACAACTGGTAGTAATGAGAATGACCTGAGCTGATGCTGCCTCACTATTGTCTCACAGTGTGACAGGAGGTAAATACATAACTATATCTACATATATATACACAATGGCCTTTATTATAGTAGAGAAGAAAAGAAGAAGAAATAATAATAACTGTAATAATAATGATTATTATTATTATCATTATTATAATACTACTGCTGATAATAATCATCATATCATCCTCATCATCATCAGTAGTTTTTCCTCCTCCTTCTCCTTCTCCTCCTCCTTTTTCTTTTCTCCCCCCAAGCAAGACTGAAGTACACTTAGTATGAATGGGGTTACAAGGAGTGAAAGTAAGAGAAAAACTGAGTTTAAGAAGAACTGAGGAAATGGAAAACGATGAACAAGATTCAAGATGATAGAAGTTGTTGGTTCACTGATGCCACATTAAAATTTTTGTAGATTGTAGTTATCAGGGAAACAAGTAAAAGGAAGGGAGTTCCACATGCAGGAAGCATACAAAAAGAAACTATTGGAGTAGATGTAGATGTGCATTTAGCTAATTCAACAGTAGAATGATGGGACCTAGATGCCAATCTAGTAGCACACTTAAATTCATGAGGTCGGAACACCATTGAAAAAAGCTGGTCAGAGCTGTTAATGAAATCTCAAAAATATATGATGCTCTGTTGAAATGTTTACAAACTATGAGTAAAATTATTGGTAATTTTTTGAAACCGCCATCATTCTATGTAATAATCTATTTTCAATTTCATGGTTTTGTGCTATATCAATATGAGCAAAAATGATACAGCCTTCATAACATTTCAACAGTGCATTCTTCAGACATCTTCAGGTGATATATCCTGTATTTAGAAGATTTCTCGATGCTGTTGAAGGGACCTCATTTACTTTCTAATGTGCTATATTTCTCAATCTCATCATTAATTTAAATTTATGAACTTGCATGATTTTGACATCTTGAACATTTCCTCAGACGGAAAATCATATTCTGTCTTTTTAGATTTAAGAATGAGTTTTTACTTCTTGTTTTTCTTTACGACATTGTCTAGAAATTTTTGCAGTTTTCTTTCTTATCTGCCATCAATATAGTATCATCTGCAAATCTTAGGTTAAGATTGTGTTCACCAGTAATAAATCTTGGTAAGCCATGTAGTTTTCTTAGGATTGTCTTTGTCAGTTCTAATTTCAGGAATGAGGGCAAGAAACATCCCCCCTCCCAAAATGTATCAACAGCTTCTGCAGGTGCATACTAGGATTGCTTCCTAGCCAATAAAAATGAACAACGTCTTTGTCAAATCCTCCATATTTGATTTCATTTTCATCTTGAAATCAGAACTCCACAATCAACTGACTGTATCTTTTTAGGTGTTAATTCTTACTTTGTGATATTTTTGCCTAGATTTGTTTTGGATAGATATTGTTTGCTTCATATTATTTTGCCCTGTTCTTTTTCATCCATTACTTATTGTCTATTGGAAAACTTTTGTCAATTATTTGTTGAACATTTTAGCACTTACCCATGGCCAATTACTTCATAGCCTTGCTGTAAATATTAAAAATATCTTGTGGCAATATGCATTCTTGATGTTATATCATAGTTTTTCAGATCATTTTGTTTCTAAATTTATTTCTTAATCATTTGCCAGAGAAAAATCAATTTTAAAATGAAAATAAATTTTGAAGGAATGTAAAATATATAATCTATGTAGTATTTGTCTATACTTCTGAGATGAGGTAGTATTTACATTATTTACATTATTTACATTATTATTTACATTATTTACATTATTATTTACATTATTTACATTATTATTTACATTATTTACATAGTTTAGACCCTTATCCTCATCTTTATTGCCATATTTATGACGTTTCTGCTGTTGTACGCTCCGGCCTTCTTCAGATGCTTAGAAAACTACAAGGTACCTGGAAGTAGCATGGCACATGGAACAAGAATGATGTACCCCACTGAATAAAATAAAGGGTTCAGTTTGAAATTCCAAGCACCGGAAGAAGGTTGGAGCCTACAATAGCCAAAACATTGTGAGTTTGGCACTAGAGATGAGGACAATAGTCTGAACAATGGAAATAATTTAAGCTATGCAGTTTACAAAAACATTTTTCATAATAAAATATGCCATTTGAACTAATTTTACTTTTCTTCCTCTATATACTATGCTCCATCAGTACATTGGCAATCATGGCTTTCCACAGTTCCCTGTTCTTGTAGGGTTTAATACATTTTGTCTTTTTGTTATCTCTCCTAATCCCTGTTTTGTCATCCATTTGCACAAGCTCATTAGATAGGTGGTGCATTTTCCTCTGTCGATCTTGCTTTCAATTTGTCCTGTGGGTATCAAATTTTACAAACCCTATTTCCTCATTATAGATTTCAACTATGTCTTTCTAATATTTACATGATTTGGACTGTTGTCCTCATCTTTATTGTCACGTTCATGATGTGTTGGCTTTTTCAGGTAATATCTATTGGAATTTTGAGCCAAAACCTTTATTTAGGGTAGATTGTTCTAATTCCATTTACCATGCCTTTCGATATCTCAGTTCTTTAGTTAATTCACTTTGATAACTCTCCAAGTTTCTGTTCCCCAGGCTAGGGATTGAACTCACAACTCTTTGAGTCAACTCTGTATGTCTTGAGGAACAACAAACAAACATAATGTCTACTGGACACACACACACACACACACACACACACACACACACACACACACACACACACACTCTTACAAATGTTCTGTATTATTTGAATCCCATATAGGAAAATTAGAATTATTATACAATTACATACACTACAGACCATAATTATCAGGCCACCCCAGTTTTTTTTAAAAGAAATTATGTATTTCATACTATTTTTATTATTTGTTGCCAAATGAAAATAGAATGGTTCTTTTGTTATTATTACTTTGCAAAATTTTACAAGGCAAGGAAGCAAAGATGTACTTGTCCGAATATAGGTAATTATTAAACATTTAAAAATTCATTTGATGCACATGTTATTGTGCAGTATTAACAAAAGAACCATTATATTTTCATTTACAATTATTCACTTGGCAACAAATACTAAAAAATCACCCATTCACAGTCAGGTTAGCCAAATGCAGACGACAATTCTACTCCTGCAGCTTCTTCTCTCGCACTTCCTGCCTGTGGAACTCGCTCCCGTATTCTTGCTTTCCTGATGGCTACAACCTCCAGAAATTTAAATGCAAAGTCAATACTTATCTACTAACCACTGGACTCTAGCTCTCTCCCCATCCCCGTATAACCTTCCCTTTCTGTCATCACACCTGCTTTCTCAGCTTTCTATTGTTCCTTTCTAACTAGTTTGTACTCCTCACTCTTTTCTAATTAATCTTTTTACATTTATGTAGTCCCCTGCACATCAGTGGCATTTCCGCCTTGCTCGGGGTGAAATTATTAAAAAAAAACAAACAAAAGTATGAAATACATCATTTTTTTTTAAAACACTGGAGTTACCTAATAATTATGGGCAGTAGTGTACATAAAGCAATATTTGTGGTTTTTCTGTTAAGCTTGGAATATGTTGATTTTTTTAAACTTCAAATGGGCACATCCTCTCTCCTTGAAGTTTGTATGCCACAAATCATATGTTAAATATTTAACAAGTTGAATTCATGTGAATCATGATTAACCAATAAAAATCAAACAACACAGAAGTAAAAATACCAGAATTCTTTCCTTTCTTCTTTTTCTCCATACCTCTTTCTTTAATTGTTATACCCCTCATTATGAGTAATCACCAAAACAAAGATTGGGAATAATAGTATATCAACAAGAACAAGATTTGTACACTCTGTTAAGTAGATACACTGCTAGGGAACTGCTAGTCAGTAAAATTACTCTCCTCTACCCAAATAGTGTCCACATATTTAAGAGGATAATATCAATTTCCTACTCGTCAGTATAATTACTCTCCTCTACCCAAATAGTGTCCACATATTTAAGAGGATAATATCAATTTCCTACTCGTCAGTATAATTACTCTCCTCTACCCAAATAGTGTCCACATATTTAAGAGGATAATATCTTTTTTCTACTAGTCAGTAAAATTACTCTCCTCTACCCAAATAGTGTCCACATATTTAAGAGGATAATATCAATTTCCTACTCGTCAGTATAATTACTCTCCTCTACCCAAATAGTGTCCACATATTTAAGAGGATAATATATCATTCCTGTATATAGGCAGGTATACAACACTGATGAAGCTTCAAAAAAAGTGAAACATGTTAGATTGACAAATGTTTTCTATTTCTCTTTTATCTTATCATTTAGCTTGATTCTGATCCATGTTTGATCTGTATTATTTTTAATCAAATTCAGTCTAGGTAAGGTAGTAAAGCCACTAACACATAAGGGATTACTGGGTGTGACAGAATTAGAAAACAGAACCATTACTCAGAGCGAGAAAAATAGAATATATTTATTTCTACCAGCTGGATCAATTAGTGACTTCCCCTATGTTGTTAGGAGTTGCAGGTTCAAATCCTGCTGAATGACAAACATTTTTCTAACAAGATATCTTGTAAATAATCAGGCTGGTAAAAATAAATATATACATATACAGTTTTATTAAAAACAAAATATCCACTCAAATAGGAGCATCGATTAATAATAATGTTCCATCAAATAAATTAAATATTGCTATATCAATACCTATACTCTAATAACGAAGTTCCTGGGTATAACAGTAAACTGCAACTGGCAGCAAGACCACTGATTTGGAGGTTGTGAGGAGCATGGAACCGTCTCTTAATTGCTGTTGTTCCCAGGCCTACCCTGATCTGGATTGGTAGCACCTGTTAGGGTCCCAACTATGGGCAAGTAGTTAACCCTCAAACTGGGGTCAAAACTTTTATAAAAATATTTTCATAAAAATAGACTTTTACAGAAAAATATACATTTTTGAAGAAAAAATATTAACAATACATTTTTGGAGGAAAAAATTATTACCATAACACATTTTTGAAGGAAAAAAAATTATTAGCAGCAAAACACTTTTGAGTACAAAACTAGAAAACATCTTCAGTTTTCTAAAATAGGAAAAAAGTTTTTAAACATTTTCATCAAAATCTGTCTAAATCAACTTTCTCACTATAAATGAACATTAAAAAAATGCCATAAAACCCCACCTTTTTGGCATTAAATAACCCACAGAAGTTGGTATGCTATTAAACAAAACTCAAATTCAAACTCTAATAATGAAAAAGCTTATCTAACATATAATTTTCAACATAACACCTTACTTTGTCCATGAAGTTAATTTAATTGTGAATTTTAAATCAAATGATCAAACATTCAAATATTATAACATTGCACAGTGAAACTTCAGATCCAAATTCATCAACTGACTATATGTCAAGCTGAGCATTTATTGATCTAGTCTTGTGTGTGTGTGTGTGTGTGTGTGTGTGTGTGTGTGCATGTGTGTGTGTGCATGTGTGCATGTGTGTGTGTGTGTGTGTGTGTGTGTGTGTGTGTGTGAAAGGAGGGAGAGCAAGGGAGTAAAGGAAAACATGTGAAACAAGCAGCTTATATATATAAGTTTAATAGGGCAAGGTTGTTGAAAATGCTTTGTTTGAACTGCAATTAGCAAATCTACTTTAGAAGATAGCAGAATAATTGGGAGAAAATTAGTTGCTCATAAAAAAGAAATTAGAGGAAATTTTTTGTGATACTTTCTGTTGTTGAACTTCTGCTCTAATGAGAAAAGTCTTTTCACTTACTCAAGAAATGCAAAACATTGAAAGAAAAGTGATTAATGAATTCATAAAATAAAAGAGAATCATTGCTTAATTTCAGTAATTTTCTTCTTTCACTGAAATAATGATTAGGAGAACGAGCTCATACAGTATGGATATCAGTTATCTTCCTTGTTTCTTGAACCCTATTTCAGATGTTTTGGGTTCAAATTTGAATTTGTTATTCTCGTGAATCAAAGTTGAATTTTTTATTCCATTGAATCAAATTTGAATTTAATAATCCAGAGTATAAATTTGTTGTTATTCTAATGAATCAAATTTGAATTTGTTATTCCAGTAAATCAAAATTAAATTTGTTATTCTAGTAAATAAAATCTGAATTTGTTATTCCATTGAATTAAATTGAATTTATTATTCTAGAAAATAAATTTGAATTTGTTATTCCATTGAATTAAATTTGTTATTCCAACAAACTCACCATATAGTAAAAGAAAGGAAACTAAGACAGTTGTTTAAATTGATTTGCACAAGTGTGTATTCAGAGGGCGATGGAAAAACTGTCATCTAAATTACACAAAAATAAAAATAACACTGATAATATCATTTTAACAGATATATTTACCAAAATTACATATCTTTAAATACTAAACAGTAACCTTATTCAATAAAATTGCCATTAACTTGAACCACAGCTTTTAGATGACTTAAAATTTTTCTGCAGCATCTCTCCTGAATTTAAGATGGTGAATGTTACCAGAATTCTTGCCTTCAGTTCATTTTTAATATTACAAGAAATTTAGTTGGTCTCTCACTCAAGTGTGTCCCACACATAATATTCAAGGGTGTTGTAGTCTGGGGAGGTAGATGGCCACATGTAAGTAGTGATATGGTTGCCGAAATTGTCTATGAGCCATGACTGAATTCCCCTGTTTGTGTTGCATGATGCAGCGTCCTGTTCCAGACATAGGGTCTTCCGGCAACAAACTTCTTGATCCAGGGCAGCACTACTTTCTCAAGGCACTTGATGTAGGCCTCTGTTTTGAGCCTGAGACCCTATGAAGGTGAATTGAGGCTTAAAGTTACCATCAATAGTGATCTCTCTAGACAACTTCGTAATAACCATCAGGCTCATTCAACTCTTTCCATATTCACTGCACTGTCCTCAGACTGATACACAATAAAATGAAAGGTTCATATTCAAGTTTCAAGTATGAATGCTAAGCAGTACAGCTGTTTCCAAATTTCTGGCAGAATATTTTCATGGCTTCTGCTCCGATGAACTTGGGTCACTGGTGCCCTCTCCACAAGAATTTACATGGGCAACCAGACTAGCAACAAGGTTTCACCCATTTACAGTTAGATCAACCAAATTCAGCTGACAATTCCATTCCAGCAGCTTCTTTTCTTGCACTTATCGCCTGTGGAACTCCCTTCCATATACTTGCTTTCTTGACAGCTATAACCTCCAGGAATTTAAATGCAATGTCAATTCCCATCTCTTATCCACTTGACTCTAGCCCTTTCTACATCTCCCTATGTATCTTGTTCTTTTCTTTTCTCTCTACCTTTGCAACTGTCTTCACTCCTGTGTTCCCATCATCTGCTTACTCTTTCTCTTTCACTCCTTGTGAGTGGTTCATCTTTGTCTTCACTCTCTTCCTGCCTAATACTTCAACTCTCTTATGTAACCCCCTGCACATTAGTGGCATTAACACATTGCTTGGGCAAAATGTTTTTAAAAAAAAGAATGAATTGCATCATAATGCTCTTTTACTCACAGTTGATGACTGATAGACCTAACTATACTACTGTTTTTCATTTCATTTTAACTTAAGGAAGGTAAAGCAAGCATACACTCTCCAGCCAAACACTAGTCCACTTTGACTTATCATTTTCACTTTTGTTTTGGATAGTATTATTCATCCCTACCACAAATTATATATATATATATATATATATATATATATATATATATATATTGCTAAACATTATATGTAATATATATATTGTTGTGGGGGAGTTACCCACTTAATAATGGGCTCTTCTTTGCCTATATTAACTATAATTACTCTCGAGGATGTGTGCCGGAGTGAGAGAGACTCTCGTGAGGACTCTCATGTGGAGTGAGCAAGGGTGACAGAGACTCTGGTTCCCAGTATGACTTCAGTTCAACACAAGCTATTTTTACTTTACTCTTTATATCTCTTTGTATCTCTTCGTATTTGTTTGTATTTCTTCTTGACGTAATATATCTTGAACCTACCACCTTGTTGACTTATTATTTTATAGTCTCATACCAGGTCCTTATATGAGTGGGTCCATGACATCAAAAAATAATGGCAAAATATTCATATTGATATGATGTCTAAAGTGACCGCAACATATACATTGATGTAACCTACTATTGAGTATTTTGCATTAAGACATAAGAAAAAAATAATTCAAAGCAATGAGCATGATAAGGAAAAAATATATTATATATAAATAAAGACACAATGGTTTTTATTATAACAGAGCAAACATATATATATATATATATATATATATATATATATTTCACTACTTGGTGGCATAATTGTTAGGGTGCCACTCCTATTTGACTACAAATGGACTGTTCCCATTGCTATATATAGCAATGGTGGATTCTCTACAGGGGAGTCATAGGGAGTCACTTGAGAGTCTCTAATGAGTTACTGAAGAGTCAGTGCGAGTCAGTGAAGAGTTAGTCACACTTCCGGTGGCGTACTGGAAGTAATCACGTATACACACATCTTACGATGGATTGAACTCTTGTATCTTTCTATTGTAAATATTACTAATCACTTCTGTACATACTAACCGTCTTTCTGCGGAATACAACTTATATTCTGATTCTGTTGTTGAGTTATTCATTTATACTTGGCGACATAACAATAATTGTTGCAAAAAAAATTAATAAGGCCCTGTTAAAGACCAAACATGTGGTAAGAGCTTTCATAATAGGTAGCAAAATTTAATAACTGGTAGTAAAGAAAATGAACTGAGACAATGCTACCTCGCTATTGTTTCTCCCTCTATAAGCATGACAAGAGGAAAATATATATATATATATATAAAGTTTATAAAGGCAAACTCAACACGGCATATTAGTTATAAACTATAATTTTAACAAAACGTTCATTCCAGCAGAAATTTTATGCCAGATGGAGGAAATATTGTAAAAGAGTCTGATGATATGAGCTAGTTAAGCTCATTGAAATGAACTATAGTTTATAACTAATATGACGTGTTGAGTTTTCCTTTATAAACTTCATATCACTCTGGTTAACACCCATCGAGCTCTCTATATGGATTTACCTATTAATAATTTATATTAAGGAAATCTTGTTGGATTATCCTCACCATTTACTGACTGGTAACTATACCTATATATATATATATATATATATATATATATATTTTCCATTTGTAAATGAGTTAATACGCGACTTCAGTCAGTCAGTTAAGGGCCATACATGATACACGCTTGGGCGATCATGTCTTGAAAGAGACATGACTGACTAGGCAGAAGATTATCCCGCAGTAGATTGCCATTGCTTTCTGCGGTAGACTGGTTGCCGACCAAGGATAGTACCCAGTCTGTCCTGCTATTTAACCCATAACTGGAAGGAAGAGACAGATTAATACCTTTCCCAAGGGTATTTGCGCGTAAGTGAATACAATGGATTCAATTGGAATTCGAACTCGGCTCTACCGATTTCTCGTTCCAAGCCGATATCCACTGCGCCACAACACACATAAATTTGTACCCAGACATAATGTGGAGTATAGTAAAAACAGCCAAGCCTTACAACAGTGGCAAAATATGTAGACCATGTCAGGAAGAAAAGTTAGCAATCATGCTATTCCCAAACAAAAGCAAATTGTTGAATAAAAGAACGGAAATTATGACTAAGTGTAATCATACTAAAAAATACCTCTTAGATTCATACAACCATGGATGAAAATGGCATAATTCCTTGTAATTTTAAAAACTGTGCATTCAAAAATTCCCTGCCACGTGAGCATAAAAAAAAACACTGTTACATGAGCGTTTTTAAAAAAGAAAGGGTAAACAGGAAACTGAGTTATTGCAAATCACCTGAAGACGCGTAATAACTTATTTATAAATGGAAAATATTCAAAGGTTCTTCAATATTGAACACTTTTTAATACAAACGTGCACTGGTTTAGCCTTATTATGACCAGAAACTAAGTAATTAAACAATCAATATATATATATATAGTATTGAACACTTTTTAATACAAACGTGCACTGGTTTAAGCCTTATTATGACCAGAGAAACTAAGTAATTAAACAATCAATATATATATATATAGTATTGAACACTTTTTAATACAAACGTGCACTGGTTTAACATATTATGACAGAAACTAAGTAATTAAACAATCAATATATATATATATAGTAATTGAACACTTTTTAATACAAACGTGCACTGGTTTAACCTTATTATGACCAGAAACTAAGTAATTAAACAATCAATATATATATATATAGTATTGAACACTTTTTAATACAAACGTGCACTGGTTTAACCTTATTATGACCAGAAACTAAGTAATTAAACAATCAATATATATATATATAGTATTGAACACTTTTTAATACAAACGTGCACTGGTTTAACCTTAATATGACCAGAAACTATTAATTAAACAATCAATATATATATAGTATTGAACACTTTTTAATACAAACGTGCACTGGTTTAACCTTATTATGACCAGAAACTAAGTAATTAAACAATCAATATATATATATATAGTATTGAACACTTTTTAATACAAACGTGCACTGGTTTAACCTTATTATGACCAGAAACTAAGTAATTAAACAATCAATATATATATATATAGTATTGAACACTTTTTAATACAAACGTGCACTGGTTTAACCTTAATATGACCAGAAACTAAGTAATTAAACAATCAATATATATATATATAGTATTGAACACTTTTTAATATAATGATGCACTGGTTTAACCTTATTATGACCAGAAACTAAGTAATTAAACAATCAATATATATATATATAGTATTGAACACTTTTTAATACAAACGTGCACTGGTTTAACTTATGTTATGACCAGAAACTAAGTAATTAAACAATCAATATATATATATATAGTATTGAACACTTTTTAATACAAACGTGCACTGTTTTAACCTTATTATGACCAGAAACTAAGTAATTAAACAATCAATATATATATATATAGTATTGAACACTTTTTAATACAAACGTGCACTGGTTTAACCTTATTATGACCAGAAACTAAGTAATTAAACAATCAATATATATATATATAGTATTGAACACTTTTTAATACAAACGTGCACTAGTTTAACCTTATTATGACCAGAAACTAAGTAATTAAACAATCAATATATATATATATAGTATTGAACACTTTTTAATACAAGCGTGCACTGGTTTAACCTTATTATGACCAGAAACTAAGTAATTAAACAATCAATATATATATATATAGTATTGAACACTTTTAGCTAAGCGTGCACTGGTTTAACCTTATTATGACCAGAAACTAAGTAATTAAACAATCAATATATATATATAGTATTGAACACTTTTTTAATACAAGCGTGCACTGGTTAACCTTATTATGACCAGAAATAAGTAATTAAACAATCAATATATATATATATAGTATTGAACACTTTTTAATACAAGCGTGCACTGGTTTATATAATATAATGAAACTAAGTAATTAAACAATCAATATATATATATATAGTATTGAACACTTTTTAATACAAGCGTGCACTGGTTTAACCTTATTATGACCAGAAACTAAGTAATTAAACAATCAATATATATATATATAGTATTGAACACTTTTTTAATACAAGCGTGCACTGGTTTAACCTTATTATGACCAGAAACTAAGTAATTAAACAATCAATATATATATATATAGTATTGAACACTTTTTTAATACAAGCGTGCACTGGTTTAACCTTATTATGACCAGAAACTAAGTAATTAAACAATCAATATATATATATATAGTATTGAACACTTTTTTAATACAAACGTGCACTGGTTTAACCTTATTATGACCAGAAACTAAGTAATTAAACAATCAATATATATATATATATAGTATTGAACACTTTTTAATACAAGCGTGCACTGGTTTAACCTTATTATGACCAGAAACTAAGTAATTAAACAATCAATATATATATATAGTATTGAACACTTTTTAATACAAGCGTGCACTGGTTTAACCTTATTATGACCAGAAACTAAGTAATTAAACAATCAATATATATATATATAGTATTGAACACTTTTTAATACAAGCGTGCACTGGTTTAACCTTATTATGACCAGAAACTAAGTAATTAAACAATCAATATATATATATATAGTATTGAACACTTTTTAATACAAGCGTGCACTGGTTTAACCTTAATATGACCAGAAACTAAGTAATTAAACAATCAATATATATATATATAGTATTGAACACTTTTTAATACAAGCGTGCACTGGTTTTTTTAACCTTATTATGACCAGAAACTAAGTAATTAAACAATCAATATATATATATATAGTATTGAACACTTTTTAATACAAACGTGCACTGGTCTAACCTTATTATGACCAGAAACTAAGTAATTAAACAATCAATATATATATATAGTATTGAACACTTTTTAATACAAACGTGCACTGGTCTAACCTTATTATGACCAGAAACTAAGTAATTAAACAATCAATATATATATATATAGTATTGAACACTTTTTAATACAAACATGCACTGGTTTTAACCTTATTATGACCAGAGAAACTAAGTAATTAAACAATCAATATATATATATATAGTATTGAACACTTTTAATACAAACGTGCACTGGTCTAACCTTATTATGACAGAAACTAAGTAATTAAACAATCAATATATATATATATAGTATTGAACACTTTTTAATACAAACGTGCACTGGTCTAACCTATTATGACCAGAAACTAAGTAATTAAACAATCAATATATATATATATAGTGATGAACACTTTTTTAATACAAACGTGCACTGGTTTAACCTTATTATGACCAGAAACTAAGTAATTAAACAATCAATATATATATATATAGTATTAGACACTTTTTAATACAAACGTGCACTGGTTTAACCTTATTAACCAAGCCAGAAAACCTCGTAATTAAACAATCAATATATATATATATAGTATTAGACACTTTTTAATACAAACGTACACTGGTTTAACCTTATTATGACCAGAAACTAAGTAATTAAACAATCAATATATATATATATGTAGACACTTTTAATACAAACGTGCACTGGTTTAACCTTATTATGACCAGAAACTAAGTAATTAAACAATCAATATATATATATATAGTATTGAACACTTTTAATACAAACGTGCACTGGTTTAACCTTATTATGACCAGAAACTAAGTAATTAAACAATCAATATATATATATATAGTATTGAACACTTTTTAATACAAACGTGCACTGGTTTAACCTTATTATGACCAGAAACTAAGTAAATTAAACAATCAATATATATATATATAGTATTGAACACTTTTTAATACAAACGTGCACTGGTTTAACCTTATTATGACCAGAAACTAAGTAATTAAACAATCAATATATATATATATGAAGTATTGAACACTTTTTAATATAAACGTGCACTGGTTTAACCTTATTATGACCAGAAACTAAGTAATTAAACAATCAATATATATATATATATTATTGAACACTTTTTAATGAAACGTGCACTGGTTTAATGTATATTATGACCAGAAACTAAGTAATTAAACAATCAATATATATATATATATAGTATTGAACACTTTTTAATACAAACGTGCACTGGTTTAACCTTATTATGATAGAAACTAAGTAATTAAACCAATCAATATATATATATATAGTATTGAACACTTTTTAATACAAACGTGCACTGGTTTAACCTTAATATGACCAGAAACTAAGTAATTAAACAATCAATATATATATATATAGTATTGAACACTTTTTAATACAAACGTGCACTGGTTTAACCTTATTATGACCAGAAACTAAGTAATTAAACAATCAATATATATATATATAGTATTGAACACTTTTTAATACAAACGTGCACTGGTTTAGCTTATGATATGACCAGAAACTAAGTAATTAAACAATCAATATATATATATATAGTAGTGGCTACTTTTAATACAAACGTGCACTGGTTTAACCTTATTATGACCAGAAACTAAGTAATTAAACAATCAATATATATATATATAGTATTGAACACTTTTTAATACAAACGTGCACTGGTTTAACCTTATTATGACCAGAAACTAAGTAATTAAACAATCAATATATATATATATAATTGAACACTTTTAATACAAACGTGCACTGGTTTAACCTTATTATGACCAGAAACTAAGTAATTAAACAATCAATATACATATATAGTATTGAACACTTTTTAATACAAACATGCACTGGTCTAACCCTTATTATGACCAGAAACTAATTAATTAAACAATCAATATATATATATATAGTATTGAACACTTTTTAATACAAACGTGTACCGTTTAACCTTATTATGACCAGAAACTAACTAATTAAACAATCAATATATATATATATAGTATTGAAATACTTTTAATACAAACGTACCGTTTAACCTATTATGCATCTTTTTTTTTCAGAAACTAAGTAATTAAACAATCAATATATATATAGTATTGAACACTTTTTAATACAAACGCACTGGTTTAACTTTATTATGACCAGAAATTAAGTAATTAAACAATCAATATATATATATGTATTGAACACTTTTAATACAAACGTGCACTGGTTTAACCTTATTATGACCAGAAACTAAGTAATTAAACAAAATTAATATATATATATATAGTATTGAAATATTTTTAATACAAACGCACTGGTTTAACCTTATTATGACCAGAAACTACAATTAAACAATCAATATATATATATATAGTATTGAACACTTTTAATACAAACGCAGCACTGGTTTAACCTTGTTAAGTGACCAGAAACTAAGTAATTAAACAATCAATATATATATATAGTATTGAACACTTTTTAATACAAACGCGGCACTGGTTTAACCTTATTATGACCAGAAACTAAGTAATTAAACAATCAATATATATATATATAGTATTGAACACTTAATACAAACGCACTGGTTTAACCTTATTATGACCAGAACCAAGTAATTAAACAATCAATATATATATATATATAGTATTGAATACTTTTATCACAAACGCACTGGTTTAACCTTATTATGACCAGAAACTAAGTAATTAAACAATCAATATATATATATATAGTATTGAACACTTTTTAATACAAACGCAGCACTGGTTTAACCTTAATAGACCAGAAACTAATAATTAATTAAACAATCAATATATATATATATAGTATTGAACACTTTTTAAATACAAATACGTGGTTTAACCTTATTATGACCAGAAACTAAGTAATTAAACAATCAATATATATATATATAGTATTGAACACTTTTTAATACAAACATGCACTGGTCTAACCTTATTATGACCAGAAACTAACTAATTAAATAAATCAATATATATATATATATTGAACACTTTTTAATACAAACGTGCACTTGTTTAACCTTATTATGACCAGAAACTAAGTAATTAAACAATCAATATATATATATATAGTATTGAACACTTTTTAAGCGAAACATGCACTGTTCAACTTTATTATGACCAGAAACTAAGTAATTAAACAATCAATATATATATATATATATATAAATAATTTACATATACAGAGTAATTGAAATGTAACTTGACAATTTAAATCCTTATAATTCACTAGCAGTATAGCCCGGCATTGCTTGGGTGTAATGAAAGCTTTTATATATATATATATTATCGATTTTTTGCACTATTGTTAGAACTGCAACCTTGAAACTTCTGAATATTGTTTCTTATGTCTTTGTCTATGAGTGTATCAAATTTGATTAAAATCGGACCACTCCTTCTATAACCTGATATTTTCGATTATCAATTTTCGATATTTATTGGGGGTAACTTGACACAAAACCTAGCTAAGAACACTTGCAGACGTTTATAGTACAACTGTGTAAAATTTCAAGAAAATTTTCAGCCATTTCGGAGTCTATAGGTGACGGACAGGTACACACACAGACACACACAAACACACAGACACACACACACACACACACACACACACACACACACACACACACACACACACACACACACACAACAGACAAAGTTCCATTTATAAATAAGTTTAGATTTAGATTTACTAACAATAGTTTTTACAAGAAATGGATATGAGAGGAAAGCATTTAGCATGAGGTTCTATTTAAAATTCCATGTGGGTACCAGATTTTGCTACCAGTTTTCCAGCCACTTAGAAATCATGTGAACTGACTTCACCAGGAATTCTTCTGGTATGGAAGACATAACCTCTTGTATTTGACCTTGAGGTTCTTTCAAAGTTTTGGTTTGGATAGTAGATTTACTTCTTTATCCAGCCCCAAAGTAAAAAAGTCACAGGGCAGTAAATCAGGACTGGCCACTCATAGATAAAATTCGTAGTTACTTTTCAATCTCCCAATATATATTGCTAAATATTTTAAGTAATATACATATGGACACACAAACATATATATATAGTGTCTAATTGAGATAAGGTTGTTATTTTTTATTGGTTTTTACTGATAAAATGAATTTTGGCAAACAAGTATTTTATCATAAAGGACTTGATATAAGGGTATAAAAGAAGTAAATATAAGTACCAAGAGTTTGTCACTTAAACTTGATTTTCTCACTGATCAAGTCTAAATATTATCAGTATCATATTTTATGTGTGTGTATATATATATATATATATATATATATATATATACACTACTGGCCGTAATTATTAGGCCACACCAGTTTTTTAAAAGAAATGATGTATTTCATACTATTTTTAGTGGATAATTCTAAATGAAAATAGAATGGTTCTTTTGTCATTTTTACTTTGCAAAATTTTACAAGGCAAGGAAGCAAAGATGAACTCACCCAAATCACCCTAAATTTTTTTATTCTTTCATAGATGAAACTGCAATATAGGTAATTATTAAATATTTAAAAATTCATTTGATGCACATGTTATTGTACAGTATTAACAAAAGAACCATTTTATTTTCATTTACAATTATTCACTTGGCAACAAATACTAATAAATATTATGAAATATATAATTTTTTTAAGACATTGCCGTGGCCTAATAATTATGGCTGGTAGTGTATATATATACCATTAAGATAATACATTATATATTACATTAAGATATGATTTACTAAATATATATACTTGTTATATGCAGGAAAAATGCATAGAGACAATGATGGGTTTCAGGTTTCAAAAATATGATGACATAATTCATTAAAAATTAAATGAATGCAAGAAGAAAAATCATACATTATTTTCTTTTGCTAAGATTCTTTTGTGAAATTCAAGGAAACTTTAATTTTGATCAGAACATACAAACTTAATCTTTTTGAGGAACACAAGAAACATTCCTGCATGAAAAATTTTGGATTGCAGTCAGCCACTGGAGCTAAGCCCAGTAGATGAAAAGGAAACCATTGAAGCTTTAAAATTCTGATTCAGTAGGAATGGTTAAGGAGTGTTCATATTTGCAGCCAGCCAAAACATTAACTGATTTTCTTTGTACAAACAAAATATGTTTAAAGATCTTCAAGAACTTGGCCACGTGCTTGAAAAGGATAGGTTCCTTGTTGAAGAAATTTCTCTTCAGATGAACTGACGAAATTAAGTCTTAAAGGGAAATAAAAAAAAATTATGTAAAGATGTAAAGAAAAATATGTAAAGATGTAAAAAATATGTAAAAAATACATAAAGATGTAAAAGTAATGTAAAACCTGTGAAGTATAACATTTATCATAAAAATATCAGTAATATTAATATAGTCTTCCTCTTTTATATGCTGAGTCAGTTCGAGATGTAACCAATCATGACTCTCCACAACTTCCTGTATTTTGTTGCTCAATATAATTTTTGACACTTTAACACTTTTAGCACTATGTAGCACTGTCAATCATTGTTCTTGTAGAGAGCAATGTATCATGTTTGTTAACCTCCCCTTATGCCAAATATACACAAACTCTTCAAAACACAAAATCAAAGATCAAAAGATAAAAAAGGTCTCTTTTTTTATAAAAATAGAAATGAGATTTATTGATTGAAATATAACATACATTTTGTTATTATTGAGAATTGTATTTAAGTGGGGAAATTTCTTTTTTGTTGAATTCAAAAGGAAATGTTCTTTGAAGAAAAGTCTGGTTGATATTTTTTCTTTTTTATATGCATGCATGATGGTAATAATATGCGTCGTGGTGCAGTGGATATCGGCTCTGAACAAGAAATTGGGGAGCCGAGTTCGAATTCCAGTCGTATTCCTTACATTCACTTATGCGCAAATACCCTTGGGAAAGGTATTAATCTGTCTCCTCTCTCCAGTTATGGGTTAAATAATAGGACAGATTGGGTTCTGTAGCCTTGTTCGGCAACCAGTCTACCGCAGAAAGCAATGGCAATCTACTGCGGGATAATCTTCTGCCCAGTTAGTCATGTCTCTTTCGAGACATGATCGCCTAAGCATGTATCATGTATGGCACTTAACTGACTGACTGATGGTAATAAAAGTTTGTGTCTTGATTCTCTGTTTCTCTCTTTTCTTTTTGTTCATGGAGAGTTTTGAGGAAGAAGAAAAGTTAAAGTAAAAGAGAGAGTGGCCAAGTTATCGCATATTGTCTGATTTTTGAAGGCCCAAGCAGAAGATTCGTAGCTCTATGTAAATTTTCTATTTTCATTGCTAGGAAGAGAGAATATTTGTTATTTTTTGTTTTTATTTTTTTTCCTACATGCAAAGAGAAAATTTGGTTCAAATTCTCATTGTTACTGTTATGTGGAACCACATAAGTATTTTTTCCAACTTATTTATTTTAATTGTTTCACCCTAAGCAAGGTGGGACTGCCACTGATGCGCAGGGGGCTATATAAGAGAGTTAAAGTTTGGACAGGAGGAGAGTGAAGAGAAAAACGAACCAGTTACAGGAGGTGTCAGAGAAAGAGCAAGACAAATATGGGAACACAGGTGTGAAGACAGTTGCGAATGTAGAGAGAAAGGAAAAGAACAAGATATACAGGGTGGTATAGAAAGGACTGGAGTCAAGTGGATAAGAGATGGGAATTGACATTGCATTTAAATTTCTGGAGATTATAACTGTCCGGAAAGCAAGTATACGGAAGGGAGTTCCACAGGCGATAAGTGCAAGAAAAGAAGCTGCTGGAATAGAATTGTCGGCTGCATTTGGTTGATCTAACTTGTTGCTAGTCTGATTGCACACATAAATTCTTGTGGTGGGGGCACCAGTGACTCAAGTTCATCGGAGCAGAAGCCATGAAAATATTTGTAGAGTTTGTCAGAGTTATCACTCAGTATGGATTTCAACATTCTCATAACTTCTGTTATAACTCTTATGAGTTTTGATTCCAAGTTGCCATTGTTATAATTTCTTTTCTAGCATTTATATTATAAAGTCTTGCTTCGGCACTCATCATGATGTCTGTAAAAATACTTTTAAGACAAGTAATTATTGCACAAATACATACAAATGTGGCACAAGACCAGATGCTAGGGATGGGAGAGGATGGTCTTCATCTGTCTTATACTTAAGCTTAGCTAGCCTCAATCACTGACCCAAACATACCACAATAAACTATGCACCAAAACAACGCATTCTTACTACAGCTACCATAATACCTCGGAGACTCTATGAAGTACTAACTAGTCCCCATATATACAATTTGTCTGTAGGGTGAGGAATAAAATAACAACTCTTAAAAATTTATAGCTCCAATGAATACTTACAATGAAAACAAGATGTATTTACAAGGAACAAAGCAGAAACAGTGTTAGTAATAAAAATTCTGCCACAATTCCTAAATGTGGCAGAAACGTTAGTTAATTGAATTAAACTAATACAGGACTTTTAAACAATTCTAACAATCATTTAACCAAACACTCACTCAATCACAACAACAAAAACAACATTTTTTGAAAAATTAAAATTTAATTTACTCTCACAAATAAAAATTTATTTGCAAAAATAAAAATAAAAATATCTACTGTCCTCCTCATTAGTAACTTTAATGCTTTACTTGGGGTGAAATTGATTAAAAAATATCATAGAAAAATTTATAAAAATGCGTTTGTAAAAATAAAGATAAAAATTTGATACCAGATGTCATTTTTTCACATCTAGAGATGAATTTATAAAAAATAATTGTTTGAAAAATTAAGTCAAACATATTTTTATTTGCAAGGTAATTTTTAAATTAAATATTCTAAAGCTCTGCTAGCTTTAATATTGATAATAGTGGTTTACCAGCAGCTTGGAAAGAAATGAGTATCAAATATTTGTGCCAGAAACTTTCCCTTGTATTCATGATTTCCTATTGCTATGAAAGTAAAACATCAACCTGAAAACTTGAGCTATTTTCTTAAACAGTCTTGTCAGGTTAAGACTTTGATATGGATGTTATGCATGGTGCCAAGCCTGGAGAGAAATATCAAAACTCTCAGTAGTCTACAAATGCTTCAATGGTGAGAAGAGACTTTTAGCAAGTAAAGCTTGAGGTCTTGGCAAAGGCCATATTTCCTTGATCATTGCAAAGAACTGTAGCAAATAATAGAAACCAATCACTCGAAGACTACCAACATTAACAACAACTAAAATACATCTTACATATAACTAGAAGAAAAAATAATGACATAATCTAAAGTTCCTGAGACATGCAATGAGGAAGGCAGGCTTGGAGAACCTGACACTAACAGGCCAGATAGAGGGGAAAAGAGACAGAGGAAAGCAGTGGATAACATATTTAAAAGGCCTGAGCAGGTAGATGACAGAACAGGGGCTGAGAGACGTTACAGGAGAAAGCGTGCTAAGAGCCACCAGGGATAGGAAGACATGGAAGGCCATGATCGCCTACGTTCTGAAAGGACAAGGTACATAAAAGAAGAAGAATCAAGATGTTAGCATTCCACACTACTTCAAATAAAAGTTAGGAAGGAAACGCCAATCAGTGTTGGAAAGTGTGATAACAGCTACTGAGCTTGAGAAACCTGTTTTCAGAAAAAATTGCTTTCAGAAAAAGATTTCATAAATTTCAACCAATCAGTTTAATGAATACTTAATGTTTCCTTGTAAAGGATTGGTTAATATTACCATTATTTTTTTGAAGCTAAATCTATGCAAAAGAAGGATAAAAAATGAAGTCAAAATCAGTCTTCAAAACTTCAATTTTTGTACAACTCTACCTGATTGGTTGATAAATCCTTGACATACCTAAAAAAATTACTTCTAGACAAATTTTCATTCTTTTTTCCTTTCAGTTTTGATTCATTAATGCTATCAGCAGCTAGAGCAACAAGAGGTCTTAATGATGAGTTACTTTGTTAAACAGCAAGTTATCAACACCAGGCCTCCTCTTATGATGTTTCTTAATGATCCTTACTCATAAATAGCTGCAAAGACACTAAACATTTTATCTACTTATCTCCCCTGTTCAACATCATTAACAACAACGCCTTCACAGAGAGAAAAGTATGTAGTTTTAATAAAGAAAAATATAACAAGATGTTCTATTTTTCAGAAAATGTTTCTAGAAAAATAAAAGCATTAATGATATAACAAATGCTGGTTACTGACCAACCAATGCACAGAGAATGATTTGTACAACCTTTACATACAATTTTAAAAAAATAGATCTTCAACTCCTAAAAAGTATTGACTTCATTTTGAAGTGAGTTAATTTGCTTTTTACATCATTTTCTTTTTCTTTAATACATTATTTGTATGAATCTTTTAACAATTTTTTCAACCTTATACATTGAGAATTCAGTCTTTGATTTCATCTTTTATATTCATACTTTATGTTGATAATTTGCAAGAATTTTCATATTTTGCAACTGAAGTTTTATCCTGGAGTCTGCAGTTCAAATCCAACTTCCTGTGACATTTCTTATTTAGAATATACTTTTATTTATAAATAATTATTTATATATTATTCTCTCTCTTGTATTATCAATATTCAGTTTTCAGCTTTGATAAAGCATAAAAACATTTACATGTTCATGAACTTAAAAAAATTATATTAATTTTCCTTTAATATTAAATATGAATGAAAACATGGAATAAATTAATAAGTTATAGAATGTACACTGAATAATATATATAATATATTGTTGTAATGTCTTCACTCTTCAGCAGGGTCATTTGGTTTTCTCCAAACAAAATCAAATAACTGAAACAATACTGCTCAGCTAAGAGACAAGTTTCTCCACATTAATTCTATTAACACTCTGTCCTTACCTTTGTTATCAAGCACTTTATAACAAAAAATCTGCTTACCTAAAATTCCTTTTCACCAGTAAACTACTGAAAAAAAACAAAAATTTTGGCACTAAGCACTATTACAAGGCCATGTCCATTGCATGCTAGATGGTCACATTCCAAAAGACCTCTTGTATGGAGAGCTGGCCTCTGGAAGAAGACCCACTGGGCAGCCACAGCTGCAGTATCATGACATCATAAAATGCAATATGAAAGTTGTGGGCATTAACATGGAGTCATAGAGAGCATAGCAGTTAACTGGACCAAATGGAGAGGAACCCTGGCCATCTACTCAAATCAAGGGAGCAGCAACTGACACAAGTTGCCATGGAGAAGTGGGTTCACAGGAAGCAAAGTGACAGCTTTGACAGACCAGAAACAAAGCATAAATGCAGCCTTTGCAACAAAGACTGTCATTCCCGCATCAGTTTCAACAGTCACAGATGCCAATGCTTGAGCCAAGCAGACAACTAGAATGCTACCCATGGTCAACCCTGACCGACAAGGGCCTACTATATATAGTCATCCGCAGACAGATCTGTTTCGCTGTATCACAGCTCATCAGTATGGTTAGACTTCGATTGCTTTTAACCCAGGATTGAAACCTGACCGAAGTGGCGTCAGTCAGCGGTTCTACCTCTGGGCCATGGGTGCACGGTAGAAGAAGGCAGACTTTTTAGCATGTATATTGTCATTTTACATGCCCAATAGCCAGAGTGCTCTAATTCATTAGTGAATGAGCGATGCGTACATGCCAGAGTAGCTACTGTTTTTCAAAGTTACCCATTATTCCAGAGTGCTCAATCAGGGTGTGAAAGTTATGGATATCAATAAATACACATATACATGCAACCACACATACACACTCATATAAAATATATTTCTGGTTTTAATAAAACAGTGCTTCATGTAATATAACATATAAACTAATAAATATACATATTATCTTATGTCTATTGCATGACTTGGTGTTTCCTGTACTACGCAGTTATCAGGTGCTTATTTTGAACTGACCATTCTGGGATTCTAATTTTTGGTTCTCACATTGTTCTTGGTAGCTGTATATTATAATGCTGGGAAGCTTTTTTTAATTTTATATTATTAAAACTTAGACATGAAATTGGAAGGTAATATCTTAAAAGTTAAATTAATTAAAATTTAAATTAATTGGTAGTATATTTTTAGAGCAGAGCTTATACATTTTGGTGTCTATATATATATATATATATATATATATATATATATATATATATATAAAGTAGAATCCTTCGTATTTAATAAGGCAAATTAATTCCACAGTAGATTAAATCCAAAGAGAACTCAATGTTAAGATTTAACAGAGTATTATAATAATGAACATAAGTTGGGTGTTTTTATAAACTCATTGGAAAAATTATATTTCACGACTCTCTTATAGACCATTCCTCAGACCAAATTGAGGCAACAAGGAATGGGTTAAAATTATCCAGAAAACAGTCAAGTAAAAAAGAAAGAAGAAAAAAAAAAGAAAAAAAAAGAAAAAGTAGGAGAGAGGAGGTTAACTTAACAGTGTTAGATATTAGCTTCTATATAGCCAACAAGATGGCCTTAGCCTAGATTTTTAATGACAGTAGTTATGGAAGTCAGTATATCTTAACATGGATTTTTAGATGTCTGTTTTAAGATTCATGACATTAAAAATTAAAATTACAGGTTGAATCTTTGCTAGAAAATGACTTGTTAGTTTTTCTTATTAATTCTAACCGTAATAATAATACTATTATATTATTACATAAAACTTACTAGTAGTAATGATAACATGATAAAAAAGAAACTAATATTTAAAAACCTTAAAGTAATAATAATAATAAAATAATAAAAATAATGATACAGATACTAATAATAAAGACAAAATATAACAATAATTGATAAAAATTACGAAAATAAAAAAATAATAATTTATAAAACCTATTAAAAAATATTCTTACATTAAAATAATACTATTATATAAAGACTATAAGTAAAAATAAAAAATATCAAAATAATAATAATAAAAACAATAATATTAAAGTACAGTTTAATTTCAATTTTGTTATGGAATCTTATACCTATTTTTATGTCTACATTTAAAAATTAGTTCATTTCTTTGGTTTAATAGTTCATTGGGATTTTTATATTTGATTATAGCTATTTTTTCCTCCAAGCATAGATTGCATCTGTCCCTGAAGTTGTTGGGATTTTGAGTATGTTTGATGATTTTTCATTTAATTTGTGGGTTGAGTCCTCTGTCCTTTAATTTCCAGTAGTATTTTGATAGGGCGGTTTGGTATTTTAAGGAGGCGTTGGAAGATGAATGTCAGTGATTATAAAATCTTTGTTTCCAACTTCCTGCAGATATCCCTATCTATGTTTTTTTTTTTGTTGGGGTCCACTACCAGAAAAATGGTGGCTTCATATATTGCTTTGTCAGAATAACACATGCCTTCAGCGGGGCAGTTAGTTCTGTTAATACAGTTGCAAGGAGGTTTGTGTTCTTGCAATTTATTGTGGAAATTTTCAAATAATTATTGTGTGAATCAATTATATTTTGAATATTTTTGGTGCATGAAGGACTTACTTTTAGAGTTCTTCTGTTAAAGTGTTTATTTAGGGGCAGTTAGTTCTGTTAATGCAATTGCAAGGAGGTTTGTGTTCTTGCAATTTATTGTGGAAATTTTCAAATAATTATTGTGTGAATCAATTATATTTTGAATATTTTTGGTGCATGAAGGACTTACTTTTAGAGTTCTTCTGTTAAAGCGTTTATTTAGGGGGGTTATTTTGGTGGAAGTATTTAAATACTAGGTTGAGAAAGCATCTGCCAATATTTATATTGGACAACTTGCAGAATTGTGGGTTGAACCATATTATTTTTCTTTTTCTTTTTCTTTTTTTGTTTTTTTTTCTAATTGTAGATTTTCTTTCAAATTTTCTTGGTATATTATTTCTTTTTTGAAATTACTTTTTTTAAGGGCTTCATTCTCATTAAATGTTTTTTGTTGGATGATAATCTATTAATTCTTGTATTTACTGTGTTAGAGGTTTGCTTAATGATTGATTTAGGGTGATTGGAATTGACATTAATATAAATTGGGGATTGATTTCCTTTATGGTTTGGTTTAAATGTGTTGTTGGAAAGGTTGAAACTGATGTCTAAAAGTTAACAATTTTGAGGTTAGATGATATCCACAGTTGACGGTTTATATATATATATATATATATATATATATATATATATATGAATGCTCAACTTGTGTGTATATATATATATATATATACTGATCAGAGTACTATTAAACAACATTTCTCTGAAAAACATAAACATGTAGGTAATATCAGACAGATTTTGGTCAACAATACGGTGATCCTTACTCATACACACAGTAAGAGGAACCTGCAGATATTGGAGGCCATGTACATCAAATCAAAACAACCAACACTCAGTAAAATCAACTTTAAAACAGGAAATAACATATTACATTGCATTTGACTAGATGGTTTTGTTGTCATTCCGCGCTATCCCACAGTGTGACGTCATAAAACCGCATCGCAAACTTAAGAACTGCATTTATTATTTTTGGTAACTATTGCCGTTGCCAAGCGGAGTTTTATGTCAACACAAAATAAAATCGTCGGTGATGGTGGATTTTATAATATTTCAGTTCAAACTACCTCTCTGAAGATGGCTCATGTGAGCCGAAAGCTTAGAAGAAAACCAATAAATAATTATCGAAATGTTGGAGAATTTTTGTCTTTATTTTCAACTGAAATTAAAGCAAAAATACGACGTTTAAAGAACTCATGATTAAACATAATAGACATTCATTGTCTCTTATATTTAATAGCATATGTCTAGAAAATATATATATATATATAAATAAACAGTCCAGATATATGAATTAATACTGCAGAGTGATTGTCAGTTTCATACTTGAATGTGACGTTCAGGACAGTTCATCTACATGGATGCACAGTGGTATAAGGTGATTCAGATTGAAGAATTGGAGAACAAACTTCAGATTTAAGTTCAGTTTTTTATTTTCATTTAAGTGCAAAATACTCTTTGGGAAGGTTTGAAGCCATCTTTTCTCTCCCAAGCAAGGGTAAATAGGGGCAAATCCGTCCCTTTAGCCTTGGTTAGCAACCAGGAGAAAAACAAGTCTGAATTCAAAACCTGTGACCTTTTTAAAGATCTTGTGACATGTTAGGTGCACCAGCCTTCACAACTATAATCAAATCAAATGTGTGGATGGTCTGGCTGATTAGTTCTGAGAACTCAGTAGTTTTACATGTCAAATAAATTGGGTGAATTCTGTATATCATTTAAAAATTACTATGTTCAGTAGAAAGACTGCTTAGTATCAGAAAGAGTCTATTTGTAGAGAAAAACAGTATAGGTATTGGTATCAACACTTTATAGTGATTATCAAAGAAGCAGATAAAATATGAATGAAATTTGGTTGGCTCTAGAAAAAGCTGATATCATTACGCACTTATGAAAACAGTATGTCCTCTTTGCTTGTTGTTGAACCTGTAGAGTTTAGAACTTCAAAAAAACTTTTAACAGAAATTAAACAACTGAGTTTTGTTGGGTGACACTGTTGATCAAGAAATATCCTGTTGGATAGCCAACAGTAGCCATGACAACAAAAATGACAGCTCATGGCACAAAATGGGCACATCTATAAAGACAAAGCCCAATATGTACAGCTTTTCAGATGCATTCTCTTATGTGACAGTGAGACATGGTCAGGGAAGCAACAGGAGAAGAGAGCAATTGATGTAGATGACAGGCAATGCATGTGAAACCAACTTAATGTCAAATGATTTCAGTTCATCAGAAATGACACTATCCCTCAATGAAACAAACAGATTCTAGCTTCAGCCAATGAAGAGTTTGCCTGGATATCTAAGAAGACACCTTGTTACCTTGTAAATAACATTTTTTTAACCTTGACCGAAAAAAGCTTAAGTGAAAATATCTCAGAAGTCAACAAAAGCAACTCTGGCATGATATACTGACATATTATACCAAACCAGGAATAAGACAATTCATCTATTGGTCTATAGTCACTAAAAAAAAAAAAGAAAGAAAATTTAGTACTATTGCGTTTAATACTAATAGTGTCATAGAAAGCAACAGAAATATGCTGAAAGCACTACAAGTCAGAAATTTTTTTTTTTTTTAATCATCTCACCCCAAGCAAGGCATTCCACTGCCACTATTGTGCATGGGGCTACATAGGGGAAGGTAAAGAGAAGGAGTGGTTAGACATAGGGAATGTCAGGAGGAAGGTGACAGATGAGTAAGGATACCGAGGATGAGGGTTGGGCAGATGGGAAGAGTGTTTGATAAAATGGAAGCAGGTTAGTGTGTTAGGAGGTGTCTATTGACCTTACATTTAAACTCCTGGAGATTGTAGCCGTCGGGGAAGCAATCGTGTGGAAGGGAATTCCACAGTCGGGAAGTATAATGTATAATTGAAAATACATTATCTAACAAATTTCAATACCATTGTATCTAATACTACTTTTTTTTTATCTATCATAACCCTTTAGAAAATGGGTGATCATAGTTCTCCACAGCTTTCTGTCCTGCATAGCTATATGAAACATTTTTCACTTACAATCCCTCCTTCAGTATATCCTTTATTCTCTAAGCTCTTTTCTCATGATGTCTGTTAGAAATGTCTGTAAAAATAAATTTTTCAAATCTTTTACTCCAAGCAAGGCAATAAAACCGCTAATATGCAAGAGGTTACTAGGTGTAACAGAAACAGAGAAATGAAAATATCATTAAGGAGAGAGAAAAATAAAAGAAAAGGAATTAAGAAGTTAGAAACAAGGTAATAAAACCACTAACACACAAAGGATTACTAAGTGTGAAAGAATATGAGAAAAGGAAAACATTATTAAGGAGAAATAACAATAAAAGAATAAGAATTAAGAAGAATGATTGACATTACATTTAATATTTCAAAGTTGAAAGTTGATTAGAAAGCAAGAATCCAGAAGAAAGATTAGCAAGCATGATAGAAGAAATCATTAGCACAAAAGTTATGATTAAATTTAACCATTTCATCTGTAAAATCATGAAACCTAATGAGTCTTCTTCCTTTTTCTTTTATGTACCATATCCCTTCAGGAAGTAGGTGATTATGGTCCTCCATATCTTCCTGTCCCTTGCTATAATATATTATGTTCTTTTATTTTTCTCAAACCCTGCTCTGCCATTCATTTGTTTAAGCCCATCAAGTATGTCTCACATTGCTTTTCCCTGTCTCTGTTTCCCTCTAACTGTCCTGTTAGTATCAAATTCTCTGAGACCTCTTTCTTTATTACATGTGCCAGAAATTTCAGCTGTCTCTTCCCAGTGTTAAGTTTCCTTTTCATTTCCATTCTCTTCAAATCCTTGTCATTGCTCAGATGTTTGGTCTATGGTATCCTCAGCATCCTTCTGTAGAACCACATATCTATTGTTTCAAGTCTCTCCTTCATATTTAAGGAGATTTTCCAGCATTTGCTGCCATATAGAAAGACAGACATCACATAAGAGTTTGATACGCTTTCCTTTCTTTCCAATGAAATTTTCCTGTCTCGCAATACTTTTAGAATGCATTTTTTTGACATGCCAATACACATTCAGAACTCAACGTCACTGTGTCCATTCACTTCCCAGGTATTTAAATTTTTCTGAAATTTGTAAAATCTAGCTACTAAAGAGGAAAGCTCATAAGAATAATTACCATGAAAATATTTATAGAAAAGGCAGGGGGATACTACATTACAACATTAAGAATATGACTAAACCTGAGATCCGAGGTTAGTACCAATAATATTTTACCTTCTTCTTTGGATCTTATCAAAAATCTTTAAATGTATAGCAGAAGCACTTGACCAAATGTTATAGAAATATATGATGCATGGATAAATGCATGGAAATTTCCAGCAATACTATATTAATGTCTATGGATTTAATGTTTTTCCTTTCTTGGCCTACATATATCATATACTAGTAGTATAGCCTGGCGTTGCTCGAGTGTAATGAAAGCTTTAAAACTAATCCATGGTCCTGAAGCTCAGATTCTTTGGATATTGGCATGAAAGACTAAAAAGCAATAGTTATTTCCAGTTAAAGCGAAACTGTAGACTGAAAGAAAAATGAATGAATGTAAGTCAAATTTTGATTTCCTGGTATCAATATCAAATAAGTTTTTTTCGTCGTAAACTGAATTTTGAAGGCTAAATAAGTCCTTTGAGTAAATGGTATCATGACTGAGACTAAGAACTACAATTATACCTACTTAGAGCCAAACCCGAAGCAAAAACTAAAATAAAAGGGCTGAAAAATACAGACAGACAGGCAGATAAACAGACACATACACAAACATCTTGCCTTTTATATATATATATATTATGGATTTTCTGCACTATTGTAAGAACTGCAACCTTGAAACTTCTGAATATTGTTTCTTATATCTTTGTCTATGAGTGTATGAAATTTGATTAAAATCGGACCACTCCTTCTATAACCCAATTTTTTCGATTATCAATTTTCGATATTTATCGGGGGTACCTCGACACAAAACCTAGCTAAGAACACTCGCAGATGCTTATAGTTCAACTGTGTAAATTTTCAAGAGAATCGGTTCAGCCGTTTTGGAGTCTATAGGTAATGGACACACACACACACATACACACACACACACACACACATACACACAGACAAAGTTCCATTTATAAATAAGTTTAGATTAGATACTCCTGCATAAGCCAACGTCATCTATAGTGCAACCAGCCACCAAAAATGCATGAATTTAATCTCTTCAAAAAAATTATATTTAGTGTGGCCTGTATTTTTTGCATTAAAAACTAATCATACAACATATACTTCTGTATACATGGTATTTATTAGCAAAATGTGCATTTTGACATGATGTATTGGTTAAGTGCAATATGTAATACACACTGGACTATCATGTCTTGCAAGAGATATGACTGACTTGGCAGAAAATTTTCATGAAAATATTTATAGAAAAAGCAGAGGTATACTACATTATAGCATTGAGAAAGTGACTAAACCTGAGTTCCTGAGATCCCAGGTTGCCATTACTTTCTGTGGTAAACTGGTTGACAACCAAAGCTATAGAATCAAATCTGTCTTGCTATTTAACTCATAGCTGGCAGGAGAAGTGACAAACACCTTTGCCAAGGGTATTTGTGCATAAATTTGAACTCAGCTCTCCAATTTCTTGTTCCAATGCCCACTGCACCACATCCTTTTGCTAATATATGGTGTATATTATCAAAATTTGGTGCACCTTGACATGATATATCAGTTAGCAAGCTTTACTTTCTAGATCAATTATGACTGAGTTGTGAGTTTGGTCCTCACTTGGTGCACTGTGCCTTGTCCCACAATTAAGCTAAATTTAGTAAATCACTGTCTTAGAAAAAGTAGACTGTGAGAGGTGTAAAAAGACTGTTTGGTATAATGTGTCCAATTTGAGGATTCTGTTAATGTGCATTTGAATATCTTGATTATATAAATGATGTTTTAAAAAAGTATGTTTACCAGAGTTTTCTCATACTGTAATGATAATGTGAACAGTGCAAATAATACACTTTCGAATGAAAGGTTTAATCAACCTATTAGCATAAAAAATGGCTTAACATACTAATTTCCTTCTTGAAAACCTTGTTCCAGTAATGAGATATACATTTCACTTTTGCTTAAAAAAAAAGAGAAAAAGTTAAACAACCAAAAAATACACGGAATTGTTAAAAGTGGAATGCTGGCATCAAAGATGGAAACATTAACTCGACCCATTAGTGTATATCAGGAAAACTGTATAGAATTCAATTGAAAAATGTTAGTCATGTTTTTATTTAGTTTTTTAGCAGAATTTTCTTGATATTTTGATGACTTTACAGTTTCCTTTATAGAAAACAATTGAATCAGGATTTTTTAAAAGTGGATTGTCTTTTTTTTGTCTATACAAATGAGATGAGGCATTGTAATTATTTACACTGTTATAAAAAAATGGTTTACTACTACTTCTCCCACATAAGTTCTCTTCTCACCCACCCCTAATCTAAATGGGCCTGTTTGATTAGCTAAGACAATTTTCCTTGACCAATCAGTGGACACCCAATTTTGGCGGGCTCAGTGCAAAAATCCTTCGATCTTCCTTTTTTTTCAAATGTTCTAGCAAGGAACAACAGGTAGGAAATTTCTTCTCCTTATTTGAGGCTACTTTGAACATTCTAAGAGCTGTCTAATTTATTTGAACGTTAAAGAACATTTCATAGTTGGACTTCTAAAGCCGCAAACACAACGAGTTTTGCAAGGACTTTTCTTCTCTGTTATTTGCCTTAACAATTAATACTCATTTCTTTATCTCTGTCTTGTGTCTTTTGTATTCCTTTTTTTCATCAATTCCAACTAAATTCACCTTACTGTTTGAACTGCTGTCCTCATCTTTATTATCATATTCATGATGTTTCTGTCATTGTAAACTCTGACCTTCTTCAGGTGATTGGAATTTTGAACCAAACTCTTAATTTGGATCACTGGGGTATATTATTCTCATTTTATGATGCCTTAGTTATCTCCCTTTAAATAAACTCTCTCAGTTTTTGTTCACCACTGCTGGAGCCAGGTATTGAACTCAAAACTCTTTGGGTCAAATCACTGGATTAAACCAATGTTTTTATTCACTGGGTGATGTGTCCTTGAGTACTTCAGACATTTTTGTCTGAATATCTGTTATAAAAAGTTATCCTTTTTAACACTAATTATATTTGGACTATTGTTCTTACCTTTGTTGCTTTTTTATCAAAATGTTTCAGCTGCTGTACAGGTATATATTGATCTGGGTAACCTAGAAGGAATTCTAAACTGATCTTGTTATTTAGTCTACGAGGGTGGACTGTTCTTATTCCACTGCTCATGTCTAGGGACATTGTATAGTTCTTATTTTTATTTAGTACTGTTCAGTTATTTCATGCCTGTTCCCACTGAGTGCAAGTATATGTTGCCTGATCCACTGATCAAACTCACAATCACTATATCCCCATATTCCCAAACTAATAAAATTTATTTAATCTACGAGGATGGACTGTTCTCATTCCACTGCTCATGTCTAGGGACATTGTATAGTTCTTATTTTTATTTAATACTGTTCAGTTATTTCATGCCTGTTCCCACTGAGTGCAAGTATACGTTGCCTGATTCAGGGATCGAACTCACAGTCACTATATCACCATATTCACAAATTAATAAAATTTATTTAATTTATGTGGCTGGACTGTTCTTATTCCACTGCTCATGTCTAGGGACATTGTATAGTTCTTATTTTTATTTAGTACTGTTCAGTTATTTCATGCCTGTTCCCACTGAGTGCAAGTATACGTTGCCTGATCCACTGATCGAACTCACAATCACAATATCGTACTCTACAAGGATGGATTGTTCTCATTCCACTGCTCATGTCTAGGGACATTGTATAGTTCTTATTTTTATTTAATACTGCTCAGTTATTTCATGCCTGTTTCCACTGAGTGCAAGTATACGTTGCCTGATTCACTGATCAAACTCACAATCACAATATCACCATATTCCCAAACTAATAAAATTTATTTAATCTACGAGGATGGACTGTTCTCATTCCACTGCTCATGTCTAGGGACATTGTATAGTTCTTATTTTTATTTAGTACTGTTCAGTTATTTCATGCCTGTTCCCACTGAGTGCAAGTATATGTTGCCTGATCCACTGATCAAACTCACAATCACAATATCACCATATTCCCAAACTAATAAAATTTATTTAATCTACGAGGATGGACTGTTCTCATTCCACTGCTCATGTCTAGGGACATTGTATAGTTCTTATTTTTATTTAATACTGTTCAGTTATTTCATGCCTGTTCCCACTGACTGTTTACATATTGCTTGATCTAGAAATTGAACTCACAATCAGTATATCACCATATACCTAATAAAATTTTTAGTTCCACTGGAGTGACAGGGTGTAATCAATTTCTATATTTTCTCAGATTAGGTCATTTGCAGTGGTGTGAATCTATTTTTGGGATGTATGATGAAATCTGTTTGGTCTTGAAAAATATTGTGACATTTGTAACTGCATCACATTGTTATCATGCCCAGACACTGTTTTTTTGACTGTCAGTTATTTGTCCTACGACCATTGTCTGTGATGGACATTACTCCAAGGAAGTATATGAAAATATAATGTTGTACAAACGCACTGGCAAGCCTTACAAAGAGATCATTGATATTGCTGGTGTCAGCCTTTCAACTCTCAGTTGTGTCATGAAGGTGAAGAAACAAAATGGTTTCATCAGTCCAAAACGTAAAGGAAAATGTGGTCAGAAGAGAAAAACAATGCAAAGAAATGATGTATACATGATCAGGGAAAGTGTGAAAGATCCTAGGAAGACATTATTCATTTTGTTTCAGTTAAATTGCATCAGGGCTTAATTGAAATTCCTTGGATACATAATGAGGAAAGTGGGCTTGGAAAACTTAAACCTCACAGGGTATATTGAGGGCAAGAAAGATAAGGGAAAGCTACACATTTTATCCCTCACAAGGTTGTGTGAATCATCATTTGATGTCTGTTTCCATGCTAGCATGTGTTGGATAGAGTTTTCTTGATGGCTCTTGAAATTGAACCATAATAAAATATTGGAGCTAGTTTTACAGCTGTATGCCCTTGCTGACACCAACCAGTCTAGAAGACTGGAAACTCAGAATTTTTATTGAGACACCATTTTTTTTTTTTTTTTTGAGACACAATTTACCTACTAAGATTAGAAAGTTCAGCCTACTCTTTTCTACACAGAGTAAGTTTCGAGGTTTTTATTTCAAAGATTTTCTCTCAGACAAATTACCATCTAAAGCTAAAGATTCTTACCCAGGTTAAACAGTTTAATGTCATACGTAGGACACATCATACATAGAATGATTCACAGAATATGAGGTCGTAGGTCTCAGAAAAGAGGGGGAAAGCTGCTGTGAGCCAAACAAGATAAGAAATTGTGGAGAGCCATGATCACCTATAACCTGAAGGGTGTTCTGGGTAATAACAACTGTACAATACAGGTACTTTTTCTTTTCATTTTTTTGAAGCAAAATCAATGATTTGTACAAGGTTTCTAATTCAATTTCTGGCATTGCTATTTATTGATTAAGCAAAAACAAAAGGCAATACAAAGTTAAAATAAACAATTCAGCTGTTAACCCATTACAGATTTTATTTCTTTGTCATTTTCTCATTCTCTATTTTGAAAACAAAAGGTAAAATACTTTCATTTGATTAGCAGTTAGCAGAAGCAGAAGACATAAAACAAAAAACTATAAAGTCCCTAATTTTTATATTCAAAGAAAAGTGTTGTTTTGCTTTCACTTTCAAATTGTCTAACTTTAAATTAGGGCTTTAAAAAATTAAAATCCATCCTAGTAGATTAAATAAATTTTATTAATTTGTGAATATGGTGATATAGTGACTGTGAGTTCAATCCCTGAATCAGGCAATGTTTACTTACACTCAGTGGGAACAGGCATGAAATAACTGAACAGTATTAAATAAAAATAAGAACTATACAATGTCCCTAGACATGAGCAGTGGAATGAGAACAGTCCAGCCACATAAATTAAATAAATTTTATTAATTTGTGAATATGGTGATATAGTGACTGTGAGTTCAATCCCTGAATCAGGCAATGTTTACTTACACTCAGTGGGAACAGGCATGAAATAACTGAACAGTACTAAATAAAAATAAGAACTATACAATGTCCCTAGACATGAGCAGTGGAATGAGAACAGTCCAGCCACATAAATTAAATAAATTTTATTAATTTGTGAATATGGTGATATAGTGACTGTGAGTTCAATCCCTGAATCAGGCAATGTTTACTTACACTCAGTGGGAACAGGCATGGAATAACTTAAAATTTTCATGTTTTTAACATGTTCTGTCCATGTTAGTCTTAACATTCATTTGTTTAACTATGTCTTTGTCAGTTCAAGTTCTTCGTAGAAATTACAAAGCAGGTCACCGCTCTTTTCTTTGTCCCAAGCTGTATTTTCATATTTCTTAATACATTGCTTAGTTTCCAGAAAATTACTTTTCTTATATTTTGTGCCTTTTTTTGTCCATAACTGCATTTTACATTTCTAAATACATTGCTTAGTTTCCAGAAGACATCTTTTCTTATTTGTCTGTGTCTTTTTCTTTGTCCCTAACTGTAATTTCATATTTCTTAATACATTGCGTAGTTTCCAGATCACATTCTTTGTTTTTTGTTTGGGTCTTTTTCTTTGTCCTTAACTGTAATTCTATATTTCTTAATACAATATTTAGTTTCCAGAAGACATTCTTTGTTATTTGTTTATGTCTTTTTCTTTGTTCCTAATTGCATTTTCATATTTCTTAATACTTCGCTTAGTGTCCAGATGACATCTTTACTTATTTATTTGTGTCTTTTTCTTTGTTCATAACTGCATTTTCATATTTCTTAATACATTGTTTAGTTTCCAGAAGACAACTTCCTTATTTGTTTGTGCCTTTGGATTTCTTCATCTGAAATGACACTACCTGATTGTTGACCAATACCTTGTGTTGGGTTGACTAAGGTCACAAGATATGTTTGTTCATACATGTTGGTCGGTTGAGGTCATGGTGGTAGGGTGTGTTGGTTAGGGTGGGTTGGTTATCTAGGTGACAAGAGATTGGCATAGCTGGTTATCTTGTGTTCTATGAAAGGGCAGTAGCACCTTTCAGGGTCAGATTCATTTGTGTGTGGAATTGGAGTCACTAGTTTGTAGGGTTGGAGTTGCTGTTGTAGAATTGGAGTTGCTTTATTGTGGGGTCTGAGTCATTGCTATGATATTCTACTGGATTTGCTGAACTGGCAGCACTGGCAATGAAGAAGGCTTGTATCTAGGTGCTGTCATTGAGAAAGATGATGTTCTGCTTGATTTGCTGAGGTGACAGCATTGGTTATGTGGAAGACTTGAAGCTGGATGCTGTCATCAAGGAAAACAATATTTTGCTGCATTTGCCAAGGTGATGGCATTGGTGATGAGGAAGGTGTGCTAAATCAATTTGAATATTAATCTGCTCATTGAAACTTATTAAAAATGACCCTTTAAATACATATTTGTAGACTCTTTCAAGCTATAAGCCAGTCCATTGGTTAGAGTGCTGAAGGGGTGCTAGCTACTCTACAACAATATCTAGAAAACATGAGGATGGCTGAAGGTTTAGGAGAGATAACAAAAAGACAAAACTTATAAAGAGCTACAAAGGGGAGAAAATAGTGAAGAGCCATCCGGAATGGTCATGGCATTTAGAAGAAGAAACTGAATGAATCAATACATACTAAGAAAAATGCCTAATCAGAAAAAAACTTTGTGATATTTTTAAGCTGTATAAGGTAGCTAGCCAAAAGATCACTTCTCCACAAGAACAGAATACTGTCTCAAAAATTTTAACAAAAAGTTTGGTAGCTGATGTAAGTTATTTCTTTATAGATGCTACTTTAAAAAATTTTATTTACTTTGGTTTTGAAAAGAAAAACAATTTGTGAATATTTTCTTGTTTTCATTGATTAATTTGTTATTGTTTGTTAAGCACTGACAGAAGTGTTATCAAATAACAACATATTTTGTAATTTTTTGAGGTTGTCAGAATTAATCATTTCTGATTGTAAAAAGAAAGAAATGCCATTGTGTTGAGTTTAAGGTTAGAATTTTAAATATTTTGAAAATACGACCAGATGAATATATATAAAATGTGTTGACAATTTCTTCTACCATAAATCCTTTAAAAAATAAACTAAATGCTTGGTTATTTGGTCAAATTATATATATATATATTTGTTTTCCATTTGTAAATGAGTTATTACACGACCCAGGCTTCTACCATAAGTGACGTTTTCAGGCAATATTCAATAACTGAAAATTATTGAAAGTTATTGAAAATTGCATGAAGACACCACTCAGAGGCCTGGGTCATGTAATAACTTGTTTATAAATGGAAGATATTAAAAGTTCTACAATATAATTGTATTGTACACTTTTTAATACAAATGTGCACTGGTCTAATCGCATTATGACCAGAAACTTAGTAATTAAACAATCAATATATATATATATATATATATATATATATATATATGCCATATTGGTTCTCAACAAAATCCAGAGAATAATCAGCATCTTGGCTTCCTTTTCTTTTCCACTAATATAGCTTTCCTGTATATTTTTGATAAATATTTTCATAGCTATTGTTTTGATTAGTTTTCTTTTATATCTTGATTTAATGAATTTAAGCACAGTAATAGATTAGAAACAAAGAAAAGAGTGCTGGATTGCTATGTGATGTCAGTTCTTCAATACGGCAGTGAATGTTGAACAATATCATCGAAAATGAGGACAAAACTGGAAGCTGTGGAAATGTGGTTCTCTAGAAGAGGCTGCTGCGGATATTGTGGACTGAGCACACGAGCAACGATGAGGTGTTGAAAAGAATGGCAACGAAAAGGAAATTAATACTGAGCATCAGAAAGAGACAACTGAAGTTCCTGGGGCATGCAATAAGGAAGGAGGGCTTGGAGAACCTGATACTGACAGGCCAGATAGATGGAAAAAGAGACAGAGGAAGGCAGCGGATAACATATTTGCAGGGGCTGATCAGGTGGATGACAGAACGGGGGTTGCGAGGTGTAACAGGAGCAAACATACCAAGAGTCATGAAGGATAGGGGGATGTGGAGAATCATGATCGCCTACGTCCTGAAGGAACAGGGCATATAGAAGAAGAAGAAGAAGAATAGATTGGCAGCTAGGTTTCATCATTTTATGGCTGATATTGCTAAGTGTGGCCATAAGTTCTATTATAATAGTTTGTTTCTTTTGTATAGGCTCAGTTGAAACAGGGCAAGCAATAATTGAGCAGAACAAAATGAGATATCCCTAGACATTGATATTCTCCATTACAATCTTTTCTTGTTCATTCTATATACTAACCAGATGTGAGTATCTATGAAGGTAGTAAACAAAATAAAAAGGTTGTTTTTTTGTGCATATTCTCTGTGCAACATGTTTGGTTACTGAAACAAGTCCCCACAATGAAAATGACACTGGCCAATTATGAATGTCCCCACCAAAAAACTGATGTCCCTGGGACTGCCAGATCTGCTCAAAAGCAGGCCCTCTATAATGACCACCACAGTTGTGGGTTATCAGCCAAAACTCTGGGTGCAGCCCACCTTGCCAGCAATGACTACTCCTCTCAACATGACATTTACCACTCCCAGGTTTGACTAATCCAGCAAAATATCATTTCAACATCAACACCACCAAGCTACAAACCTTTCTCATTGCCAATGCTGTCACTTTGGAAAATATGACTCACTAAATTTGACATCCTAACAAGCAGCCACCAGAATTGACATTTCACCAATTTCTGACAACTCTTTAAGATATTTGTATATTAAACAAATACATGTTGTTCAAAAATCTAATCCTCATTATTCCTTTTCTTTTGCAATCGAATGTTTTATTTAACAAAATGAACATCATAATGAGAACAATCTACCCAACAAGATTAAATAAAGAGTTTGGTTTAAAGTTCCCTGGAGGTTATCTGGATAGACAATTACTTAAAGAAGAACAGACTGCACAGGGTTCAAAACTTTGTGGTATTTGGTTTTTTTATCTTTATTGATGTCCACCTTGTAGAAGGCCTGAGAGCCACTTGAGTCAGTGGTTACACAGTCAGAGTCACAGCTTATATGGATAGGTGTGGAAGGTAACAGTTAACCTGAGACATAATAAGGTTAAGATTGTAGTGATCAAAGAAGCATTGGCTCCACATGACAGAAAGATGAGGATATTAGTCCTGGTGTAAATTATGATAATACTTCATCTCAGAAATTCAGCAAAAAAGTAATTTTAAATAGAGGTAGGAAATAACACTTGGGAAATTGATGTGATAAATCTTCTTATTCTTTGTTTGATTCAGCATACAACAAAGCAAAACCATTATTTGATGGCTAGTCAAATTCTTATACGTCATTTAATTCCCAAAATTCATTTTCTAAGGAGCTTGGAAGTAATAAATGTTATTCTGCTTTCACAGTTGAGAACATGGTTGATGATACTGAGCTTTTATGCATATACATGTTTGTGTAGACATGATTACTAGAGGTGGTGATATGTATATTTTATGTTGCAGTTTTGTTGAAGGTGTATTTTGGATTATGGTTTGATTTCTCTAAGAAACTGTAGAATATTATATGGATTCTTCTTCCCTTCAGGACGTAGGCGATCATGGCTTTCCACATTTCCCTATCCCTGGTGGCTCTGAGTGTGCCTTCTGCTGTTACACCATATTACCCTCATTCCATCATCCCCCTGATTAGGTCCTTCAAATACGTTATCCACTGCTTTCCCTTGTCTCTTTTTTCCCTCTATCTGGCCTGTTAGTATCAGGTTTGCCTTCCTCATTGCATGTCCCAAGAACTTCAGCTGTCTCTTCCTGATGCTCAGTATTAATTTTCTTTTCATATTCATCCTTTCCAAAACCTCATCATTGCTCACATGCTTGATCCATGATATTTGCAGCATCCTTCTGGAGAACAACATTTTAGTGACTTCAAGTTTTTCCTTCATCTTTGATGATATTGTCCAGCATTCACTGCCATATTGAATAACGGACAGAACATAGCAATCCAGTACTCTCTTTCTTGTTTCCAGCAAAATTGTCCTGTTTCTTAATACCTTACTCAACTTCTGGAATGCTTCCTTCACTGTGCCAATTCACCTTTGGATCTCTATGTTGCACTTTCTGTCTTGTTATAACACTTCCCAGATATTTAGATTTTTGATGGATTAATGTCATGAAAAATTTCTTTCATGTTGGTTGATATATTGTTAGTGATTTTGCTATAAATAGGTATTGTTGGTAATTTTTTATATTAAAATATATTGCAGGTATTTCTACTATTGAGGATGTATTTTTATACCTTCATTGGTGTTTGTTTTTGCTTGGGCATTCATTATTTGTCCAGAGTAAAGCTAACAGGAAACAACAGCAATCAAGATAGTTCTATTCTCTTCAAAAACCTCTGAACTCCTGATCAGATGCCTTGCTGCCAGATGCCTTCCTGATCAGATGCCTTGCTGCCAGTTTATCATCATACCCAGGATACTGAAAGTCTTATGAATATGTATAAAATTCCAATTGAAGAAAAGTCCAAGCATGCAAATTTCTTATCATTTTCATGTAATAAATTTACAGAGATTTATCTTTTTATTGTCAGGTTAACAATATCTTTTCTCGATGAGATAAAAAAAAATTTTCTCTCCATCAAATAAAGTCATATTTTATGCTAAAAAAAAGACATCATTAAAAATGTTTATCTGAAGAAAATCTTTTCTGACACTGAATAGATTATCTTTGGCAGACTAATATTTCACTGTGATTAAATTGCAAAGCTTTTAAAATGTCTTTAAAAGCCCGAGATGTCTTAATAATTACACTGTCAGTTATTATGACAGGAGAGGTCACCAGTGTTATCCTTCAGAATGGACTGTATCACTTTTATGACTTTGTTTATGTTTCACCATTTTCATTGGTTGTCACAACAAAAACAAAACCCGAATGAAAAGTCGTTATTTATACTTTAATAAATACGAAATTAGTTTTTCAAAATTTCATAATTGATGATGCTGCCCTACCTTATCATCTCCAGTTTTATTGTTTGATACAAACCATGACAAAATTTTTTCACCTGAGACCTGAGGTGAAAGAAGGTCTGTCTTCAAAAGTCATTAAGTATATTACAATGAGAATACTTTTTTCTGTATATAGTGTTTCTCTTGAGCATAATCCCAGATAATGATAGCTTTCCTGAGATTTTCTAAATTTATTATTATTATTATCATTATTATTATGTTTATTATTATTATTATTATTATTATTATCATTATTATTATGTTAGTATCACACATTGATATAGTCAATGGAAATTCTTTCCTTGAGGCATAGTATCAATAAGACTACTTGCAACTTAAGAACATTTTAGAGAACCCTCCAAGAGTAAAAGATGGAAATTTTCTGGAGGTCTAAAATCAAGGTCTCAATTCCAGTTCTCCTTAATTGCTTTTTCAGTTTTCAAGGTGATGTTCTAAGTGCATCCATTACTTCAGGAATTAGTTCTACATTCATGTTCCATAGTTTCTTGAGCTTCTGAGAAAGATCCTGGAATTTTTCTATCTTTTCCATTCTTTGGCATCCACTCTTGTAAAGGGAATTGCCATAATTGAATAAGGGAATTGTATGGTGCTCCTGCTATCCACCTAGGTGTCCTTGACAAAACCCAACGGAGAATTTGTAATGTAATAAATCCCAACTTGGCAGCTCAGATACAGTCACTTTCTTACTGGCACAATGTGGCTTCCTTGTGTCTCTTCTACAAATACTTCATAGCTTCTGCTCCGATGAACTTAGCTCACTGGTGCCTCCTTTATATAAATTTACTCGAGCCATAAGATTAGCAACTAGATCCCACCCTTTTACTGTGAAACTAATAGATTGTAATTGCAAATTCTACTCCAGCAGCCTCTTTTCTCACATTCCCCACCTGTGGAATTCCCTTCCATTTACTTGCTTTCCCAACAGCTACAATTTCCAAGAATTTAAATGTAAAGTCAATAGTCATCTCCTATCTCACTAACTTGCATCCTTTCTCTCTTGCACCCTTCTCCGTCCACTCCATTCTCATCAGTATCCTCATCCTTCTCTTACCTATTTCCTGACACCCCCTACAACCTGTCACTCTTTCTCATAACTTTCCTCCTATGTAACCCCTTGCAAAACAGTGGCAGTAAAATGCCTTGCTTGGGGCAACTATGATTATAAACAAAAAATCAACTAACAGAAAATTTAAATGCATACTATTCTTAAATATTATTATGTTGGTTTCACACATTAATATAGTCTTTTCTTGAGCATGGTATCAACAATGCACCTCAAAACTCAAGAACTTTTCAAAGAATACTTACAGAGTAAATGATGGCAGTTTTCTGCGGGGTGGGAATCTACAATCTTGGTCTTGATTCCAATTATCCCTAAAAGCACTTTCAATTTTACTCGGTGGTGTTCAAAGTTCACCCATTATTACAGGAATTTATAATATTCATGTTCTGTAGGTTCTTCAGCTTCTCTCATTTCAGGTTCTTTGACATCCACACTTGTATCATATGAACAACAAAGTCAATAATTTGACGTTTGCTATTCTCCTTATCTATCAGGCCTTCATGCTTCAATGATATAATCTGTCTAGTCTGAGAAATCCTATAATATCCTGTGGCTGTCATTTTCTTCTGATCTTCATAATTATCTTTTATATTGAAGCCAAATGTATGGCATACTTCCCAAATGGAAGAGCATTCTCTTACCAATCCAGTCATGCCATCTCTTATACTCCTTCTGTTCTAACTTGGGGCACTCAGCTTGTATATGGTTAATTGTCTCATCAGCTTTATAACTCTATCCCTGGGCGTACCCAAACCAATCTTTCCTGAACCTCAACTAATCCACCCACCCTGGATTTATTTGATCTCAGACCAGCCAAAGTAGGATTGTCTGTTATCACCTGACTAGGTTAGCCCAGACACGTGAGAGGTTGGGATGTAGTTATGACCAGATATAACGCGATCCACGGTAGCTGATAGCTGGCAAATGGAATATAATCAGTGCAAGACTGCAACACCTTGGGTGTAGTTTTATATATATTTATATATTGATTATATACACAATTATAAGCAAGTCAGAGCTGATTATGTACAATCTGTTGGCTGGTATTTCAGTAATACATTACAGTAACGATGTTCTTGGAGACAGTGGTTTGCTCAGTTGGCTCTAGCAACACACCGATTTCAGATTAACCATCTTTTCAAATCACGGGCCCAGTTCTGCTAATTTTGTTTTCCTCCTCATTTTTATTGAAAAGGCACAAAACCAGGGTGGTAAAGGTAGCTATGGGAGTTCAACTTTCCCTCCCTGTATAATTCTTACCAGCTCAAAATGAAAACAATATCAGTTATCCATTTTGACTGAGTCTCCGGCCCTTCACTGCTGAAGGGAAGAGAATTTACTCTCTCTTATAGCTTGTCTGTCCATACCAAAAGCTCAGGTAGCAAGACAGGAAATTCTCATAGGCAAGTTTGACATAGGGTTTTGCAAAACCAGGACAACATGTTATGTCTATGATCCTTTTACACAGATTCAATCAAGCCAGTTACTTTTCCCAACAGGAAATAGGGTTATAGCTTGACTACACATCCTGCATTTGCTTCTTTTTGTGATCTGTATAACCAGGCCTTGATTGCATTCATTCTGATGGCCTGCTTCTATACTATAAATATTTTTTTTTAAATCATTTCACCCCGGGCTGGGCGTAAAAGCCACTGATGTGCAGGGGGCTACATAACTGAGAGAAAATTAATTAGAGGAGGGAGAAGAGGATTACAAAACAATTAGGAAGAAGCAATAGAAAGATGAAAATGTAGGTGTGATGACAGTTGCAAGCGGGGAGAGAAAGGGAAGGATATACAGGGTGGGGGATGGGCTAGAGTCAAGTGGTTAGTAGATGAGCATTGACATTGCATTTAAATTTCCAGAGGTTTTAGCCATCAGGAAAGCAAGAATATGGGAGCGAGTTCCACAGGCGGGAAGTGCGAGAGAAGAAGCTGCGGGAGTAGAATTGTCGTCTGCATTTGGCTAACCTAACTGTGAATGGGTTGGACCCAGTTGCCATTCTGGTTGCACGAGTAAACACCTGTTGAGGAGGCACCAGTGACTTAAGTTCATCTGAGCAGAAGCCATGAAAGTACTTATAGAACAGACAAAAGGAGGCCACATCTCGTCAGTGGAGAAGTGGCTGTAGTCGAGCCGCCAAGTCAGCACCTATCATGTTACTAACTCTCCTTTGGAACCTGTCAAGAACACTGAGGTGAGCGGCAGGGCGCCTGACCATAAATAGCAGCAGTACTCCGTGCAGGGTCGAATGGTAGACTTGTATATATGCAGGATGGATTCAGGCGGAAAGAACGTCCTGGATCGACACAGTGACCCAACCTCCTCAGCAGTAGAATGTATGACTTTAATTATTATTATCAAATAATATCCAAAATGATTGTCATGACACCTCCAATTTTTTCCAACACTCAGAGAAGAGCATGATTTGAATTATTATTCTTAGTTATAACTAATCCATGAACAGAAAATTTAGATATGCGCATGATCACCCACATGTTACTCAGGTTCCAGTTACATGAACTTCATGCTGACAGGGTTTCATTCATTCAATTGTTTTTCTCAAGACAATCAATGTTTTTTGTAGATTTCTTAATATTTTTATACCGGGATGCAATTTTTAAGCATAACTTGGAAACAAACATATTGTTGAAATATTGTTGAACATTGTCAAACACTGTGTATTTTCTTGACTTTTATTGTGTTCTTTAAATATTATAATTATTACTAATATTATTATGTCTATTCATAGTTTTCCTAATCTGTTGTTTTATAGTTTTTTACAAAATCCTGAGACTTAAGGTAGAAGAATTTTTTTTATTATAAGCTGATTGAGTCCTATAGTTCCTTAATAAATATAGTATCAGTAGCAGCCCTGTGTGTTTAGAAGCAATATAAAACTTTCTCTTCCAGTTTTCCCCTTTTGAAGTGCGTGATAGGTATTTTCACACTGAAGTAAAAGTAGTTGTCTGTGCTTTACACTAAAACATGCCTACACAGGCAAGTCAAACTCAAATGCATTCACAGCATTTTGTTGTGTATGGAATTTATTTCTTGGAAAAGAAACTCTTGTCTTAAACTTTTCTTTTCTTTTCATTAATTTTGTTTAATAAATGTTATCTTGTGTTGCTAATCAATTGGTCTGTTATTTTGTGCATGTATCCTTTTTCTACACCATTAATTCATTATTTTGAAATGTTTTCATAATAAATCTTTTCTAGAATTTCACACTAAAATAGACATATTAAGAAGTTTTGATAAAGTCAACTAAAAATCTTTTAATTTTTTTTAAAAGGAAAATAATACTGTTATCAATAATGTTAATCCACTAAGTTTAAAGTAAAATAAAACATTTGTCTATAATATTAACAAGGGAAGAAGAAATACAAAAATCTAAAAATGTGTGTATATTTATTTTCTTTAATATCAAAAAATGATAGATTATTATTATTATTTTTTTTTTTTTATAAGCGTTTCACCCGGAGCAAGGCATGTCACTGCCACTACTGCGCAGGGGGCTACATAGAGTGGAGAAAGGATGATTAAATATAGGAAATGTCAGAAGGTGGGTGATAGGCAGGTAGGGATACCGAGGGTGGTTAAATATAGGAAATAACAGAGAGTGGGTGATAGGCGGGTGAGGATACCGAGAATGAGGGTTGGGTAGATGAGAGTGTTCTGAGAATAATTGGGAGTTAGTGTGATAGGAGGTGTCTACTGACCCTACATTTAAACACCTGGAGATTGTAGCTGTCGGGAAAGCAGACTTGTGGAAGGGAGTTCCACAGGCGGGAAGCACGAGAAAAGAAGCTGTTTACCTCTTTAAGTTGGTTAGATGATAGTAAAAGTTAGTCTATATGTGAACAGAATTCAATCATTTCCAAAACATTTCCAGCACAAGCCACACACAAAGAATTGAGATTCACTGACCATGAAGGGAATCTGAGAAAAGAATAAATATACAGATGTTCTGACAGCAATAACTAGAAATGATTCATATTAATGGCAAATCTTGCAAAACAAATATTGATGTAAATTAAACAATTATCGTTTGAATGACCAATTTGTGTAAAGTCAATAAACCCTTTCAAAAATTCCAGGGCAGAAGTTAACATTTTTGCAAGAATTGATAATTGCACACTCAAAAACTTTTTTCTAATTAAGTTATTTTCTTTCTTAATAAGTGGAGCATTCTTGAGATCAAAGTTGTTGAAATTATTTCTGTGGATAAATTGTTATGAAGGCTATTTATCTTGTGTTCATCAGTACATTGTTTTAAATTTAAGCAATGTTATATAACACATCTGGAAAACAATGATTGTTTTGACAGACAATGAGGAGCATGTATATATAAAAATCTAATGTGATATTTGTATTCTTTGTTGTTGATGCTTGTGTGAAGCAGGAGGGCATTCGGAGAGAGCTGCACACATGAGGAGGCCCTCAAGTGTTGAAAGCCAGCAGGAGTCCTCTGACCTTAGCCAAAAATTCTAGACTTTATATAGTCTTAGAACTCCCACATATTTTTGCTTTTTCTGGTTGTTGCTTTGTTGACTTATATACAGCTCAATATATCTGTCAATCACACCAGGCAGTCAATTGATTTTTAAGTCAGTTGTCACTTTCTTCGTTGCACTTTGATATCATCTACAGCCGGATATATCTGTCTGCCACCCTTGCCTTTTCTTGACCTCATTAGTGGGTGGAGGCACCTGTCAGTTACCTCTGCTATTCAAGGTAATATATTACATCAACAATATATCATAAGAAACAGTTATGACAGTTTTTTTTATATATACCTGCTTCAAAATTATTGTTTTTGTAAACAATTTATGCTCTGATCATATCCATAATAGTTTTTGACATGATTGTAATTATTTTAATAATGTTAAGATTGGATATATTTTTTTTTAATAGTTGTTGTTAAGTAGTTGGTATGTAGAATTCTATTGCCTTAATAAACATAGTATCAGCAGCAGCCCTTAATAAACTTAATATCACCAGCAATACTAAGAGTATAAAAACAAGTGAAACCATAAAATAACTCTCTTCTAGTTTTCCTCCTTTTGAAGTGTGTGACATGAACTTTTTAAACTAAAGTAAAAAAAAGGGGCTATCAACGCTTCATACGCAAACACACCAACACAGCAAAGTCACATTCAGAAGCAGTCATGAACATTTTAATGTGTATGGAACTTGTAGGAAAAGAAACTCTTGTCTCATTCTTTCCTTCTGTTAATTTTGTTTAATAGATGTTATCTTGTATTGTAAATCAATTGGTCTTTGTTATTTTGGGCATATATTTTCCTTACTTGACACTAATTAGATCTTCTGAGGATCTAATTAGTGTCAGTGGTGACACTTCTAAGCCCCATGGAGAGTACCCTTTATATATTCAATACAGATTATATATTTACCTAAATAAAATTAAATTATAAAAAGGTAACTACTGATGTATTGCCTTATCCCTTCAGGATGTTAATGATCATGGCTCTCTACTATTTCCTGTCTTTTGTAGCTCTTAATAAATTTTGTTTTCTTGTTATCTTTCCTGAACCTTGTTCTACCGTCCATTTACTCAAGCTTGATAGGTTTTTTTTTTTAATCAATTCACTCCGAGTAAGGTAGTACTGCCAGTAGTTTACAGAGGGTTACAATGATAGAAATGATTAGGTGGGGTGTATTGAAGAACATACAAAAGATTTGGTTGGTTTGGTTGTTTTTGTTTTATGGCATATCAACCTTGGCGGGCCATTTATTGCCAACTAAATTTTATTTATTTATTGCTGGTAACACCTTTTTCTTTCAACAATTTATTGTTGTTTTTATAAAAGTTTTGTGTCTAGTAATACTTTTTTATTTTCGAGTACCTAGATTCATTGGGATTTGTTTTTAAGGACAGGGTCCCCAAGTCCTACCCTGTTATTTAACCCATAACTGGAGGGAAGGGACGGATTAATACCTTTCCCAAGGGTACCAGTGCTTAAGTGAATGCAGGGTATTCAACTGGAATTTGAACTCGGCTCACCGATTCCACTTTCTGAGCCGATATCCACTGCACCACAATGCACATCCGTCACTAAACACTTACAGCACCTGGTATTCCCAAGCAGTCACCCATCTAAGTACTGACCAGGCTCAATGTTGCTTAACTTTGGTGATCGAGCGAGAACCGGTGTATTCAACATGATATGGCCGTAAGCCACATACAAAAGATGAATGGGATTCAAGTAGATAGAATGTGGCAGTTGACATTGCATTTAAATTTTTGGAGATTGTAATCAGGGAAGCAATTAAATAGAAGGGAATTCTATTGGCAGGAAGTGTGAGTAGAGAAACTGTTGAAGAAGCAGTGGAAGTAACATTTAAATTTTTCAACAATATATGGGTGGGACCTAGATGCCAATGCTTAAATTCACGTTGTTAAGGCACCAGGTAAAAAAGTTTGTCAGAGCAGTTGCCATGAAAATTTTTATAGAAAAGACAGAGGGAAGCCACATAACATTAGTGAGAAAGTGACTGAAGTCAAGATGCCAAACCAGGGCCAGTACATCATAATTCCTAATCAGGTACATTATGCATTGTCTTTCTCTATCCCTCAGACCTTCAGTTCGTCTAGTGAATATCAAAACTATTTTATATCATGATGTTCTCTGGAAATTTCAACTAACTCTTCCTGATGCTGACTGTGTGTTCTTTTTATTTTTGTTTTCTTTAAATTTCATTGTTGCTCAAATATTCAGTGCATGATATTCTCAGCATCCTTCTGTAGAATCATATTTCTGTTGCTTCAAGTCTCTTCCTAATCTCTGAGGAGATTGTCCAGCATTCACTGCCATATAGGAGGACTGATATTACATGACAGTTCATTACTCTTTTCTTTATTTCTAATGAACATTTTCTGTGTCTTAATATTTTAGTCAGCTTTTGGAAGTAATCTTTTGCTATGCTAATATGCCTTCAGATTTCAGTTTTGCAAACAAAGGCTGTCTTGCCATGTCTACTTACGGTAAATGAACTCTCAATGTCCTAAATGAAAAAAGTGATAATGAAAATCTTCAAAATTTATTTATCTACATTATCAATTTATGTTTATTTTATCATTGTTACTTAAAGAGTACACAATGATTCAGAAATAAGATGGAAAATTGTTATATACATAAAAATATATATATGTGCATAGATATACATTGCATTTTGTATATGTAGATAATCTGTCATTCCTTCATAAATAACAGTCAGGGTTATTACATTCATTTACGCACAAATACTCTTTGAAAAAATATGAATTAATCTCTTCTCCCATAAACTATGGGTTAAATAGTAAGACTTTTATCTGGAAAAATCATTGTTATTCTCAAAAAATGTTAATGTAATATTCACTTGCAAAAAATTATTCTTACAATCCAAAATATGTTTAAACTTCAAATAACCCACGAAGAGTCGATTATCTATAAAAAAAACAAATTAGTTCTTCTATCTTATTGTACCCTCTTAATATAATTAATTAGTTTATTTTTACTCTGACATTTTTATTAGTTCAAATGTTATTCTAACTGGATACAAATGTTTAAAATAAATTTTTCATTGTTTTGTGGGGATTACTTTTAACATATGTGCACTTGAGGAAATTCAGTAAAGGAAATGCACGGTCCAGTAGGGTATTTGTACATTTTTCTTTATTGGGGTTTCTCAGATTTGCTGGCCAATAAACATAATACACACTCTTTAAAAAAAGCAAAAAATAACAAAAACGAGCCATCTTTTCAAACATGGGTAACCAGTAAAAACAAGATTTGAATAATATATATATATATATATATATATATATATATATATATATAAACTTGATACATAAAGCCACAAGTTTATTTGCCTGAAGAGAGTCAACTTTAGACTCGAAACATGTGTAGAGTCAAAAATACTATTATGGACACTTAAAGTATCATAACATGTATAATAACAACAACAATAAATATGCACTTTAAACAAAATGTTCACAGCCTCTTACTCTTTTTATTCTATATATATATGTATATATATACTGTTAAATATAACAGACAATGAATGTCTACTATGTTTAGTCATGAGCTGTTCTAAACATTGTATTTTGGCTTTAATTTCAGGTGAAAATAAAGACAAAAATTGTCCAACATTTGGATAATTTTTATTATGCTGTTTCTAAGCTTTCAGTTTACATGAGCCATCTTCAGAGAGGTTACAGGAATGTTAACATAAAGACATTCACCATCAAAGCTGATATTATCTTATGCTGACATAAAACATTGCTATGTGACAATAACTGTCACCAACATTGCTATGTGACAATAACAGTCACCAAATAAAAGATGCAGTTCGTAAATTTGTAATGCGATTCTACGACATCATACTGTTATTGTTGCTTAACAATGTTTTATGTCAACACAAGATAAAATCATCATTGATGATGGATGTCTTTCTGTTAATGTCCCTGTAACCCCTCTGAAGATGACTCATGTGAGCCAAAAGCTTAGAACCAGCATAATAATAAAAAAGTATCCAAATGTTGGACAATTTTTGTCTTTATTCTCACTTGAAATTAAAGCCAAAATATGATGTTAAGAACAGCTCATGATCAAACATAATAGAGATTTATTGTCAGTTACATTTAACAGTATATGTTTAGAAAATTATCTGCTGCCTTGATACACTATATATATATGTATATATATATAACTAATGAGAAGAAGTTTGTTACTTAGCTAAGCAGAGTTATTTCAGTCATGCCACCCTCGAAGTTTTGTGATGACATAATTGTGATGTCTTCACTCTTGAGAGATTTTGTTTCTTTGCTGCTGTTTCCTGATGTTTTTTTATCCATGATATATGGAGCTTAGTGCAATTTGATATCTTTGTATGTAAGTAATTTTTTTTGCTTGATTAGTTTGCAGGTGTTTAATTGCTTTTTATTGTGTTGGCCTCTTTTTTTATTGTGTTGGCCTCTTAAGTAGTTTAGATTTTGTTTCTTGCTATAGTATTTACAGGTAATTAATTGTTTTTTATTGTGTTGACTTCTTTTTGACCTTCTTTTGATCATTTTTGGCTGACTTTTTTTACTGTGTTAATATATATGTCTGCTTAAAAAAATTTAACTGATGGTTAAGTGTTTGTGTTCATGTGTGTATTTGTGCTGTATATATATATATATATATATATATATATATATATATTACTTCAAGCTGTGGCAATTTAGTTAGGTGTGATTTCTAACAATGTAAAGAAGTACCCTTATTCTTATTGCCTCCTACACAATTAACACTTCTTGGTTGATTGTTGAAATTCTCTTCAATAAATCTGTGCTTTAATTTTAATTAAGATTTCTTGCAAATCAAATAAAGTTTCAACAGAAAATAGCTGATCAGTTCTGAATACACTTTTAAATTCAGTTTACGTAAACTAGTCAGCTTACACTACCAAAATGCAAAAAATAAAGTATAAATATTCCACATTTTCTGCTTGCTAGCATGTACTGTATAAAGCAGAATAAAAGGAAAAGACAAATTCTTTATCTTTCTCCCTCTTCACCCTAGCATGCTATAATTACAGGATGCATATCATTTGCAGCTCTGGGGAGCATTTCTTAAGCACCAAGCATACCTAATCTAAACTTCAACATTGTGTCACATTTGGTAGTGAAGTGAGTGCACTAAAAAATACAATCTTATGAAAGATGGCCATTTGGCTCTATGATGTTAAATTATCCCTTCTTACAGAGGAGAGTGTCCAAGGAGAACAACTCGTGAAAATTAGCATATCCTATAAAAACCAGAAAGAAAATTTAGAATATAAAATGAAAATTAAGGACTAAATGATATAACTGTATTTTACGCATGGAGTTTGGAAACACCAAGGTATTAATCAATGACAATGCCCATAATACTAACCTAATCTGAAGAGAAAAGGAATGCAAGAAAGAAAGAATCAATATTTGAATGGCATAATATTGCAAAGAGAAATTTGGTTGACATTAGAAGAAAACCAATTTGTATTTGGAGAAAAAAAAACTTTAAAATTTTTCACCTGTATAGAAAAATACAGGGTGTGATGGCTAAATTGTCAAAAAATAAAAAAATACTGACCTCTTATTATAACAGATATATTTACCAAAATTATACAGAACTATCTTGAAATACCAAAGAGTAAATTTACTTAAAAAAAACTACCATTGGCTTCAACCATCACTTTCAGATGACTTTGGAATCTTATGTGGTCAGATATAAAGGATGATGTGGTTGTCTGACAACTATGACTGGGTTCTCCAGCTTGTGTAGCATGTTGCCAGATATAAAGTATTCCAGCAGCCACCCTCTTGACCCAAGGCAATACTTTCTCCTCAAGGCACTTGATGCAGGCCTCAGTGTTGAGTCTGAGGCTCTGTGGTAAGTTGAATTGAGATATAATATCACCATCATTAGTGATCACTCCAAGCACGATGATGTTGACTGGATATATCATCTAACTCTTTCTGAATCCTCTGAACTCTCAGATTGATACCCAAACACTCTGAAATGTTCATATTGGGGCTTCTGGTGTGAATACCAAGCACTACAGCATGATATTTCTAGATTTTAAATGAAGTAAACTGCATCATAGTTCTATTTTTTCACAGATGGTGCCTAACTGACCCTTCAACAAAATCAAAGCCAAACAATGCAGATGCATGAAATTAAAAATATAAAATGAAGGCTATTTACCAATCACACCCTATATATAGACACATGCTGAATATCCAGTCATTAAGTTAACCAGGTCACTAGTTGGAATATCCACTATATCAGCATTATAGTGCTTGAACAGGCTGGTACAATTAACTTGCCAATACTAATTTAGCCAGAGTGCTTAAATACCTAATGAATCCTCGGCAAAGGGTCAACGGGCAAGACTTTGATTCTAAGTCATGTGAACAGACACTGATTGTAGGTAGAAATGCCAGTCTAAAAGTAAATAAACCCATCATTTTTTATGGGTATTATGTTAGTATCATGGCACTGAATGCTGGACAGTTTTCTTGCAGATGAAAAACAGACTTGAAGCAGTAGAGATTTAGTTCTGCTGAAGAACGCTAAGAATACCATGGACACAACATGTGAGCCACAAGGAAGTTTTAAGGAAAATAAAAACAAGGCAAATTATACTTAAAATCAGAAAGAGAAATTGAGACTTTATGGAACACATGAGGAAAAACGGCCAGGAGAATTTAACACTCACAGGATATATTGAAGGCAAGAAAAACAGAAAAAACTAAAAGGAACTTATTTAATGACTTTGAGTGAATACTTTAAAGAACAAAGATAAATGATAATGGTAATATTAGCTGTTTCCCTACAGGAAAAATCTAGCATTCATTGACCGAGCAACTGATTTCTGTTGATATTTATAAATTATTTTTCAGGAAAATAGGTTTCTTACGTTCAGTAGTTCTTTCCAGTATTGATGGAGGGGTTTTCTTTCTAATCTTTTGTTTGAAGTAGTGTGGAATGTTAACATCTTGGTTATATCATTATTTTCTCTTTAAGTTACACGTGCTATCCATTTGAGTTGTTTCTGCTGTTGGAGGTCATCAAATAATATGATTTCTCTTATTTGGTGCAGTTCTTTGTTTGTGAATCTGTAGCACCAGTTCCCAATGTTCAGTGGGGATGATCATTGCCAAGACCCTCAGGTTTCACTCTGCCATCAACACAGTGTTATCCACATGTCTTACCTTATAGAGATAAAAATAGACGAACTGCCGCAGGTAGGTCATCTATTTCTTTTAGGAATGTTTTGCTATATATGATAATGTTAATGGTACTATTAGCTGTTTTCTCATAAGGAAACATTTCATATCAATTGACCAAGCAGCCAGTGCTGCTCTAAGTAGAAATTTCTAAAATCTTTCTCTTAAAACAATCTTTCAGGTAAATATGTTTCTCAAGACCAGTAGTCTTCCCAGTATTGATAGGGGTTTTCTTCCTAACCCTTTGTTTGAGATAGTGTGGATTGTCATCTAGATTATGTTATTATTTTCTCTTCAAGTTCCATGTGCTATCTATTTGGTTATTACTGCTGTTAAAAGTCAAGAGAGGTGGTTTCTGCTAATCAGTAAAGAAGGGTGTTAAAGTGTCAAAAATTACTTTGAGTAACAATATTCAGGAAGTTGTGGAATGCCACGGTCAGTTATATCCTGAAATGTCTTGCCATATAAAAAAAGAGTATACTAGCATTTTAGATATCTTTATCCTGAATTTTATTCTTTATAATTTTTACATAATTTACAGGGTACAATGGATGAATTGTCATCTGAGTTGTTCCTAATTGTACCCTACACATAATAATTAAGGAGGTTGCAGTCAGTAGAGTTAGGGGTCAGTTGTAAGATGTAGTGGCAGAAATTGTCTGAAAGCCACAACTGCTTGTGTTGCATAGGGTCATTGAGCAGCCACTCCCTTGACCCAGGAAAATACTACATCCTCAAGGCATTTGATGTAGGTCTTTAAGTTGAGTCTGAGGCTCTGTGGGATAGTGAATGGAGGCATAATGTCGCCATCAATAGTGATCACTCCAAACACCTTCGTAATCACCAAGCAAACTCTTTTCAAATTCTCTGTGATGTCCTCAGACTGACACCCAAACACTCTGAAATGTTCATATTGGGGCTTCTAGTGTGATGCTAAGCAGAACAGCAAGCTGTTTCCAAATTTCTGGCAGAGTGAATTGTGTCATGGAGCTCTTTTTTTCACAGACATTGCCTAACTTACCCTAGTGTACTTTGTACCTGACAAAATAAAAAACAAATAACATCCATGAGTCAAGTTAAAAATATAAAATGGCAACAATTTGCCTGTCACATCCTGGATGTTGGCATGAAAAAGAAGTGGTTTTTTTTTTTGAAGAAAAGAATTATTAGAAAAATCTAGATTTATATTTTGGTTAGACTCATTAATTTTCTGTCTAATTAAAATGCATGTGTATTTCTGTATGTTTAATAAATAATTAAAACTTATTACTTTTTCCTTAAGCTGGCGTTTCTTGTGAAAAAAGAAAGAATGAAAAAGTGTGAAATTTAAAAAAGTTTTAATAGATTTCTTAGCTAAAATCAAAAATTTTTAAATTTCCCATCTCTTTTGTATCAGATTAGAGTTAAATTTCTCTTGTCATTATTAGAATGGTTCGAAAGTAAGAATAATATACAGACTTTTCTGAAATGAAGTGAACAGTATATCCATATATATATATATATATATAATGTGCTACCACAATATCACAAGTCCTCGTCTTGACTTAGGATTAGATTATGCTGGTCTTATTCATTTTCAGATCATGTAATCTCTCCTATAAACTGTAAGTAAGATCCACTCAGTATAGTTGCATTTTAAATCACAGGTTTATTCTGTAGGCTTTTGAAGAATGACAGGAATTATCTAACCACCCTGGCAAACAGGCATGCCACACACACACACACACACACACACACACACATATATAAATGCATATATATATATATATATATCAGTATAACCCGGATATAAAAGACCCTGATATAAGAGAAAATCGTATATAAGAGAGATTTTCTCTGGTCCCAAATTAGAGCTTGTGGTAATGGATATAAAATAAACCAAACCCGGATATAAGATAATCTCGGATATAAGAGAACTTTTATCCGGTCCCGACAACTCTCTTATATCAGGGTTACACTGAGATAGATAGGTAGATAAGAGCATACAGTAGGTGTTGTTGGTAATAAAATCGGGTTTGATACAAAATTAAAGAGCTAAAATGTGTACTAATAAATATCAACACAAATATTTATCTATCTATCTATCTGTGGGAGGTATTTTTGCTCAGACCCTGTGTGTATATATATATTCTTATATTTACTAATCTACAAGAGAGCAGAGTCCGAATAACGCTTATCAAGCCATTGCTTTACTTTAACAGTATTTTTTCCTATCAGAAAACAATGTTTTATCAACACATGAAATTCAGATTTTTCCACTGTTTTGAAAATTTGCAACGGTAGCTTCACTTAAAGAACTGTCATTTGTAAACTAATAATCTGATTGGGCTTAGATTTTGTCACGTGTTATTTGAAGGTTAGCACTTTATAAAAATTATATGGATTTTTTATTATCGTCACTATCTATAGGTTAAGCCCGGGACTTGTTGAGTAATGTGTTAAATACACAAACAAATTAGATAAATTGGAAACATTGTGGTTTGCTTATTTTTTAATAAACTCCGTTCGTACTCTCGGATAATTTTTCGCGTATTATAACTGAAAGATGTAAGAAATGCGCTCTAACTTTGGCAGTTGATTTTATTATTTCTTAATGTTCCCAAGTAAGCGCTTACATTTGAAGCAAGAAGAAGATTTACAGTAATTTTCAGCAGCACAGTTTTGCGGTTATTTTTTGTTACCACAACTTACACCTGTGAAGATGATCTCAGAAGGAGATTGAAAGTACTTGGGAACATCGAAAAATGAATAATAACATTACACCACGCAACCCCCGTTCTGTTATCTACATGCTCAAGCCCTTCAAATATGTTTTCCGCTGCTTTCCTCAGTCTCTTTTTCCCTCTATCTAGCCTGTTAGGATCAGGTTCTCCAAGCCCTCCTTCCTCATTGCATGTCCCTGTAAATTTAGCTGTCTTTTCCTGATGCTCAATATTAATTTTCTTTTCGTTTCCATCCTTTCCAAAACCTCATCATTGCTCACATACTCAATCCATAATATCCGCAGCATACTTTAACCACAGTTGAGTGTTTTCAGGTTTTTCCTTCATCTTTGATGATATTGTCCAGTATTCACTGCCATAATGCTTCTTTCCCATGCCAATTCGGCTTCGGATCTCTGTGTCACACTTTCCGTCTTCTGTTGGAACACTTCCCAGATATTCAAATTTTTGTACATGCTTGATTTTAGTATCCTCCACGTGTATTTGGCATTTTGGCCTGTTCTTTTTGCTGATGACCATGCATTCGGTTTTCTTGCAATTTATTTGTAGTCCTTTTTTGTCACTCTTCTCAGCTACCTTCTGTAGGGGGTCTTGTAGTTTCCTTTCTGTGTCTGCTATCAGCACTGTATCATCTGAATACCTTATGTTGTTCAAATTGTGGCCTCTGACGACAAATCCTGGAATAACATCTAGGGTCCTCAGAATAGTATTGCTGTAAAAGTTGAATAGATCCAGTGAAAAGACATATCTTTGTCTTACGCCCCTTTCTGTCTTTATCTGCTGAAATCGTTACCCGTTCGTGTGCATACGGTTTGCTGCCAGTAGAGATTCTTGATTTCTCTCATGTCTTTCCCAAATATGTCGAGGCTGCTGAGCATCTCCATCAATTCTTTGTGGCGTATTTTGTCGAACACCTTTGCATAATCGATAAAACATAGGTACAAGTCCTTCTTCATTTGTATTGGCCTTTCGGAGAGCATCCTAAACATAATTGTGGTGTTCGTTGTTCCAGTATTTTTGACAAACCCGCACTGTTCTTGTTCTATCTCTGGCCTGATTCTGCTTCTCGCTCTATTAACTCGGACAATTACTTTTGTCATGTGGCTCATTAAACTGACTTCACCTAAAATTGTACTTGATAGATATCAAATTCGTATATCATTATACTATATATATATATATATATATATATATATATATATATATATATATATATAATGTATGTTTGTGTTTATTCATAAAAATTGGTGATATTCGTATTTCTTCAGCATACCTGGACTAAAGCCTTGCAAAATGTTTTTATTTGTCCGACAAAATTGGTTAAAAATTTGTCTTTAGTTTTAACGAATCATTTTAAATCCCTTGAATTATGATTGCCGTCAAAGTTCCATAAATGGTCAAGTGTCCTCAGTGGTGAAGGTTTCTTATAAAAGAAAAGAAACTTGCAATAAATTAAGATATATTGCTGTGTATAGTTTTTTCTATAAATGTGTTATAAAAATAAACTTGCAATAAATTAATATACCATTTTGTGCATAAAAGTTTCCATAAATATGTTCCTTTCCAGCAAAAAAAAAAATCTGTTTATTGCACATTCTCTTAAACGGAAAATAGAAAATTATTTTTATTGTTTCAAAAATGTTTGCTTTGTGTAAATGTATAAATTGTCTAGGTTGTTTTTTTTTCAATGCTTTTTCTTTTGGGGTAAGTGTATTTTTATGTAGGTTAGACGCTTTGTGTGATTTTTTATTTTACAAATGTATATCTTCGGATTGCGAAAATTTGTTAAGGATCCATTTCCAGTTAATGAAAATCATTTTTTCGTGCATATTGACCAATGAGAGACATAGTCTCAAAATCTAACAACATACCCAATATTGGGGCAAACCTGGGCATAATTTTTTTAATAAATCAGGCTCAGGTCAGTAGATATGAGCAAAAGACTTATTGACAGCAAGGGAAGAAGGAATGCCAACAGCAACGGAGGCATTGACATGAAAATCCAGAAGGTTCTGTTACCAGCCAGCCAGCTAGCGACAAATAGACGAGAGAAATTTAAAGTTTCAGTGAAAATTCTCCTAGGGTTGGACAGCCTAAAACGAAGGATTTATGATAAATTTTTTCAAAAATTAACTGTGTAAAAAGGGACTATTTAAAAAAAATACTGTCCAAGAGACGCTCGTGAGGCTATTAGCAGCAAGGTTTTTCGTTTTTGTTTTTTGTATCTTTGCTTCTTACTATCTTATTGTTTTTCCTTTTCGACATTTTAAAAAATTCTTGTCGTTTTCCAAGTTGTAATTTTCCCCCATTTTTCGCTGGTGTTCCTCTATCATAAATTTTATTCTGACTTTATAGGCACAGAAAAGAGAATTTTGGTGCAAATTTTGTTTGTACCTTTTTTCGTAATTGCAAACTGCAAATAAATGCCTTATAAAATTTTACGCAGTGGCTGTCTCGTATTTTATAATTTTGTGCCTATTATCTGTCTTGCTATTTCTACTAAGTTTTTGTGTCTGGCACAAGAACTTGAATTTGGTAGGAATATAATTTTAAAAAAAGAGTTGAATTTAAAAAAGAATAGAAAAGATATCGACGTCAAAATCTAATGCGGAATCTGAACTGAACATGTTCAAATCAGTAAATCCCGCCCACCCCGCTTTACAAAATATCGATTATTCCGAAAGTTTTTCTTAAAAAGTTGTTCACCGACGTCGCGGATGAGTGGGAAGCATTTTTCCGGGCTGCCAAATTTGGTGAACTATGTTGCCGAATATTAGGAAACTCAGCGTCTTCGGAAAATTCACCACCCTGGTGTAAGTGTCAGATATGTTGCCATGTCTTACTAAGAATGGGTAAGGAACGGGTGTTAACATGCACCCATCTTTTTTGGTCGAAAAACGAATCTGTAATTATACGAAAGTAATATATTTAGTCATAGAATCACCTGAGGAAAGAACAGTCGAATGAGTTGTTGGATATCTTCGTTTACTTTCGAGATAAGTGTGTTGTAATGACGGTATTTTCAGTCGCAAGCTTGGTGCATTTTCATGAATTACTTTTTATTTATGAAAAGCAGACCTTTGTAATGTTTACATTGATGAGAACCAACGACAAGTTCATGTCAACTTTCAAATATATAGGCTTTTTAATTAATTTACACTGCCGATTTAATATTTAAAAATAATCTTTCTTTTTGCTGATGAAAAGGTCACGTCAAGTGATGTATTTCCTACTAGGTCCGTGCAACAAGTACTATGTAAGGATAAGAAATTAAGAATTAAAATCAACCTTCTGCTTTACTTTTACAAAAATTCACAATGACGTGTGAAATCCTGGTTTTTCCCAAATTGAAAAAGGATTGACCATGTGTTTAAAGAAAACGTCGAAACCAGAATTTCGCAAGTAGGTGTTAAACTGATTTGCTGACCAATGGAAGCGACTTGCAAGACCAAAAGAGACTTCGCGATCAAGTGCGAAAAATTGCACTATTGCGCAGGGGGTTACATAGGGGAAAGTGATGACAAAGAGTGATTAGATATAGGAAATGTCAGAAGGAGGGTGATAGACGGGTAAGGATACCGAGGATGAGGGTTGAGTAGATGGGAAGAGTGTTTGAGACAATGAATGCGAGTTAGTGTGTTACTTTCACTTTCCTTCTCGTGTGCTGATTTCTTTTACTTCTTCTTTCCCATTCAAAGACATTCTGACAAAACAAACATATACATACGTACGTACGCATATACTCTTTCAACAGTTACTACTACGAGCAATCTGTTCAAATCTTGATATCTTGAACTGTCTCATTGAACACAAACTCTACTCTTAACTTCTTAATAATGTTTTTAATTGTACATTAAATTTCTACGAATTCTTGTTATTTATTTCTTTTAATAAATTTCTATTTTAACAAGAAAAAAGTATATTTTATTCTAACATTATTCCACACTATTCCACACATTCCCACCTGCCGACAACCAACCTTCTGATAACGATGAAAAACTTCTGATGATGATAATTCTGGATAAAACTTGTAAGCTGTAGAGAGTTTGGTTATGTCTGACACAAGGCCGAATCAAATAAAATTAACCAGCTCCCTACAGCTTCAACTAAACTGATCTCCGACTTAATCACCGCTCTTTTTTAAACGAAAAATCACTTTTGTTAACACTATAAATCTACATTTAAAAACTTGATTTTTCTGATACATCTTCCGTTAACAATCTAATCTAACAAAAGAAACAAAGTTTTATAGTAACAAAGAGTCATTTTTTTAAGTAATTTCTTCCCGATGAAATTGATAATGCCACTAGAACCGAAGAAGTTACAGTGAGTGAAAGATAATGAGAAAACTTTAGTGGGCAGAAGTTCAAGAAAGGACAAAAGAGGAACAGGATTCCAAGAAGACAGAAAATGAAGATTGACGCTTCATTTAAATTTGTGAAGATTGTAGATGGCAGAGAAGTAAGAAATTGGAAGAGAATTCTACAAAAAAGAAATGCGAGAAAATAAACTCTTAGAATAAGACAGATGGTCGCATCTAGCTAGTTCAACTATAAAACAATGGAATCATGTCTTCAATCTAGTTGCGTGTTTAAATTCGTGCAGTGTATGCCCCAAGGAGCAACGCTCATCAGAAAAATTGCCTTGAAAATAGCTGTAGAAAAGTTAGATAAAAGCTATTTCACGTCGTTGAGAAAGTGACTAAAGTCAACTACTGTTCATCATAACTTTGCTGTCATTTGACTTGTAGTGAACAAAACAAGTTCTAGATTTAAAAATTCAAATGCTAAGCACTGACTCATTGATTTCGTTAGAAATAAACGATTTTACTCGAATTACAAACTTTACTTAGGACACACGCAAAAGCGAATCCAAAAACAAAACTCGCAAAATTTCAAACCGCAATGCGAAATGTTTTTCGACCAATAGAAAACTAGGAAACATCTAAAACCAAAATAGAAAGGCTAGAATCACATCCGGGAGTGAATTCCCAAAGGACTTAATCGAAATAAAAGACGGGCAAATTTCGACAGTCGCCAGAGAGAAAAGAAGACAAAACTAATTAATACGTCCCTCGACAAATGTCAAGCGATCATTATTATTATTATCTTTATCTTTCTTCCTCACCCCTTTATTCTCACGGTTCACCCGTCTACCTTTTCTTATACTTGATAACCGGACGGAACCCTTTAAGACTGAGCGAATGCTTCAAAGACACTTCTACCAACAATATCGCTCACACATACATACAGGTATACGTTCCTACCTACATACACATAAACTCATTCCTGCAAGGACTACTACGAACATTTTAACGACTTTGTATCAACCAAAAGACATTACTTTTATTTGTAAAAACTTTGATTGATTTATATGTATATAAATTTGTTGTTTCTATTTACAATTTGATTTTCTTGTTTTATGCTCCTCTTATAGTGGGCTACCTAACTAACAAGGCCAGATCAAACTAATCTGTTTCAACATAAATTTAACTTCAACTGATAACCCACTATAGACTATACTACAAATAGCACTTGTCTTTCCATGAAAGGAACTTTACTGGAATATGTTCAGATATAATTAAGAATAATTTGCATTGTTGCCAAAGAGAATTTTGCTAAATGCTTGACTTTCATTTTTTTTTCTTGCGTAATCTCCATATGCTATGTGTTTTGAAAAGAGTCTTAGTGAAAGTGATGGACGGTTGAGTTCGTAGAGCTGGAGTAAATCTTTATTCTACTAAAATTCTACTCCGGTAGCGAACCGTTACAAGAAAATTGCTGGCTACATCGTGGAGAGAGGAAGACAAGAAAAAAGCGAAATCATTCAGTCCCGGAAAGTCAGAGAAATATTCAAGAGTTCTTTATTATTATTTTCACCACACCTTGTCTCTCCAGGATGTGGACAATCATAGCTCTCCACGATTTGCTTTTTGCAGGTGCCATCCCTTTACACAAACTTGCAACTTTACTTCCGTTTCCGTTTGCGCTGTTGTTATGTCGCCAAGTATAAATGAATAACTCAACAACAGAATCAGAATATAAGTTGTATTCCGCGGAAAGACGGTTAGTATGTACAGAAGTGATTAGTAATATTTACAACAGAAAGATACAAGAGTCCAATCCGTCGTAAGACGTGTGTATACGTGATTACTTCCGGTACGCCACCGGAAGTGTGACTAACTCTTCACTGATTCGCACTGACTCTTCAGTAACTCATTTAGAGACTCTCAAGTGACTCTCTACGACTCTCTACCACTCTCTATGACTCCGCTGTAGAGAATCCACCATTGATATATATAGCAATGGGAACAGTCTATTATGTAGTCAAATAGGAGCGGCGCCCCAACAGCTGTTTGTATATACTTTGAGCGTCAAGACGTCTTTCCTTATTTTCAACTGTCTTTCTGATTTGTGTATAATTCTAATTTTTTGTTTTGCTTTCATTCAACTTACCTCGTTTCTCACGTGCTCCGTCTATTCTCTGAATTTTTTTGTTACCACAAGTCTCCTCTTCATCCGTGAAGAACTTTACTAGCATTCACCGCTGTACAAGAGGATAGATATTACATAGCAGTTCAGTGCTCTTTCCTTTTGTTTCTAGTTAAATTTTCCTGTTTCTTAATATTTTGTTTATATTTTCGAAAGGCAACTTTCACTATTACGATATGTCTTCAGATTTCGGTATCATATTTTGCGTCATAACACTTTTGTAGAAGTAACTATCGCATTAAACTAATGAATGATATTGCTGAATTAATTATTATTTTCTATACATATCTATATTCCGAAAGTTTTTCTTGAGAAGTTATTCACCACCGTCGTGGACGATTGGGAAGCATTTTCCGGACTGCCAAATTTGGTGAACTATGTTGCCGCATAGTAAGGAATGATTACTCGTTTTCTGAATAAGTGGTATACTATTTAGATTATTGACCATATAATTTATTTCCCACCAAGTCATATGTATGTTTTAGACCAATTTGCTGCATTCGCTGAATAAGTTGTTCACTATTTAGATTATGTAATACAATGTATCTAATACAAAAAAAAGTTAACTTTCTTTAAGCTTCACCAGTAATAAATCGCATGTGCCGTGGAGTTTTATCTGATAGCAAGACTCTTAAATAATCCTACACAGGGCCGTGCTTAGGGCCCAAGCAGACCCCGCAGTTACGTCGGGGCCGCAAGGTCGCTAGGAGCCGCAAGGCTCCGGGAAGCCGCAAGGCTCCTTGGCTCCGCAGATCCATAGTAATGAAAAACAAAATTAACAAAATAATTATTAGGATTAACTTGAAAATTTTTATCGTACTTGTATGTTGAAATGGACATCTATCAACCCTTCTCACTCACACACACACACACACACTCTCTCTCTCTCTCTCTCTCTATATATATATATATATATATATATATATATCCAACTTTTGTTCTTGACTATATATATATATAATCAGGATAACGTTCGTAATGTATAGCTTCAAAACGCTAATTTCGCGATTTTTATCTGTTTTTTCGGAATCAGGGAATATCTGCGTTCTGAGAGTGTTATTTTGTTTAAAGTACCATTTATTGTTTAAAGTGCCATTTATTGTAGGTTCAGTATGTTTGGGGAGGTGCAAGTTGCATTCTGCGGGTATAGGGGCCGCAAGACGCATTCTGCGAGGGGGCTGCGATATTGCTAAGCACAGTACTGACCCTACACTCTCAGATATTTTTGTCATTTGCAGTAATACCATCGTCTACTGTACTTTTGTTTCACAGACATATGTAGTGGACGAAGGCGTCCATTTACTAATTTATGTTTGCGAGTCGACTCGACGTAACATGGGATCATGATTTAAAGCAGGTTTTAAGAAAGAACAAAAAGGCGAAAGTAACCAGAAAAACAATGTATTGACAAAGGTTACATGGGGTTGAGAGAGCGTGCATAAGAAAGTGAAAAGGAAAGAGTCATTCCCCTTCGTCTGTTCGTAGGAACAAAATAAGATGTATGAAGTTTTTTCTCTAGCTGAAAGAAAGGTTTGTAACAATTGTTAAGATTATCGTAAAGAGTTCAAAGTTCAAATCCTTGATGAAGAAAGTCAGACAGAAGACAAAGTTCTGTGTCTGTGTGTGCGTTGAGTAGCGAGAGAGAGAGAGAGACTTACATGCGAATGTAGTAGTCTGTGGATTTCTACTGACGAAGGTTGGGAAAATTGTGAATTTATGTGTAGAAAGTTATTTTATGTAAAATCCTGTTTGAATGAAAGTTAATGTGCATAGTGTTAATGTCGGAGAAGAAAAATAAAAGAAATTTGCGCCACTAATTGCTACCCGCAATTAGCGCGCGTGTGTTTGTGTGAGTTAGGGAGACATGTCTGCTCTTGCCCCGGGACGAAATCCTAACTGACTACCACGTGATGTTCTTCGCTTTTATTAGCATCGTTTTGGCGGGAAAACAAGTCATCACGTGGACGCAGAGTGACCATGCGTGTGTGTGTGTGTGTGTGTGTGTGTGGGTGTCAATGTATGAAACCCCACACATAGTACCTGCACCACGTGCCTAAACATCTTTGTACAGCACAAGTTTTAATTGGTTGGTTTTTACGCCTTATCAAACCCTTGTAGGTTATTTAAAGCCAGAAAATATTTTAGATTGAAATATTTTTTAGAGATTTCAATGATGTTAGTGAAACATGTATTACTAATTTTTGCCGCTAACTGGCAATCCTTGCAATTTTTGACCACGTTTTCAACGTGTTTATCCATTCCGTCCCAATACACGAACATGCGCATACTCGAAATCCCCGAATGTACCGTACAGAAACTTCGTAGCATTCTTTTTGTTAATACTGCCGGTATGACCACCCGTTCACTGTACAATAGTATGTCTTCACAATTTGAAAAATATTTTCCTTATTTTCTTTTTTTTTCAAATAACTATCTTTTTTTGAGTTATGAACTTGTCAAACTTCGCTTTAGTTCTAATCTCGTCAATTGTGACAGGTAATTCTCTCAGAGTGTTATACATAACTTTTTTTTTATTTCTGACTTACAAACTAATGTAGCTATTACTGTTTCTTCCAGTATTTCGGGAGTTTTTAGAATTAATCTCAATAATCCGTCTGCATGCGCTATCATTTTTTAAGATAAATTCTCCATTTTAAAGAACGAGTTAAGAAGAATAGTCACTTATCTTTGCACTGTTTGCAGTATGCTTTGGAATACCTTTCTTCGAGTCAAAAATTGTCACCAACGGACGGTGGTCCGTTTTAAAAATAAGCTATCTGCCTTGAATATACTTGTAAAACATGTTTTACTGCAAAAACAATTGCTAAACATTCTTTTTCGATTTGGAAGTATTTTTGTTCCGCTTGCAACAGAGTCTTTGGGACGTGATAAACAGCTTTTATTTTTCCATCATATTGTTTATGAAGCAATACGGTCCCCTAGAAAAAGGGGCTAGCGTCACTTGTTACATATATTTCATTTCTCGGGGCATAATGCATTAATGATAAATCAGACATTAGAACCGCTTTCAATTTCTGAAATTCTTTCTCGCACTCTTCAAACCATATCCATTTTTCATCTTTTTTCAACAATTTATTCAAGGATGCTCGGAGCTCAGTTATGTTAGAAATACAGTTACTATAGTCGTTCGCTAATCCTAAGAATGCTTGCAAGGATGTAATATTTGTTGATGCTGGAATGTTTTGTTTATAGCAGTTGTTCTGTTAGGATCCTGCCTTCTACTTTGTCATCAATAATTTGACCTAAATGCTTAATTTTTGGTAAAAAGACCTCACACTTCTCTACATTGAGCTTAAAACCGTAATCCTGTATTCTTTTAAACACGTTCACGTGCTTTGCATGTTCATTACGGTCTATGCTTTTAATTAACACATCATCAAGATGTGCCATAGCGTAATCCAAATCACTTAGCATCGGGTCAATTGCTTGTTGAAAAATTACAGTAGCTACTTTTACTCCGAACGGTAGACTGTTAAACTTAAACAGACTCTTGCGTGTATTTATAGTTACATTTTTTGCACACTTCTCGTTCGTCGGAATTTTTAAAAATGTTTCTGACAAGTCTAATCTAGCAAATATTTTTCCTCCATTCACCTTTGAAAATATATCTTCTGGTGAAAGTAAAGGGAAATTATGCTGTCTCAGGCATTTATTTAATCCCGTGGAGTAGTCGGAGCAGACTCTGATTTATTATGATTTTTTCCTTATATTTACTGTTGGACTTGCCCATTGACTGTAATTTGTTTTTTCTATAACGCCTAATTTTTCTCTTACGTTCCAACTCTTTGTCTATGTCTTATAGTACGGCGAATGATACCGGTCGTTTTTGTCGAAACACTGAAGGTACCTTTTCTTTTAACTCAAGCTTTGCTTTAACCTTTAAAAAAATCCTAGAGCTTCAGAAAAAATAACTGGAAATCTTGCCTTTAAATCTCGTTTGAAATTTTCGGTGTAATTAGATCATCCAATAACATTGTTACAAAATGTGTTGACAGGAATATTGAATGAATCAAACTCCTCCATCCAATCAGTACCGAAGAGATTTTGTGTTTGCTGCATGAAATAGGATAATAATTTTCTCTCTTTTCTAGTAAAACCAACGTTTAAATCAATTTTGTGGTGATATCGACCGAGCAAAAGCGAGGGACCGGATGTTTGCACTCTCACGACCAAAAAACAAATGACCAAAACTCGTCGGTGCGCATCGGCTTCGCGCAGATGTTCCGGTTGAGAACTAAAAATTATTTAAATATTAAACTTCCAGTTCCCGAGCCTACGCGAATTTTATTTATCGGCCAATGGGAAGCCCAGAATCAAATACAAGTGTGAATTCCCAAATGATCTGCGGCGATCCAAAAAGAGAATATAAAAAGCCGATACAGAAAGCATCGCCAGACAGAAAGCCCCAGACAGACACACACAGACTGACTCGAGAGAGACGAGAGTAATTAGTATCCCCCTTGACCAAGTCAAGCGGCTTACTATGCTCGCCTCTCTTCCCTATCTTTTCCTTCTTCGCTGTCTCAAAACTACTTACTGACCAAAGGAGCGGATACATCAAAGATATTCCTTACTTACAACGCTCCCACATACCTAAGTATTAATTCTCTTTTCAGCATTTTATTGCCATGAACACTTTAACGTCCGTTGGACCCATATTCAAAGGATTACTTTAATTGTAAAATCCTTAATTGATAGGTGTATATATAAAATGTTATTTCTCAACTCAATTTGCTTTTCTTGATTTATAACCTTTCTTTATGACTTATATCTACAACGAGGCCAAATTCCGTTAATCTGCAACAATATCCAACTACTGTCCAAAAGAATGGACACCCCACTATAATTTCATCAAGAATTTCAAGTGTTTTGCCTCATATAGCTTTGGCAATTTTTTTAGATCTGCATAAAGCCTGTCTGTAGGGTTTGATACATTCACACCCACGCACACACTCACACATGGTCATTCAGCGTTCACGTGATAACTTAGTTCCCGCGTAAACGAATGCCAATAAAAGCGGGGAACGTCACGTGGTACGCTAGTTAGGATTTTGTCCCGGGCAAGAGCAGACATGTTTCCCTAACTCACACAAACACACGCGCACTAATTGCGGGTAGCAATTAGTGGCGCACATTTTTATTTCTCACCAGCATACACACACCACACTAAAAAGCTCCAATTGGAAACAAACATTAACACTATGCACATTAACATTCATTCAAACTGGACTTTACATAAAATAACTTTCTACCGAAATATTTTACGTTTCTGTCCAGACAAAGGGAAAGAACTTTTCTTTCCTTACTTTTATGCATGCTCTCAACCCCATGTAACCTTTGTTAATATATTGTTTTTCTGGTTACTTTCGCCTTTTCGTCTTTCTTATTTCCTGCTTTATTTCAGGACCAAAGTTACACCGAGTCGACTCGTAAAACTAAAATAGAGAGGACCATTCGTCCTCTACACTGTCTATCAATTTTATTCCATGTATCCGCATTGATAATAATCGTCAATTATTTGCATTTTTACTTTCGTATCATTCAATCAGGCGTTTATGAGATTTCTTTTTCCTACGACTTCTTCAACCATGGTATAACGAACCATATATTTTCGTTTTCTTTTGAATTTTCTTTTACAAAAAGAACTTTAATGACCCTTACAACCACAATTGAAGCATTTTTTTTTATCTTGAATCCTTGTAGAGATGTAACTGACCATAACCGTATCGTGGATTTATTTTAACATTCCTACTTTGTTGTTTTATTTTTCTAATATATGATGTCTCGTTCAATATTTGCGCTATTTGTTTTTCAGTTGACAATTCTCAACCAATTTTTGTAGAGTTATTTCTTCGTCTTGCTCACTCTTTGTTAAGAATCTCGCACGTCCGTCTGTTTTGCGTGGTGAAGTTAATCATTGTACAAATATTAAACACTTGAACATGTCCGTACTTAATTCATTCAGTCGGAACTTTTTACACTCCTTATTCACTGTACTATCGTACGTTGTGTAATCCTCATCATCGTTTTGTGATAAATTTAAGCAACGCCATCAGGTGCTGAATGAAGAACTTCGTTCTTCAAAAATTTTAGTATCTGGAGAGTTTCTTCAAACGGAATTTCTCTGGGTTGTTTTGATAGAATATAATTTCTGTATTTTTTATGTTCCGAATCACCAAACTTAATAGTAAATAAATTTTCTTATCTTCTGTCCAGTTCAAGCAGTCATTAACAAATATATCTTCAAACCTGCGATAATAAGCATCAAATGTAACCTTCTCTTCAAGTTTATATGTAAACTTCCCAATTGATTTAAACATCATGTGAAAATGTATCTAGTTTATCTGGGATTGTTTTTCTTTTTGAGAAAATTTTTTTCAGTATAGCAAGTTGCTTCTCTTACCGTTTTCAAGTTAATTTTTGTCGCTTAAAAATGTTCTTGTGCTAATTTTTGTTTAAAAAAATCAAGAAAGCATCTCTGGAAGTCCTCTATTTTTACATTTGCTGTTGTTCCCGATTATTTTGAAATTGTCATGAAATTGTTTGTTTTCGTCAGTAAATCTGAACGAATCTTTGTCGACTACTATTATAATAAAGAGTGAATTTTCTTCGTCGCCGATCTGTTGTATCGCCCTAGTGGCAGGTAGATACCCAGAAGCTGGGTGCTGAGTATCTACAGCACAATATCCATGCTAAGGGATATTAATACAAAGAAGACAAACAACAGAAGACCGAACAAGAAATAGTAGAAATGTGTGGAGAGGTTAAGTTGTTAGAGTCGCAGAGAGCACAGATATTAATCGTCAATGACACTCGAAACTCTGTGATTTACCACCTTCCCACCTAGGTGGATGAGACACAAGGTCAATTAAATTGGGATTCCGAGTCCTTAAGCTCAGCCAAGAATATCCCGTAAACCCAGGTTAAGGCTGGGTCGGGCTCTTGTCTATTCCCCTACAAACAAGACTCTGCCTTTTGGCGGAGCACCGGCTGGGACCCTCTCCGCTCTGAAGTAGAGAGTTAGCAAAGATATTGTTCGGATCACGTGTCAACGACGCTCCAAAATATATCCTGACTGCTATTATCCTTTATTTTTATAGCTACCTCGCTCCACAGACCATTTCATATTTGAGAGCGCCAGAGAAGTGTTAGCTGCTCTAAAACAAAAATTAAGTTTAGGTTAAAAAGTGGAGCGTTGGGATTTCATTCCGGTGACCAGTGAAAGGTTTATAGCACAGAAAAGCGAGAAAAGAAAATTTTTGAATAGAAGAGGAGATTACATTTAACTATTTCGACGGTAAAAAAAGTGGGACCTTGATGCCAATCTAGTAGCACACGTAACTACACTTGGTAGGGGCACCAGGGAAAGAAGCTCGTCAGAGCAGTAGCCATGAAAATAATTGTAAAGACAGAGTGAAGTCACATCACGTCGGTGAGAAAGTGAATGAAGGCGAGATACCATGTCAGAATCGATTAAATTGCAGATGTTTCTTTGGGTTTTGCCGAGAGCCTCGAGATGAATAACAGGAGCACCAGACCAGATATGGCAACAATATTCAATACACAGACGAATGGTAGATTTATAAATGTGCAACGAGAAAAACCTCGTGGCCCGAAACAGTGATCCAACCGTCTCAGAAGTAGATACAGCTATAGATGCGATGTAGTCGTTTTACTTGAGGTCTGTTGAAAGGGTGAGACCAAGGAGGCGCAACTAATTAAGTATGAATAAATGTGTACTTAACAAATGAATAATCATATTTTAGCCTCTTCTCTCGCCTTCAATTCATCTGACTTCTGGGGGCCTCAGCGCTTCCATTTTTCTTGTTTATTAGACATTTCTCTTCTGTAGTTCCAGTTTTTAAGAACTCCAGAGAGACCTCTGGTCCCTCTAATTATCGCCTTAATAACTTTTTACTTCTTTTTGGCAAGGTATGACCAATGCTGAGATACAAATACAAAGAAGACAAACAACAGAAAACCGAACAACAAATAGTAGAAGAGCGGAGAAGTTAAGTTGTTAGAGTCGCAGAGAGCACAGATATTAATCGTCAATGACACTCCAAACTCTGTGATTTACCACTTTCCCACCTAGGCGGATGCGGCACAAGGTCAATTAAAATGGGGTTCCGAGCCCTTCAGCTAGCGTCTTCCATTTCGATACTAGTTATCAAAGTTTCTCTGTAGTGGTTAAACGAGAGCAGCTTCGTTTTGGAGGCATTAGAATTTACGAGCCATTTCTTACCCTGCCAAATGCTTTCGAGATATCAAAAGTAACACCTGCAGCATCATCGTTCTTATCAAGAGCCTGGCATATATATTCAGTGATGGTCGTTATCACAGCAGCAGTAGACCTGACAAAGCGGAAGGCATATTGTTTGTCAGGAAGAAGGTTGTCAGATGCCTATCTATCTCAGTATTGGTCATACCTTGCCAAAAAGAGGTAAGAAGTTATTAAGGCGATAATTAGAGGGGCTCTCTGGAGTTCTTAAAAACTCGAACTACAGAAGAAAATGTCTAACAAACAGGAAAAAGGAAGCGCTGAGGCTCCTAGAAGTCAGATGAATTGAAGGTGAGAGAAGAGGCTATAACATGATTGTCCATTTGTTAAGTAAACATTTATTCATACTTAATTGTGTCAAACAACACTTTTTTCCATTTATCTACATCCCAAGTTTGATAATAGGAAACAAGTTGTAAGCAGAAGATTTTATGTTGAGGAAGAAAGCGATAAATCTGCAACGGTTTTACGTTCTTAAACCCTTTCTTATTTTTATACTTTTATAGTGTTTCAACCCCAGTTTGGTGGAGGTGAGTATTTGTCCATCGCTGGGATTCTAACAGGTGCTAACACCACGGGTCAGTGTGTACTTTGGAACAACAGCAATTAAGAGGTGTATGTTAGAATTTTTATTTGGAGAAGTAGGTAATAGAGAGTAGAAAATACGATAACACTGTTAATATATTTTAATGAAAAACTGTAATTTATACAGATACAATCCCCGAGTGACGCCAATTCAGTCGGGTTTCAATCTTGGGTTAAAAAGCAATCAGATGTTTAACCGTACTGATGAGCTGTGATACAGCGAAACAGATCTGTCTGCGGATGACTATATATATATATATATATAGTCATCCGCAAACAGATCTGCTTCGCTGTATTATATATATATATATATATATATATTAATGCAGGTTCCATTGAATAATATAGACAAGTTGTGTCTATTAATTTTGTGTAGGATCCGTTCATACCGTCTGATATACTTGATGGTGATATCGTTGAAAGACAACAAAAAATCACAGTAATTGTTGATTATGTGAGCCGAAAGCTTAGACCCGATAAAAAAATCAACAATTACTGTGATTTTTTGTTGTCTTTCAACGATATCACCATCAAGTATATCAGACGGTATGCACGGATCCTACAAAAAATTAATAGACAAAACTTGTCTATATTATATATATATATATATATAGTTCTTGTTTTGCTGCTATGTAAAATGAAAATCCAAAAGCCGCTATATAAAAATTGTGTTGATAAAATTTATCATAAAATATAGTGACAGCATTAAGATCTCTCTACCGGCAATCGAAAGATATTCATCTTCCCTCACTCCAAATAAGATTCCAATCAGTATATTATTTATCTCCCATCGACTTCTATCTCTCTTCTAACAGCTTTCATAGAGAGATCTCTCCTTGCGGCAAATCGTCTAACTGGAAGCTCAACTCACAAACGGGATCCCCAGGGAATTCTTCTCACATGGATGACCTGTTATCGCAATTAGTTGAGTAAATATCAATAATAAACTGGGGTCCTTTTCTTGTTAAGATCTTTCTGAATTTTATGTTTGCCCTTATTTACTATTTTGCTTCATCGCAATCTGACGATAATGTTTTTAAATCCTGGGAATTTTCGCATTTTTGGACAGACGCTGACCTTTTCCCAGCTAAATTATTTTTTTTTCCATTACTCGATTGCAAATAGATACTAGTCGGTAATTTCCCGTGAAATGTGTGTATGCGCGTCTCTCTCTCTCACTCCCTCTCTCTCTCCCTCTCTCTCTCTCTCTCTCACACACACACACACGCACACACACACACACACACACACATATATATATATATATATATGTATGAATTAAGACAAACGGAAAACTTGTCTTAGCCGACGCATTTCGTTCACTGTTGGATTTTATCAAGGCAACAAAAGATTTTATTTTGCAACAAGTGTTTATAAACAAATTTTTAAAATTACACTTTTTTTAAAATCATTTCACCCCAAGCAATGCATTCCACTGCCACTATTGCGCTTGGGGCTACATAGGGGAAGGTAAATAGAAAGAGTGGTTAGATATAGGAAATGTCAGAAAGAGGGTGATAGATAGTTGGGTGGGTGGGAAGAGTGTTTGAAAGAATGGAAGCGAGTTATTGTGTTAGGAGGTGTCTATTGACCTTACATTTAAACTCCTGGAGATTGTAGCCGTCGGGGAAGCAGTCATGTGAAAGGGAATTCCACAGTCGCGTAGTACGAGAAAAGAAACTGTTGGAGTAGAAGTTGCGGTTGCATTTTATCGGTTTCACTGTAAAAGTGTGGGATCTAGTTGCTAATCTAGTATCTTGTGCAAATTCGAACCTAGGGGGCACCAGTGATCTAAGTTAATTGGAGCAAAAGCCGTGAAAGTATTTATAGAAGAGACACAGGGAAGCCACATCGCGCCGGTGAGAGAGAGACTGCAGGCGGTCTGCAAAGTCGGAATCGATCACATTACAGACCCTCCGCTGTACCTTGTCGAGAAGCCCAAGGAAAATAGCAGGGGCACCCGACCAGATATGGCAACAGTATTCAATGGTAGATTTATATATGTGCATGATAGATTCAGACGGTAAAAACCTCCGGGCCCTGCACAGAGAACCGACTTTCATAGCAGCGGATTTAGCAATGGATTCGATATAGTCATTCCACTTGAGGTCCGCTGAAAGTTTGAGACCAAGGAGGCGTAGTGTTTTACTCTCTGGGAGGCACGCCTGGTCCATAATTGCATTGTTCGGACTGTTGAACTATTTTTTTTTTTTTTTTGTCAAATTCATGACAATTCGGCCGTTATACGCTCTGGCCTTCTCCACGCGATATTTTTGCTGGAATATCGAACTAAGTCCTTTATGTTCACTGGGGCTGATTTTCGTAATTCCATGTACCATGCCTTTGGATATCTCCGTTTTAGTTAATTCACGTTGATAATCCCCTAAGTTTTTGTTTTCGACGCATTTTGGGTCAAATCACATTTTTCATCAATCAACTAACGCTTTTATCCACTGGGCCACATGTCTTTTTGACATACGCTGACTCTTTCCCAGCAAACATTTTTTTCTTTTATTACTCGAATGTCAGTACTATTTGGTAATTTCCCGTAAATGTGTGCGTATGTTTCTTACACACAAACTTTCATTTATATATATATATATATATATATATATATATATATATATATATATATATATTATTATTATTATTATTATTATTTGTTTGAACATTATTTTTGATCGATACACGTATTGAAGTAGATATTCTGTTTATGATCAAACAGTATTATATATTTATTCCTACCAGTCTGATTATTTACAATAAATGTCACATATTTTCGTAACAAAAATGTATTGTAAATAATCAGAAATTATAAAAATAAATTACAATTATATAATATTTTTTGCCTATTCCGGCTTGATAAAATTCTATCAATGGACAAAACGCGTCGGCTAAGATTAGTTTTCATTTTGTCTTTATTCATATTGTCATTTACAAATATATTTTTAGCTATATCTGACATTTTACACACACACATTGATTGATTAGAAGAACAAGTTCTTGTCGTGAACGGGAAAAATGGGCTCTGATAATTATGATCAAACTCTGGTTGCTACGGCTTGCACAAGTGTTTTTAGTTTGGACAGATTTTTATTGAAACAAGGTTGAGAATTCAATATTTTCAGAAGGAATAAATTTCAACACATGAAGGAATTTACCATATATAGAGGGTAAATCGCAAAATAAAGGCAATTTCCATACCTTTATTTTCATTGATGAAGAACAAACGTAGATGCTACTTTTTGATCTAGTCTTCCTTTCGCAGCGATACACTTGTTGTATCGATCAAAGAGCTACATCATCTTCACAGAAAATAAGGATTTTCGTATCCCCACAAAGCGACGTCTGTGCCGGTTGCTTGTTGGGGCATCCAATGGGCACACCATTTACGTTACTCCTAGTGATCATACACGATGGCTTGGGCAGAATTATAGCTGATGCTCACGATTGTGCTAACGTTATTTGTCAGTCTTTCCTGATCTGCCCTTCTGGATGTGTTCTTCCATATGCCATTCACTTGTTCTTCTCGATTTAAAACATTCTACCCTCACATTCATGTTGCGTGTTTCATACTGTGCCAACACCCGATGGCTCTCTCCGCCTACAGCGCAATATGATGATAAAATCGCTGAGTTAGCGTCCATACATCTGATCTTGTTGCTCTCTATGTGCATTGGTATCGGCTCGGAACAAGAAATCGGAGAGCCGAGTTCGAATTCCAGTTAAAAGTTACTTACGCGAAAATACCCTTGGGAAAGGTATTAATCCATCTCTTCTCCCTCCAGCTATTGGTTAAATAGCAGGACAGATTAGGTTCTATAGACTTGGTTGGCAACCAGTCGACCGCAGAACGATGGATTGCTGCGCGTGGCTACCTACTAGTCATTTGATGCGCATGCGTGATGATGTGCGTTAGCAACTTTATGTTGTTTTTACCGTGCGATTTTAAAATTGCCTTTACTTTCCGATTTAGCCTCGTATATTTTAAGTATAAAAATAAGAAAGAAACTATGCTTGTGTGCAGCTGAAGAGATAGCTGAAAAGGAAGACAACACATGGCTGTACGAATATAAAATATATATGTGTGATGTATATGTGCATTTGAGTTTAAAATCGTGTAGATGACCGCCTTGGGGAAAGAAATTTCCTTTGGCGGGTATATAGCTCGTTTTCAAGCTGCTACAGTTTAGAACAGAAGAGAGATAGGATTTTGTTGTCCCGTCCTGTTATCTTCCTGGATAGCGCCACCTATCAGGAGTCTTGGAAGATTATGTGGAGACAATTCCTACAAAGGAAACAATTTTTGTCTCCTGTTCTTACAAATGCTTGTGAGCAAAATGAAACCGTTCTTATTCAAATCTTCGATACTCGATTATAATAGCGCCCTATCCTTTTTGCCCTCAATATGTCATGTAAGTTTTAATTTTCCAAAAACTCTTACCTCATTTTGTGTCCAGGAAATTTTAACCTTTTTTTCTTAATCTGAATGTCAGTGGAGTTTTTAACATCTCGACGGTAAAATCAAAACTGCACCAGACCAACATTATTTTTGAATTTATATAACTTATAGAGAACAGTTTTCCAGACAAAAACAGACACATAAATAATTTTATTGGGCATATTGCCACCAACCTACCACGAAAACTTGCGTTACATCCTTCCGATCAGTGTTTGATCTGGACACATTTAAACCATCATAGTATCACACCAACGCCTAGGTTATCTAAACACTTCACATCAACTCAACGAAGAACAGCACGAATTGCATAAATATATATATTGTTGTGGGTGTATAAAGGTGAACTCGTCCATAGTATACATACTACTGCTATAGAAGCGAGACTAGAAAATACCCCGTTGTCACAGAGAGTTAACTGGAGAATACGAGAGTCCAGAGAGAGATTAGCAGTCAGTACATAGTAGCTCATAGTAGCTCTGTGCTCCACTCATCGAGATGATTATCACTCAGTACCCATCAGCTTCGGACGAGGACATACTCAATATACTAGGTCTTCACCTCCAGGGACTTGAACATATACTTTTTACTAACCCACATTCCTGGACTACTAATCTTCATTCAAGTCTTTGTCCTTACGTTAATACACTTATTTTCTATCTCAGTTACTGGTCGTTTTTCATTTATTATTATTAGTTAGGTGCAAAAGAGCTGGAATAGATTGATAGATAATTAGTTATGAGGCTTGTCTGGATGAGAAAATTGTGTTGAATCAGTTGTTATTTCAGTTGGAACGGTCTATTTCGAAATTACTTTTATCAAACATGGATATTGAACTCACAACTCTTTGGGTCAAGTCACGCATTCAAAATTATTTTTATCAAACATGGATATCAATCTGAATTGTCTTTTAAAAACACGTTCATTTTTTAGTGAATTTTTTATAATGTTAATGAATTTATAAAGATTCCGAATTTTTGTTACATGGAAAATTACACAATTTATTTTAATTTCCCTAGAACATCGCGAATTCTGGAAAAGAGATGCAAAGTGGTACCTTCCTTGTCCTGCCATAAGATTCTATGGTTGAACTGTTTTCGACATTGTATTTGAAGGACAAGCTCCAAAGACATGGGACACGAGTTGAACTCACTTCGGGAGCTATTTGTTTTTTACATTTCTACTTCATACTCCTAAACAGTCGATGGATATTCGATCCACAATATTGTAAAAATAATAAAATAATGTTAAAAAAAAGATAACGAAAACTGATTCGGCTGAGAATTCAAATAACATGATTCTTAATAGAACCTTCTTCACAAGATTGTTGATGAGACTTTACTCATTATTCTCTAGATAAGGTCTAGTGCTTTAATTGTAACCTGTTGCATTGGTGTTACAGAGTATAATAGTACTTAGCAGTGAAACGGCGTACTAACAAATGAGTATCGTAGCTGCTGCTATTACTACTACGCCCAAGAGTAGATAACTCTTGGTATTTATGTAGTCCGGTAGAGTTCATATTAGTGTGTAGGTAATTCCTCACAATAGGAAATAAGTCTATTTGTTTTCAAATATTAAACCAGAACATTATGTATTTTGTTCCGATTTTTTAAAATATTTTATGTTTTCTTAAAGGTTATCCCCATTGTTATGATTTTGATAGTTTCAATGACAGTTTGAAGAAAAAGAAAAATATTAACATTTTAGAAAAAATCAACATGGTTATTCATCAGGTACACAATCTCCTCAATTTCAGTATTTGGTCGGTGTTCAGCCTCTGAAATAAACCTGTATATTTGTCATTTTGCACAATCCAAAAGAAAGGCCTTGTCAGTATCTATCTTTGTTTGTTTTACGTTTTATTCACTGTCATTTTCACTGTCATTTTCGTCAATATCTTATTCAATATTCTGAATTTGCGAGACGATATGACAGCCCAACGAGAATTAATAAAACGTACGATTTGCCATTTTGAGGCCGCAAGAGACGCTCGCTTTTAATATTCATTACTTGCTTACCTCCACCTTCATTTTGAAACTCTTTCAGCTGATAGGTCAATATTCAATGTTTGCGTGATGATACGATATAGTCCAGTGAATAGATATCCACATGATTTATCAGTGCGTGTTATGCATAAAAATCTGAATCCAGTATTTGCTTTTCTTCGTTTTCGGATGTCGGGCACCACTGATTAAAATACAAATCGGCGCAAATATATGATTTGACAGTTTTGCACAACATCAGAATTCGACTCCAATTTTCCTGATTTCCAATTCGTTTTCTCGGAATTTTAGTCTAGTGAATGTTCTATGTTTAAAAGATTACCAAACCGATAGAAAAGTGTAAAGACGTAAAGATTTTATTCATTTATATATTTCTTGTTCGTAAGCATAGACTAGGATGTGCGTTGTGGTACAGCGGATATCGGCTCGGCACGAGAAACCGGGGAGCCGAGTTCGAATTCCTAGCTGAATCCATTGTATTCACTTACGCGCAAATACCCTTGGGAAAGGTATTAATCCGTCTATTCCTTCCAGTTATGGGTTAAATAGCAGGACAGATTGGGTTCTATGGCCTTGGTCGGCAACCAGTCTACCGCAGAAAGCAATGGCAACCTACTGCGGGATAATCTTCTGCCCAGTCAGTCATGTCTCTTTCGAGACATGATCGCCCAAGCGTGTATCACGTATGGCACTTAACTGACTGAATCATAGACTAACTTAGTTACGCACGTTTTTCTCGGGCACCAAAATGCAGGTAAGTCATTTCCTAACTTAAGCTGATTTCGACATACATAAAACGAAATGTATATATTAATATATTTTGTCGTAGCCAGCTACATAAAATTACAAACAGGATTAATTCGCTTTAAGAAACACTATAAAAACAATATAACAGTCTTGTTAAACAAACTACTTCTGTGTGAAGGACAGCCGATCGTGGCTCTCCACACATTTTTATATTTTGTCGCCCTTAGTAGTTTTTCTTCCTTTGCACTAACACTTCTCTCGTTTTGCTATCTACTTATTGAAGCTCATCAGCTAGTGTAACATGTCTCGTGACAGTTAAGTTTTCCGAACCCTCCTTCCTCATATGTCCAAGAAATGTCAGCTGCCTTTCTCTGGTTCTGGGTTGTAATTTTCGTTCTGCTGCCAGTTCTGTTCAGACTTTCTTATTTCTTACTTTTTCCGTCTGAATTTTCAGTTTCCTTCTGCCGAACCACAATTCTGCTGCTTCTAGATTTTACTCACTTTGAGTCCAACATTCACTGCGATATAATTACATGGATATCGTATAGCAATCCAGCAACTCTTTCGAACGGTATTTTTCCGTTTCCCAACACCTTCTTTAGCTCTTGGAATGCTTCATTTGTTGGTCCAATACGTGTTTGGGTTTCGGTGCTGCATTTTCCATGCTCTGATAAAACGGATCGTTTGCATGACGGTAAACTGCATCCGGCAGCAATGCCTTTGATTGAGAGGTTGTGAGGAGCATGGAACCATCTCTTAATTGATGTTGTTCCCAGGTTCACCTTGAGCCGGGGTGGTAGCACCTGTTAGAGTTCCAGCTATGGGCAAATAGTTAACCCTCAAACTGGGGTCAAAACACTATGAAAGTATAAAAATACACTTTTATAGAAATATATATAGAAAAATATTACTTTTATTATTTTTAAGGAAAAATATTACTTTTATTATTTTTAAGGAAAAATATTACCAACAATTCTTTTTGAAGAAAAATTATTGCCATAACACATTTTTGAAGGAAAAAATTATTCTCAGCAGAACATTTTTGAATACAAAACTAGAAGATATTTTCAGCTTTTTAAAATAAAAAAGAATAAAACAAAACATTTTCATCAAAATCTGACTGAATCAACCTTCTCATTATAAACGAACATAAAAAAAACCCGTTAAAACCCCACAGATGTTGATATGCCGTTGAACAAAGATCAAACAAACTGATAAAACGATTCCTAGATAACTGATATTCTACACATGCTTGATGCTTGCATCTCAAATTCGTAACTCGCATATTTTTTTATCTTGTTGATGGATATATCTAATCTATCTAAACTTATTTATAAATGGAACTTTGTCTGTGTGTGTGTGTGTGTGTCTGTGTGTGTGTGTGTGTGTGTGTGTGTGTGTGTGTGTGTGTCCGTTACCTATAGACTCCGAAACGGCTGAACCGATTTTCTCGAAAATCAATAATCGAAAAAATCGTGTTATAAAAGGAGTGGTCCGATTTTAATCAAATTTGATACACTCATAGACAAAGACATAAGAAACGATATTCAGAAGTTTCAAGGTTGCAGTTCTTTCAATAGTGCAGAAAATCGTCAATATATATATACATAAAAGGCAAGATGTTTGTGTGTGTGTCTGTTTATCTGTCTGTATGTCCTTTATACAAATCCACAATTTTTATCCGATTCTCACCAAACTTCACACAAATATTCTTTTGGATTAGTTTTAAGGATTTCATTACACCCAAGCAACGCCGGGCTATACTGCTGGTTTTCTATGTTATTGGTGGTTAATCCTTTTTTCTCGCTTTCTTCTACTTTCCGGTCTAAGATGTCCTGTAGTTTCCTTTCCAAGTTGGTCATCAGCACAGGGTTATTTGCCTATATTACGTATATTGTTAAGATAAAACAAAATAAAAATATAAAATTATCTACAATATTATTACAACATTATTCGGACTATTGCCCTCATCTTTGTTGCCATTTGTACTTCAGGTGCTAGGAATTTCAAACCGAATCCTTTATTACAATCACTGTAGATATATACGATTACATCCTCCGGGCATAGTGTCCTTAAGTCCTTATGTGATATCATGTGGATATAGACGTTGGTTAGTTCGAGTGACTTGACCCAAAGAGTTGTGAGTTCAATACCAGGCGACAGTAGTGGCGAACAAGTAACAGAGGGTTAGAGGGAGATAACTCATGACTACCAAAAGTGGTTTTATGTAAGGAATGAGAATGCTATGCCCCAGTGATTGTAATAAATGGTTCGGTTCGAAATTCCTAGAACATGAAGAAACGTCGTACAAATGCCAACAAAGATGAGGACAATAGTCCGAATAATGTAAATAGTGTAAATACTACACCATATCAGAATTATAGGAAAATAAAATTATCTACTATAAAAATAAAAAAGAAGACACCACTATTTGCATTTAGTTAAGAAAATTTGCTTACAAAATTATCTAGAATAAAAACTACATGACATAATCAAGATGTTAATGTTTTACACTACTTCAAACAAAAAGCTAGGAAGGAAATAACCTTTAATACTGGAAAAAGTGATAAGTGTTTACTTGATAAAACTATTTTTCTGAAAAATTGTTTTAATAAAAAAGATAAATTTCAATAGGCAGAAAGACTAGCTGCTTGGTCAATGAATACCAAATGTTTCCTTGTAAAGAAACGGCTATATTAGCATTACCATACTCAGACATTCGCGTAGAATCCAATACGTCACAATTCACTACACAAAAAACACGAATAAAAACTCCTGCAATCGCAGTTATAATAGCAAATGTCCCCTTAGATATAAATTGGGAACAATAAAAAAAAAGTCCAACAAGAGCGCATATGTTGTCATCCATACACAGGCTATTCCTTAATGAAGTAACATAAAAAACGAACGCTCGTTAACAATGGCTTTCCAAATTACTTTATAGATAGCCAAATAAAGCTGTTTCTTTCAAAACTTAGCAATAATAACACAGTTTACGAAGACAATAGCAGCAATATTTTATTGTAACCAGCTACACAAAAATTACAAACCAGATCAATCCGAATTTTCTTTTTATCAACAGATTCATTGAATCTAACGAACAAGGGTGGTGCGTTGTGGTGCAGTGGATATCGGCTTGGAACGAGAAATCAAGGAGACGAATTCGAATTCCAGTTGAATTCCTTGCATTCATTTACGCGAATACATTCTTTGGAAAGGTATTAATCAGACTCCTCTCTCCAGATATGAGTTAAATAACAGAACATATTGAGTTCTATAGCCTTAGTCGGCCACCAGTCTATCTAAGAAAGTAATGGCAACCTGCTGCAGGATAATCTTCTGCCCAGTCAGTCATGTCTCTTTCGAGACATGATCGCCCAAACGTGTATCACGTATGGTTCTTAACTGACTAACTGAACGGACAAGAAAAGTTTTATAAGATTTTTCATTCGGTTGTTCTTGTAGTGTAGAAATTGTCCATACTGATTATTATCGCAAACGCTTTTGATTAATTCATTAGACATTTTGAAGGGATTCATTATTAGAATATTTTTTTGTTCCTATTATATGCTGTGTTGTATACTAATAGTAGTAAACCCATGTCTGGGTGCTATCTAAACACTTCGCATATGCTGAAACTAGTTTCAAAGCAGTTAATGTTGAGTGCAAGTTAATAATGTCTTATAAAATATGGTTCTATTATCTTCAAATGTCATTTACAATTTGGTGTCTTTAAAATGACATAATTATGTACAAGGACTATTTTTACGGTAGTGGGGAATTGGGTATGAGCGAAAAATGGTGATGGACTCCTAACATTACGCTCATGGGAAAGAAGCTGTAGGATTTGATATATACCAAAATATAATGGTTCTTTTATATTATTTCTTTAAATTTTACAAGGCAAGGAAGCAAAGATGAACTCGTCCAAATCACCCTAAATTGTCTTCATTTTTTCATTGATGAAACTGTAATATAGGTAATTATTACATATTTATAAATTCATTTGATGCATATGTTACTGTGTAGTATTAACAAAAAAAAAAACATTCTATTTTCATTTACAATTATTCACTTGGCAATAAATACTAAAAAATAGTATGAAATACATAATTGTTTAAAACACTGGGGTGGCCAAATAATTATTGCCCGTAGTATATATATATATATATATATATATATATATATATATATATTTCAATAATGTTCATCCTATATAAAGATGTGGCACAAGACCGAACGGATTTCATACTATTTGTGAGGATCGAACTCACTACTCAGTTGTCATAGGTTCTATCGAGACAAGCCTGCTAAACATTACTTTACAGTTTGTGATATTCCGGAAATTAATCCCCTACAAGACATTTTAAATATTCTTAATTAAAAAAATAATTTTAATTAGGCGAATAAGTGACTATAGAAAAACACTCTATGAGAGTCTCTTCCACAAATAACTGTTCATGGGAGGAAAGCTGCCCTTGCTACAATTGGAATACGTTGGTTCGATTCTGGGAATGCAGCATGGCGAGTCCGGGGTATAAATGACTGAACTGGTGGAACAAAAAAATGGAGGGGATCTGGATATTTTCTATGGAAATGGCGATACGAGAAAGGAACCGCTGATGACTGACAAAGAAGTTAATCAACCGACGAAGACGAACATTGCATCATGTCACATTCCGATTCAATGTAATTTACAGCATGCATTGCATTCTATAGAGTATCATGAGTGACTAGTGAGAGTAACGAGACTGACACCATAATGCTACTTCGTGCTCTTGAAGGAGTAATGGATAGCGACTCAGATTGAAAAATCGGAGAGTCGAGTTCGAATTCCAGTCGAATTCATTACATTAACTTACGTGCTAGTACTATTGGGAAAGTTATGAACCCATCTCTTCTACCTCCTGCTATGGATCAATAGCAGGACAGACTGGGTTCGATAGCCGTGATTAGCAATCAGTCTACCGCAGTAAGAATTGGCAGCCTACTGCGGGAAAATTTTATTATACCCCTATGGCTGGGAAGAGGTCCTGAGTCTTGGTTGGGAATCTTTTTGAGATGGTTTCTCGTATATAAAATGTAGGACCGGTGATTCACATCTGTATCAGTCATCGAAAGAGGTCCATGACGTCGACTCACAGCAACGACTGGGTGGGATTGTCGATAAATTTCCGACCATCCATTGATTGATCGAAGGATGATGATGATGATGAGTTGAAAAAAGACATTTATACTTAGCATCGGGAAGATACAGTTGAAATTTCTACGCCTCAAAATTAGGAAAAGTAATGAAAAATTTGATACTCACAGAACTGAATGAAGAAAAGCGGAACGGAGATAACCTGTCTAACGGGTTGGCAGAACAGGGATTAGGAGAGATAACAAAAAGAGAATCTTTACATAACAAAGAAGAGAAAATTGGAGTTGAGAATCATGACTGTCAACGTCCTGAGAAGCAGACACGACACATAGAAGAAGAATCTAAGCTTGTAGGGACCTCGGCTATGCTTGGCCAATTGGTCTTGTGCCAAACACAATCAAAGTCCTCACAATTTAAATATCAGAAGGTTTAAGGTTGAATGTTGAAATTTGGAAGGATAAAACATTTCGTTTGTATATTAAAGTAAAGATTTATTAACAGAATAACAAAATTTGGAGAAGAAAAATATAAGTGAAACTTCGTTAACTGAACACTATAACATATTTGCATGTAGTTTTGTAGTTGAAATTGTTCAAAGAGAAATATAAGTATTTAAAATGTCCCACAGAAGTTTAGAGTTCATGGTTGATAGTAGTAAATAACTAAGTGTCCCGGGCCGCATACTAATAGTAGCAGAATGTGAAGTCATATGTTCCTTTCTCTTTTGTGGTAGGTTGGCGATAGGGTGAGAAAGAAGGTGAAACAAATAAAGAAATTGTACTAAGAGTGTCCTGTTTTTGTTGTTGTTTTCTTTTGAATCTTTAAGTCAGTGACTCTTAACTGTCGTTCCTCCGATCACTACTATACCGCGAAATATTGTCACAACATACACATATATATATATATATATATATGTATGTGCAAGTTGTAATGGTTTAGCGTTAGTATTTCAATAAATAAGCAAGTGTTTTTTAATTACTTGCCCCAAGCAAGGCTGGACCGCCACTGGTGTACAGGGGTTACAGTGTTCAAGAAAGGATAAAAGATGGATGGGATTCAAGGAGATAAAAGATGGCAACTGACGTTACGTTTAAATTTTTTGAGATTGTAGCGATCAGAGAAGCAACTAAATGGAAGGGAGTTCGACATGCGGGAGGTGCGAGAAAAGAATCTGTTGGTATATTATTTACTATTTCGACGGAAAAGGGTGGGACCTAGATGCCAGTCTAGTAGCACGCTTAAGTTCATGTGATCAGAGCACTAGAGAAAAACGTTCATTAGTTTCCATGAAAATATTTTGTAGAAAATACTAAGAGAAGCCATGTTACATCGGTGAGAGAGTGACTGACATCGAGATACTAAGTCAGGATCGATTGCATTGCAGATACTTTTTTGGGATTTTGTCAAGATCCTCGATATGAACAGCAGGGAAACCCGACCAGATATGGCAACAGTATTCAATGCACGGACGAACGGTAGATTTATAAATGTGCAATATGAATTCTAACGAGAAAAAGCTTTCTAGCCCGATACAGAAACCCAACCTTTCTAGCAGTAGGTGCAGCTGTAGCGGATAAGAAATTAATTAAAATCAACCTTCTTCTTCACTTCTATAATGATTCACAATGACGTATGAAATCCTAGTTTTCCCAAATAGAAAAAAGGATTGACTATGTGCTTAAAGAAAAGTCGAAACCAGATTTCGCAAGTAGGTGTTAAAATGGTTTTTAGCCAATGAGAGCGACTTACAAAACTTGAGGACTTAGCGAACAAGTGCAAAAATCTGAATTCTTTAAAAGGCCCCGGTCAGCGTCAAGTCAGAGAGAGTCAGATAGGAGGCGCGGGACGAACTCTTGCTAAAAATGTAACTTCAACTTCAAGCGACTCGGACATTGTCCTCTTTCTCTTTCTCCTTATCCCTTTCAACATTTACTACTACGAACATTTTGTACGAACTCTTAATACCCTTAACTTCTTAATAATGTTTCTAATTGCACATTAACTTCTACAACTTGTGTTATTCTTTTCTTATAATAGATTTCTATTTTAACATGAAAAATGTATATTTTATTCTTATATTATTCTACACTATTCCACGCATTCCATCCTGCCGACAACCAACCTTCCGATAATTCTGATGATGATAATTCTGCATAAAACTTGCAAGCTATAGGGAGTTCAGTTAAGTCTGACACAAGACTGAATCAAAGAAACATTAACCATCTCCCTACGCTACACAACTATAGATTCGATGCAGTCGGATCGGTTAAAAAGCTTTGCCCTAGGAGGCTCAGTGTCTTGCACTCATGGATACTTGAATTAGACATGCTGGTGGTTGGTAGAAATCTTTCTCTATGGTGGTTGAATGCGAACAGTTTCTTTTGGAGGCATTGATCTTCACAAACCATTTCCTCTTTCAGTTAATCACTGATTGAAGGTCCGTTCTAAGAGCAGGTTTACTTTGTCAGTCTTGGTAGATTTCCTATCGAGATGGGAGTAAATATTGATGTAATCTGCATGATAACTTTGCGAAGATCATTGTGCATGAGTGTGAGAAATTCTAGAAGCTTGCCATTCAAAACGACCAAATTCTACGATTTGATAGGAACAAATAAATTAAATCAAATGATTATCCCGAAATACCTTAGCCTTAGAGATTCCACAGAAGCCCAGCATACTGTTGACCATGTCTACCATAGTTTATGAATATAGAATACAGCGCAGTACGTAATCTGTTCAACGAAACAACGTCAAAGATTAACACTCAGGAGTCAGACACTCTACTGAATAGGACTATATCGCCAATACCCGGGAAAATATGGTCGCCTTTTATACACGTCGCATTGAATATTTTGAGCCTTCTGATTGGTTAACCTTTCTATTGGTGAACTATAAAATGTGTCAGCTCATAGCTGGCTCACTAGTATACAAAGCTACAAAAAAAATTCCGTCTCATGCCAAACTTTGTCAAGCGCTTTTGAGATATCTAGAGTAAGAGCACGAGCTTCGGCATTATTATGAAGAGCCTGGTATTAGCGGTAGACCTGGCGAATCGGAAGCCATGTAGTTTGTCAAAAAGTAGTTTGTGAGAGGTGAGATGCTTAACTACTTTAGCATTGACCAGAGCCTCGAATACTTTGCGGAAGAGCGGTAAGAAGCTAATAAGACAATAGTTAGAGCGGGCGGAGGGTTCACCAGAATTCTTAAAAACAGGCACTACAGATGAGAACTTCAAACAAGCAGGGAAGCAGGGAGCAGAGAGGCAATAGGTGTAGAGCTTCGAGAGGACTAGAACCAGCTCAGAGGAACATTTTTTAAGACTATGACCAGAATTCCATCACCTCCGCTTGCTTTATGGGGGTATAATTTAGAAATAATGTTTTGAACCAGAGACGGGTTTATGCATATATCACTCAGTTGAGCTTCTGTTCTAGGTGAGAAATCGCGTGTGGGTACTTCAGACGAGTCAAGGGCTAAGAGTTAGAAAGAAATCTGCGAACAAAGTGTAACCCTATTTCTACATAAAAAATATACTTCTTGGTTTAAAACAACGGAACGAAAGAAATTATTATTAATGGTATTGTTGATTTTACAGTTTATTGTAATTCGCAATATGAGCTCTGCTTAAAAAATATTGAATGCTTATGTGCTTGTAAAATCCGAAAAATAGAGAAATTAGCTGGAAATTGGGGTAGAAAAGAAAATTATATTTTTCCTATTGCATTCAAGAGCTAATTTTTGGTCCAGTGGAAGTGAGAAATGACAATAGTCACAACAAATTGTCAGGAACTTTTGACGGAGTTAGGTCAGGACTTGACTGAGAGAATAGAAATAAAATTATAAATCTCACTGGAGTTTAAATTTCCAAGCTAAAGGCTGGAGTTGTTGACGTCAGTCAGTCATTTGAGTGCCATACGTGATACACGCTAGGGCGATCATATCTCCAAAGAGACATGACTGACCGGGCAGAAGATTATCCCGCAGTAGGTTGCCACTGCTTTCTGCGGTAGACTGGTTGCCAACCAAGGCTATAGAATCCAATCTGTCCTCTTATTTAACCTATAACTGGAAGGAATAGACGGATTAATACCTTTCCCAAGGGTATTTGCGCGTAAGTGAATGCAATGAATTCAGCTGGAATGCGAACTCGGCTCCCCGATTTCTCGTTCCGAGTTGTTGACGTAATCAGTTAGGACGAAAAGAAAATTACGTCAGATGAAGTGTTATTGCCTCATTTGTTGGACCATAACTCCACCTTGAATTGTGTAGGTGGAAGAAATCTCATTGGTCAAAGATCTGATTTTCATAAAGATACCCCGGGTCTCTCAACATCCCCCAAGAGAATTAGGGACAAGTATAAAATTCAAGATCCCAGTGGGAAAAATCAGTAGGAGCTGCCGCGCGAAAGAGGCCAGACGAATTACTATCGCTGTCGCCAAAGCACCCCCATTTCAGCTGTTTCCGTAAAACTTCCGACGAAGAGCTGTGAAAAGACTTTTTTTATTTGGAAAATTAAAAGCTCTGATTATTCTTAACGAAAATTTTCTTCCGTGATGAAAAGATTATTTTTTATTTGGAAAATTGAAAGCTCTGAAAACTTCGCTCTGTTGTGAACATTGAATCTGACGATTGTATATTCTATTTATATATATATATATATATAAAGACTTGTACACGTGAGCCCTATCTGGTTTGAGGTAGTAGAGTGACGTGACTTTCCTGAGATCAAAGAACACAGCGTGAGCAGGGCAATTCACTGTTGTAATAGACATCTTGAGGACCAGCTGCTGTGACGAGGCCATCATCACGATTAGCGACCCGAAAACGTCGTCATAATTGGTGTCGTTTCGATAGCATCAACCCACTCAGGTTCCATTCATCACCATCACAACAGGTTCCGGACCAGAGGCAGAGAGCCTGCCGGAAGCAAGGCGTCACAAAGCATTAAACTTTGTCTGCTGTAGATATGGAAACTTTTAATTGATTGAATACAGGACAGATGGAGGTTTTGTTGTTGTTCAGCATTCTCTAGCAGAGTCGCCAGTAATCTCTAGAACTGAAATTGCGAGATGCTTTACCTTGTTTCATTCTATCAGAAAGCAATAACTGTGCGCTATTTGGGACATGCTTGCATTCATTACGAGCAGAGACAAAAAGGTGTATGTTGTAAATAGATGTGTCACTCCGGTACAGACGGAAAAAAAGGCATTCCTGTAAGCAATAGCAGTCAAGAAGGCAGGTGAGAACAAAGAAGATAAACGAGATTTATATTAGAATTTCTTTGCTGGTATAGAAGCATCGATGCCGGATTTATCCAAAGATGAGACCTCGAAGGCGCAGTCTTGAACGGGGTGACTAAAACTTTGTTCCAAGGGACATCATGAAGAAAATCATGGAACGATGCTTAATCTGAACGTTGATAACAGAAATATCTTCTGTTAAAACGAGGTTCCTGGATAGAGATGGAGAATAAAGAGATGTTTACAGACACCACAGCATTATCAGATTTTCCAAGAGGGCGGAGCTGCAAAGAATGACATAAAAGTCAGGGATATAAGCAAATAAGAGATCTAGGAAAGAAGCATGCCCTTTACAGTTACTAAGAAAACGCGTCGGAGAGTCAATCATTTCCGCGAGAGATTAAGTGATTGAGAAGTTCAGAGTTTAGTTGCCAGTAAGTTCAGTGACAGAGTGTTTAAACCACTTGGGACGATAGACATTAAAGTCACCGAACACAAATATATTTGCAAACATATGTAGGGAAATGGCTTTGTAGTGTTAAAAATAGTATCGAACACGCAACAGTCATGAGAGGAAGAAGAGCGATAGAGAAAGAGGAGATAGCTGACTTTTAGTAGAGAGAGACGGAGAGATATGTCAAAATGATTTGAAGGTTCAAAAGAGACATCTCTCTAGCCAGATGGGGATGTTCGCGAACATAAACTCCCAGACCTTGCATGTGGACATAATACTCCATCGTAAAGCGAGGAAAGTAACCAGGAATCGAGAATCAGATGAGAGAATGACTGAGTTAAAGTTAGTTTCACAGAGAGCTACGATTCTTGGGGCTTTTCGAAGAGGAACGACTTCACACTGTAAAAGTTAGTACAACTTCCACAAACGTTGGAGAAAGAAATGTTGAGAAGTTTAGATGCTTTTGTTTGGCTGATTTAATCCTATATCTTTGATTGATTATTTTCACGGTGAGACATTTTGGTAAAGAGAGGCCTAAAGTAGTGGTAGCATTTGGACGTCAAATGTGACACGTATGAGAAGAGATCTGTCGCAAACTGGGAAACAGTGTGGCCTCAGGATTGCCCACCGGAAGCACTTGCAGGAAAACACAGCCATTTGCGGCATGAAACTGCAAGAGCTTCGATATTATTCGAATGTTGGTCAGAACAGCCTCTCTAGATGCTGTGCAAGAGTTCGGGCTCCTAAATATTGCGTCATCTGCATGTCTAAGGTTGTTAAGATTGAAGCGTGGAAGAACTTATTGTCTCAGAACTGATTCACTGTAAAGTTTGAATTGATCTCATTTAAAATTTTCCATCAAAGTAGTTTTGCATAATTTACATTATTTACATAGGGACTATTGTCCTCATCTTTGTTGTTACCACCACGTTGTGACATCCAGCATAAGTTTAAAACGCTATAAATTTTTTATTCGGTTAGTCAGTTACTCTATAGTTTCGACTGTCTCTTTCTAATGTTAAGTATAAGTTTTCTTTTTGTTTCCATTTTCTCTAAAACTTCGCCGTTGCTCACATGTTCATGGTATTCTCAGCATCCTTCTGTAGAACCATATTTTTGTTGCTTCAATTCTCTTCTTCTTTTTTGAGGAAATTGTTCACTATTCTCTGCCATAGAATGGGAATGATATTACGTGACATATCAGTATATTGTATTTGTTTTTAAAAAAAGTTCGTTAGAAACAAATAAAATATACTGATCTTATGCTTCATTAAGTTTGAGCCCTTTTAACATCATGCTATGCTGGGTTTTTTTTCGGCAATTGTGTGGCGGTGCGTAAATTAGTGTCTTCATTGGAATCAGCATGTCGATTATAAAAGATGCTTTACAATACGGCTCGGTACTCACGTTTATATAAATAACTAGAACACACACACACACACACACACACACACACACACACACACACACAGCAGCAGCAGCAGCAGCAGCAGCTGCAGTAGCATGTCTCAGGAATAGCCATTCTTTGAAAGGCCGAAAACACACTCGGACAGACAAAAGCTTCTCTACCATTCTGAAGATGAGATTTTGATCACGAAATATTAATGTTTAATAAATAGATAATATCCAAACCCTTCTTTTATTTTACTCCACGCACTGTGACAGCCTTCAAGACATAACCATATAAATAACTTTGTATTTTTCAAGGGTTATTGTTTCATTTTCCTCTATCATCAGAATGTCCTTTGTCATTAAATTTATCTCAGTTAATTTCTATATATGACAGGCCAAGACTTCCGTAACTTGAGAATGTCTACCTTGCAAAAGTGGTGACAGTAAGCAGTGTCTTTATTATGATAATCAGTCAGTAAAGTTAATTAAGTCCCATAATTGTTGCTCTCTTGAACGATTATGTCCCTTTAATCCATGACTGATTAGGTAGAAGATTTTCACGCAGTAGGATGTCATTTCTTTATACGATAGACTGGGTACCAATCAAGACTATAAAACCCAACCTATTTTGCTATTTAACCCATAGCTGGAGGGAGGTGACGGATTCGTACCTTTCCCAAGAGTATTTTCGCGCAAGTGAATGCAAAGAATATCACCTGAAATTCGAACTCGACTCTACCGATTTCCCAATATCTACTACACCCCAACGCACATCCTGATATTATGTCAATAGCCGAATATTTCAAGATGATCATAAGCAGGAAAGTAATAAAAACGACTCCGTGAAAAAGTATACATCGGTCATCATATTTGGGAATAAAAATATATATTGAAAGTCTCGGTGAAGACGTTCTATTAAAAGTTGGGCGTTATAAAATATAAAAATTCTGAATAAAATATTAAGCCTTAAATAAAAAAAAAAAGAAAATATATTTGACGTCTCACTGAAAACGTTCTATTAAGAGTAGGACATCCTATTAACAGTAGGGCATTCTATTAACAGTAGGACATTAGAACAAATAACTTTGTCTATATTTCTTAGATTTCTCAAGGACACAAGGCCCAGTGGTTAAAAGCGTTGGTTAGATTCAGTAACTTGACCCAAAGAGTTGTGAGTTCAATACTTACCGACAGTAGTGGTGAACAAAAACTTAGAGAGTTGAGTTAAATGAAAATAACTTTGACATCCAAAAGTGGCATGACTCATGAAACGAGAATAATTTGACCTAGTAACCGAAATAAAAGGTTCGGTTCAAAATTCAAGTCACCTGAAAAAGATAGTAGCGTAAAACGGCTGAAATATCGTGAATATGACAGTATAGATGCGGACAACAGACCAAACAATGTAAGTCAAAAATTACTTTATTTTCTATGGTGTAGTTAACCTCGTATTAATATAAAATTCGACCGGACTGCTGGATAGTGAATCGGTTTTCTATTGTTATTAAACTGGTTTCTATAAGGATTACTATATAATATTATCATTGATAAACAATAAATTTGAAGATACATATAAAATAGTACTGATAATAATTAAGATTAACTATTTCCTTATAAGGAAGTTTTTCATGAATACATTTTCTTAAGTCCACTCTTTCTAGTTTCCTTCCTAAGCATTTTGTTTAAAAAGTCAAAATCTTCATCATATCAATTCACTCTTCAAGTTACATGCATTATCGATTTTAGATTTTGTGGTCCAACATAAGGCAACAAAGGAAAGCAAGAAGAAAAGACTAAACAACATTCAAGAAAACTGACTGCATGGTCATCAGTAAAAAGAGAAGTTCATGATGCCAACTTCAGTTCAGGGATATTAAAATCAAGCAGGCACAGAAGTCTAAATTCTTCGGAAGTGTTCCAACAGAGAATAGAGAGTGTGACGCTGAGATCCTAAAGCGTTGGCATGGCCAAGGAAGCATTTCAAAAGCTAAGCAGAGTATTGAGAGACAGGAAAATTTCGTTGGAAACAAAAGTGTATTAGAATGTTATGCGATATTTGTCCTTCTATATGGCGGCGAATACTGGACACTCGCAATCAGAAAAGAAAATGAAATGCGAAAGAAACAGAAATGTCGTTCTACAGAAGTATGCTGAGGATGCCATGGACCGAATATGAGAGCAACGACAAGGTTTTAGAGATGATGCAAACGAAAAGGTAAGTTATACTTAATATCAGGAAGAGATAGCCGAAGTTTTTTGGACATGTAATGAGGAAGGAGGGCTCTGAGACACTAATACTCACGGGACGGATAGAGGGAAAGAGAGACAGGGGAAAGAAATACGAGATATACTTGACTGGCTTAAGTTAGTGTATGGAGCAGGGTTTGAGAGAGATACCAAGATAAAAAGTGTAAAGAGCGACAAGGGTTAGGGAGGTCCATGATCGTCTACAGCCTGAAAAGACACTGTGTATGAAGAAGATTGTTGGTAGTCATCAACTGGTTTCTTTCTGTTATTTGTTACAGTTCTTTGTTTGTGATTCTGTAGTGTCAGTCTACAATGTCCAAGAAAGGTTGACCTTTGCCAAGTCCTTGTCAGGCTTTACTCGCTAAAAGCCCTTTTTTCGCCATTGATCTTAGGAAGCATTTATATACAACTGAGCGTTTGAATGTTTGTGACCGGGTTTGGTACTATGCATAGCATCCTTATGATGAAGATTTGTCTCATTGAAGACCAAGATGATTCATTCACTTTAAGACAGCTTAAATCTTTGATCCGTTAAAACAATATTGTCATAATAGTAAGATTATGCGAAATAAAACCTATTTCCAACACAATTACGTACCCACATACATACCAGACAATAACAGACAAATATTATAAACATATCAAAAATATATTTGTCTATATTTCTTAGATGAGGTAGTACTTACAATATTTACATTATTCAGACTATTGTCTTCAACTTTCTTGCCATTTTTACGACGTTTCGGCCGTTCTACCCTCCGGCCTTCTTCAGGTGCTAGAAATTTCGAACCGAACCTTTTATTACGATCAACCGAGGCCTCCCGCAAGGAATGAAGTTCATATAGCCCAGTAATCGTAATAAAGGGTTCGGTTCGAAATTCCTAGCACCTGAAGAAGGCCGGGGCGTATAGCAGCCGAAACGTTGTACCAACGGCAACAAAGATGAGGACAACAATCCGAATAATGTAAATAACACAAATATGGTTTAAATCAAAATGTTTGTTGGTTAGAAATGACCATCACCATGTGAAATAAGTCTGGAGCCTACTTTCGGGAAAAAATCCTATAAAAACCCATAGATTTCTACTTTCAAAGAGCAGAGATGCGACTGATTCCGAGTCACTCAAACGCAAGACAAGACGTCACTACATAGCTTACCACCCTACAGCGCATGCTGAAATAAACATGTTAGCGACTTCAAACAAATCTCCTTTAACAAGAACAACTTGCACGGTCAGTGAATCTTCCCTGACTATCAAAATTACTTTTTAAACAACAATTTTTTTCAGGGAACCAAATACCCAAAGACGTTAACATAACTTATCGACACACCACTTCTTTCGTCAACGGTTCCCTCAAACCATTTCTCTTTCTCTTGTCTTCATCATCGTTGCTACCCTTTGAACAACGGCCTAACGCTTTCAACATTAGAGATCGTAACTTTTTTCAATGTGCACCCATTCAAGGTTATTTGACGGGTGGCATTTGTCACCAGTCAAGAGTCGCGTGATTTATTGTATCTCCGCTAAATAAGTATCCACGTGCGGACAGACGATCTGCTGGCATCAAGTCGAGAGGACACTTTCTTCGTCTCTTCTCGCCATACTGCTCAAACACCTAGACCTCGGTAATAGACCTTTTATAGTCAATTGCTTTGCTTGAAGCGACCTTTTATCATCCCTGATTCGTTCCTAGTCCAACCTTCCGACTTTTCTACATAATTCGAGCTTCTCTTACCAAAAAGAAAAAAAAAGAAAAAAAAAACAACAAGCATTTGTCACGAACTCTTCGAGAACCTCCACTTGTCAATTATAGCTACAACGAAAGTTCTAGTTCTACGTACTTACATACATCTCCGTCGCAGGATCGTCGGACGTAAAAGAATTCCTTTTTAGTCAACGCTAAGTTCTCTTACCTTTAACTCATTGAAGTCAGGCAGACTAGCATCTTTTCAACCATTGTTGCCACAGTCAAGCGAGAGATATCTCTTAAAAGCAACAAATACAACAAGAAGCCCCGAGCCTAAAACACGTGGTACTTGTATTTTCATATTCTTTTCTTGGCCTATATTTCTTTCTATGTCGAGGAACATTTCTCTTGCAACTTATAAATTCTGTGATTCTAACTTGGTCGATCTCATGTCTGAGTTTCATAACCTATCGTGGTAACCTGTTTTCTAAGTCTCCATTGATTCTTCTCCTACACCAAAATCTTCATAGACAAGTTGCCTCCCTTGTACCCTTACAATTAATCTTTCCAACGACTCCGGTTCTTTTTCTCTTCAGAAACATTTGGCGCCAACCATTATAATTTGGCGCGCAATAACGTTCGACCTCACATCAACCACGGGCTTCACAGATTCATCAAAGCTACTATTCCAGATACCAAGGACTCGACACTACATTTTTTCTTTTTTCATCCTGTCGGTTTATCATTAAATCAACTTATATTTTGTTATGCCTTTCATACGCCATGCGAGTTTGTCCATTACTTAGCGTTGCTAACTGTCGTTGACCCGGTTAAAGGTCCATCAAGAATAATGCAAAAACAACCAAATAGGAAATAACGAACATATATTAAATACGGAAAGAATACAATACTTGGAACTTGTTTAGTAGGAACGTTAATATGAGTTAATGTGTAATACTATGTTTCGACCCTAGGTCTTCGAACTGGGACTCGTAATGGTCGTTAAGGTAGCAGTGTTTGTAGACCGACTCTCGGCTGAGTTCGGGCCGCTCTGAGGGCGCTCTCCTCAGGTTACTCTCTCTCTCTCACCTCTTGTGAGGGGAGTATAAGTAATGGTTGGAAGAGTTCATTCAGTCCGTCGGTGATGCCTTCATGACACTAACCTTGTTAAGAATCTTTGAGATCCTAAAAGAGTATCATCTACGCTTGTACGTGAAATTCTGGTGGTCAAGACACAAGATAATACAAACGAAAACCATACTAGGCAACCAGGCTTTTACTACAAACTAAAGACTATTTTTACTCTCTTTCGTTTATTTTTTTTAATTCATGTACATACATTTCTAAATACAAATTATTTATTTAAGAGGCGGACCTCTATTTTCTTCATTTCTATTCTATTAATGTTTGAAATTCGGACGTTAGGATTTTTTTTATATAAAAAAAAACGGTGCCGGTATTATATGTGGCCCCACTTTTGAATGTGGCCTACGAAATTCTGTCACTGGTATAGTATGTGGCCTACCTTAAAAAAGCGTATTATAAAGAAGTATTATAACTATCTAGCAACAGATAAAGAACTGCTTGTTTCAAATAAAGAACTCTGTTTTAATGTATTTAGTCACAGGTACTTAAAGAACTGCTGGTGACAATTAAATATATTAAACTTAGGTGTACAGGCTCATCCCTTGTTCCCTGTTTAGGATGTGGTTTCCGGCTTTCTTTTTTTTCCAATCTTTTCACTGTTTTCTTATTTTCTATTTTTTTTCAATTGGAGTAGATAGACGAAACTATCGCCAGGTTCACACTCCACCCATGTCTATTGAACAGGTGTAGAGGCTTATCCCTTGTTCCCTGCTTAGGATGTGGTTTCCGGCTTTCTTTTCAATCTTTTCACTCTTATGTAGCCCCCTGCACATCAGTTGCGTTACCGCCTTGCTCGGGGGGATATGATTAAAAAAAAAAATTAATAGCCGAATACTTACATCTATAAATATACTCACACTGAGGTAGGATACATTCAAACCTGGTTGCTATACCAGAATCAAAAAGGTAAGCTACCTGCACTAAAAAAACTGAACGACCGATTTTCATGCAAGACTAATCAAAATATTGCGTCATTTTTTCAAGCGCGGGTAAACTAATATGTAATGATTGAAGTGAATGAAAATGGACAAAGAAAGGTTTGCAATGTTTGCAGTATTTTTAGCAATTTAATTTACTCGTGTTCAATAACTATAGCGTATCAGGCAGTAAACGTCACACAGCGTATCGCGTCTATAAAAAGAAATTTTCTCACCAAATTACAATCAGATACTAAAATAACCAAATACGTGATAAATTAATATTTGGGAGGAACGCCTATTCCTAAGCTTTCTGGCGAAAATCAGTAAGAACCGGATATGCTTGCAGAGACGTCCGAACCTTCCCTGTATAAACGAACAAGCCGACATCCTCACATTACATCCGGCAAAAATAAGCAATGTTACACCATGTTAAATCCAGATTTTGGCCACAGGTTAAATGGCGTCAATCTGAGGATCTAAAACTTGGCAGAGAGCTCTTTTAGCTCATCCATACTCTTACAGCGAGTATTAAAACAAAAGATTTTGATTAGAAACAAAGAAAAGTGTACTAAACGTCTACGTCATATATATATATATATATATATACATAGTCATCCGCAGATAGATCTGTTCCGCTGTATCACAGCTCATCAGTACAGTCAAATATCCTATTGCTTTTAACCAGGATTGAAACCCGACTGAATTTACATCAGTCGGCGATTCTACCTCTGAGCTATGGGCACTCAGTAGAAGGATGCACCCTTTCATTGTGTGATATACCATGTAAACATACGCCAGTAGCTAAGAGTGTTCTAATTCATTATTGAATGAACGATGCGTAGATGCTAGAGTAGCTACTGTTTTTACAAAGTTTACCATTATCCAGAGTGCTCAATCAAGGTTAAAAGGTTCCGTAAAAAATTGCTTCTGGGAACTGAAGATTATTTGAAGTTTTGCTTTTAGATGTTTCCTGGTTTCTATTGGCCAAAAGACATCAAGGTGTGAAATCTAGAAGAAATTTCTTGAGTTTTGTTTTGGATCTGCTTTTGCGTGTGTGCTAAGCAAGGTTTGTAAATTCGAGTGTTTTTATTTTTTTATTTTAAACAAAAATCAACCAATCAGTGCTTAGCATTTGAAGTTTAAATCTGGATCTTGTTTTGTTCGCTAAAGGCATATTTCGCTTTCCCAATACGCCTTCGGATTACAGTGTTGTACTTTTGTCTTTTTTTAAAATTGTTCCTAGATATTTCAAATGTTGTCTTTTCTTGATGTTAGTATTTTCATTTTGTAATTTGCTTGTTAAAAACTAGTTTTAATGAAAAAGTATACCTTATATATATACCTGTCATACCCATGATTTAACGACTAACAAAAATGTTAGGGGAAATATTTAAGTGTTTTAACATAATGATTTATTACTTCGTTTAACTAAGCAGAAAATATTTAGTCGTTGCATAAAACAACCACAAAGTGTCTTTAAAATCACCATCATAGATGGATTGATAGAATTTACGACATATTAACTCTTTCTAGATATTTATTGATTTGTGGAAATTGTTTTTTTATTATATTTTAGCACTTAAACCTCAAAATTTTCGAAGAGAAAATATTTATGCATAAATTTTTAAAATAAATATTGGTGGTTTATATAAGAGTGCATAGACAAATATCAGCCGTTTACACGTGACGCAATAAGCATTTCTTCACTATTGATCAGTTATTTAGTCAATCAGTTAAGTGCCATACGTGATACAAGCTTGGGCGATCATGTCTCTTTCGATCCATGACTTACTAGATTGAAGATTTTCTTGTAGTGTGTTGGCATTTCTTTCTGCGGTAGACTGGTTCCCTACCGCATAGAACCCAATCGAGCTGGAAGGGGAACAGATGGATTAATACTTCTTCCCAAGAGTATTATGCAAAGAATTCAAATGAAATTCGAACTCGGCTCTTTGAGTTCTCATTCCGAACATTGTAGCAGATAAGAAATTAATTAAAATCAACCTTCTTCTTCATTTTTACAAAAAATCACAATGACGTGTGAAATCCTGGTTTTCCCAAATAGAAAAAAGGATTGACCATGTGCTTAAAGAAAAAGTTGAACCCAAAATTCGCAAGTAGGTGTTAAAATGATTTTAAAACCATTGGGAGCGACTTGCAAAACTTGAGGACTTCGCGAGTCAGTGCGAAAATCTAATGACAATAAAAGGGCCCCGATCAACGTCAGTGAGTCAGTCAGAGGGTAGAAGCTGCAAAGACGACAAGCTAAAATGTAACAAGAGAAGCTTTAAGCTAACTCGGACATTTGTCCTCGTTCTCTTTCCTTCTGCTGATTCGTTTTACTTTTACTTCTTCATCCAAAGACATTCCTACTGAATGCATGCATAGATAAGTATGTACGCATATACTCTTTCAACAATTACTACTACAAAAATTTTCTACAAGTCTTGATACCCATAACTTTATCTTTGAACACGAAATTTACATTTAACTTCTTAATAATGTTTCTAATTTAATATTAACTTCTACAACTTGTGTTATTCTTTCCTTTTAATAAATTTCTATTTTAACATTCAAAATGTATATTTTATTCTTACAAAATTCCACACTATTTCCCACATTCCATCCTGCCGACAACCAACCTTCTGATAATTCTGATGATGATAATTCTGCATAAATCCTGTAAGCTGCAGTGAGTTCTGTTAAGTATGACACAAGGCCGAATCAAAGAAACATTAACCCTCTCCCTACGCTACAATGCATAAGTTTCAAAGTAAATATTGGTAGTTTATATAAGAGTGCATAGTCAAATATCGGTCGTTTACACGTGACGCAATAAGCATTTCTTCATTATTAACCAGTTATTTAGTCAGTCAGTTAAGTGCCATACGTGATACAAGCTTGGGCGATCATGTCTCTTTCGATCCATGACTTACTAGATTGAAGATTTTCTTGTAGTGTGTTGGCATTTCTTTCTGCGGTAGACTGGTTCCCTACCGCATAGAACCCAATCTAGCTGGAAGGAGAACAGATGGAATAATACGTTTTCCTAAGTGTATTATGCAACGAATTCAAATGAAATTCGAACTCGGCTCTTTGAGTTCTCATTCCGAGCCTATATCCATTACACTACAATGCGCATCCACATTAGAAGCTACTTAACGCAGAAGGTTACTGAATATAGTTTTTGAATTAACGTAAAACGAGGATTGATTGATTTACTTACTTATTTGTTTGTTTACTGACGTATTTGTTTAGCGACATATCAACTCATTATGGGTCATTTAATGCCGAAATTTAATTTTCTTGGGAACTTTGACGTAATAAATATATGATATTTGTTATTCTTCCTTCACAGTTAAAACATAGGAGATGGTACTCTGCTCTGATGGGTAAGAGTGAAAAGATTGGAAAAGAGAAAGCCGGAAACCACATCCTAAACAGGGAACAAGGGATGAGCCTCTTCATCTGTTCAATAGACGTGGGTGGAGTGTGAACCGGGCGATAGTTTAGTCTACCTACTCCAATTGATGAAAAAAAGGTTGGTGACTTACTAAGTTTTAACTTAGTTAAAGTCCAGTCAAAGAAATTTCTGCTAAAAACCAATCCTTCAATTTTGCCTGAAAAGTTTAAAATTAAGCAAAAATTAGGCAAAAACGAACAATAAAAAAATGGCTTACTTTTAACAATATTCAAGACAGCTGATCCCATCACAAAACTCACATTGTTACTGCCAGTGAGTTGAAAAAAAATAATTTTTTAACTTTCTGGCCAGGATGTTGGGCATGGGAGAGTTAACTGCAAAATGATGAGACCTAGCTGCCAATCTAGTACTGCGCTTAAATTCGTAAAGCTGAGGTATCAAACAGGAAAGCTCATCCGAACAATTATCATTAAAATACTTCTAAAATGGTACACAGAACCTACAATACGGCAGTAGGTAAGTGATTGGAGCCGATACGCCTGATGAAGTCCATAACATCACAGATTCATCTTTGGATTTTATCAATACCCTCTAAAAACATAGCATAAACACCAGACAAGATGCGGCAGAAATATTCAATTAATGGACGAATGGTAGATATAGAAATGAATATCATAGATTTTGTAGAGAAAAACTTTGATGCACGTCACAGTGGACCAGCTTTTATGATATAGAGAAAGACCAACTGAAAATCTTCTGTTGATAGAAACAAACAACCGAGTGCTGATTCGCTGTTGAAATTAAATTTGTTAGATTTTTTAATTAGTTGCTGGTAGGATTTCGTTGAGGCCTATTTTTCTTGATGTATAATCTGATTTTTTTATGCCGGAAGAAAACGACTTAACAAAGCGGAGAGAAATTGCTTGGAGAAAAACATCCACCAACAAACACTTTCATACTTATTATTACCTGCTGCAACTGACAAGACAGTGCACTTATTTTTCCCTGTTCTGTGTCATAATGTTTTACGAAATAAGATTATCGTAACTATAAAGACAAAAGCAAACTTAGCACAAAGATAATAGTAATCTTTTTTTTCTTACTCATTGGTGACACACTAAATACAGAAAATTGTTTCAATTTTGTACACTCTCCACCTTTGTTTTTTTGTGCCATTTCCGACTCTGCAGTAAAGATTAAAGATAAGTCTATTGTAGACATTAATATGTTCAGTTTTGTGCATCTTGGAGATTGTTTTTCTTCTGCAGTGAATGTTATAAGCTTATTAACCAAGATTTCTTGCAAATAAAAATGGCGTTCTATATGCAGAGGTGACAGTTTCTAACTGCAGGTAAATGTTTTCTCTCTTTTGTCATAATTTTACAGAATACATTCGAGTCTAACTTCTAATAAGTTTATAACCAAAACCAAATTGCTTCCACAGGCAAATGTTTTCTGGTAAAGAACCATATTTGAATGTCATTATATTTAAGTACGAGCTACTAAGAGTCTATTTCGCTGTATTATTGAAAAAGAAGTTTATTTTTTTTATCTGCTGTGTCCCTTCATGAGGTGGACAATCAGGGACCCTCACAATTCTCTGTTTCTTAGTGGTGTTTATCTTCTTACTGTCCATTACATTCCACGTTTTGTTAGCCATGTCTGTTAGGTAAGTTTTCCTCTGTTACTCAGTATGTCATGTGAATATTAAATTCTCCAAGACGTCTTTTTTATCCCAGAAATTTGTCTCTTTCTGGTCTCAAGCACAATGGTTTTTTTACATTCTAATTTTCCTTAAAACTTCCTCGATGCTCATATGTTCTGTTCATGGCATCCTCATAATCCTTCTGAAAAACAATATATCTGTTACCTCAGGTCTCCTCTTCGTCTTTAAGAAAATTGTCAGTATAGGACGACAACGGCCTGCGTTGTGTTTTTTGATAAATTTCGAATAATGCGTTATCGCGATTCGACTTGTAATGTTTCCTAATTTTTCCCTTTTTAGTTAAATATATTTAATATGCTTGTTCTAAAATTGAATGAATTTTTTAATTAATGTTAGTTAGTTTTCTTTTTTTAAAATTGTAACTATTCCTAATATATATAGTCGTTTCTTAAAACTCACCCGCTATCCTATCTTATGTAGAGTAATAGATAGCAGTTCGGATTGAGACATCGGAGATCCGAGTTCGAATTTCATTTGAGTTATGCTACTTTCTCTTTCGTGCTGATACCCTTGAAAAGGTATGAATCTATCTCTTTTCCCTTAGTTATGTGTAAATATTAAGACCTTAAATAAGTTATCGCTGATTCTTCATGAAAAGTAATGTTTTATTTGCAAAAAGTAGTAAAAAAACATGTCACTGAAAGTATTGTCCACCGCTAGCCACTACTTTTTTCTCATCTTTCTAGTATCATTTGATAATTAGACGAGACAATGTCAAGTGGATACAGCGGGTGGGGTAGGACTTCCTATTTAAGCGTTTCTAAGTAGGTTTTCACCTGTTTTGCAACACGTGATCTAGCGTTGTCATGTTGCAATAACATTTTGTTCTATCTCTGCTCGTATAGAAGCCGTTGATTTTTTTTTCAATATTCGGCTCAAACGCATCAACTGTAGTTAATAGTGATCTACTGTGATGGTTTCGGTCGATTTGAGCAGTTCATAAGAAACTATACCCAGCTGATCCCAACAAATGCAGAGCATAAGCTTCGAATCATGAATATTCGGCTTTGCCTCCGATGTTGATGCACGGCCAGGCTTACCCCACAATCATCTATGCTTAGGATTTTTGTAGTGCATCCACTTTTCATCGCCGGTCACCATACTATGCAAAACCTTTTTTTCTGCCGTTGAAGTAGCTGTTCACACATGGCTAGACGCAGTTCCACGTCTCTCAGCTTCAACTCGTACAAAATCCAATATCCTTGATTTTGAATCATTCCGCTTTCAAACGTTTCGAAACTCTAAATGATTCTGCAAGTTACGCTTGTGCCTAACATGAGTCTTCATGAAGTAATGCCTCCTATTCTTCGTCTTCAAACTTTTTCGGTGCGCCAGAGCGTTCTTTATCTTCAGACTCAAAAGTATTATTTTTTTGCATCTAACTAATCTCTACATGTTGTTTCCAACAGAGCATGGTCGCTGTATGCCTCAACAAGTATTCTGTGCGCTTCAGCTGCAGATTTCTTCTGAATAATATAGTGCAGTAAAATTCCCTGCAAATACACTTTCTTAGGCACGAAATCCGACATGTTTAACACTATGAAAACAAAGTTGTTTACACTTCGATGGAACGGCATACACCGAATTTCAAGCTTGCTTATAGTACTTCTTTATAGATGCATTACTACACGCACACAGTTCTGGGAACATCATATGTAGGAAAACAGCGAAAACTTATTCCATGTCGTAATAGCAGGAGAGACTGAGTCCTATAGTCTTGGGTGGCAACCAGTTTAAGGAAAAAAATAACCAGTCCTAAGAGGGTTTGGATCGGTAAGTAGCCACAGTAGATATGGTTTCCCCATGACCGAAATGGGTTACGGGTCTCGTGATTTTAATAATTATTGTTTTAGATTTCTTGCTGTTTTTGTTGTTTTGGCTGGTGATATGCATTTTAATGAAATTATAATCTGATACATAACAAGTTGAGCTACGAAATCACGCGGAATCTCTCTCTGTAACGAGGACATTTTAAGGAAAATTGGAACTAAAAAGACTTGTATCGCCGAGGTGGATACGATATACAGCAAAAGTGTGCTGCGATATTATTCAGCAAAATATCTGGTGCTAAACAATACAATATATATATACGTGTGTGTGTATGTGTGTGTGTGCGCGCGCACGCGCGTAAAATTTGAAAAATTCAACTGACAGCGTCTGTCTGTCGTTCTATCTTAACAATTTTTGAATAAGATGCCCTATTGGCTTGTAAATTTCAATGCGTTTAAGACGAAGCTGCTGTCTGTCAATCATCACAGGCAACCTCTCCTGCCTTCCATAAGCATGGACCAAGCGAGTCTTCCTGAGAGCAATACACTGCGACTCCTCGGCCTTACCCTATTTTCTGATCTCAAGTGGAAAAAGTATATTGAGTCAATAGCCAAATCCACTGCTAGGAAGGTTGGATCACTGTGTCGTGCCAGGATGTTTTTTCCGCCTGAATCCATCTTGCATATATACAAATCAACCATTCATCCGTGCATGGAATAGTGCTGTCATATATGGTCAGACGCCCACGCTGTTCATCTCAGTGTTCTCGACAGGCTCCAAAGGAGAATCTGTAATGTGATAGGTCCCGACTTCGCGGCTCGACTCCAGCCACTTTCTCACCGACGGGGTGTGGCTTTCCTCTGTCTGTTCTATAAATATTTTCATGGCTTCTGCTCCGACGAACTTAAGTCACTGGTGCCCCTGCCACGTGACTTTACTCGTGCAACCAGACTGGTAACTGGGTCCCACTGATTCACAGTTAGATCAACCAAATGCAGCTGACTATTTTACTCCATCAGCTTCTTTTCTCGCACTTCCTGCCTGTGAAACACTCATTCATATTCTTGCTTTCTTGACGGAATTTAAATTTTCCAGGAATTTAAATGCAATGTCAATACCTATCTCTTAATCATTTGACACCCTGTATATCTTTTCATTTCTCTTGCAGCTGTCATCACACTTGTATTCCCATCTTTCTCTTGCTCCCTTCTCTGACACCCCCTGTAGCTGGTTCGTCTTTCTCTTTACTCTCCTGCTATGTCATCTTTTTCTCTTATGTAGCCTCCTGCGCATCATTGGCGTTACGCCTTGCTTGGAGTAAAATGATTAAAAAAATATTGCGATGAAAATTGTAGATAAAATGTTCGAAGTTTATCTTAGGTTGCCTTTTTGTATTGCCTACATAATAATTATTATTATTATTATTATTATTAAATGCCTGATTTTTTGACTTCCTTTAACCGTTTCCTAGAAGTACTTTGTCGTTTTGTAGTGGTTAACAAGCTTTTCTCGCTAAATCAGTTATGACTGAGTAGTGAGTTATATCTTCACTGGGTGCACCATACATTCAGCTTTGTGCCATATCCAAGGTACGCTTAGAAAATCACCAGGGCATTTCGACATGGTGCAATAGATAACAAGCTCGACTCGCTAGAATTACGACTGAGAAGTAAGTTCGACTCTCACTAGGTGTTCCATCAAAGCTACACTTGTGCTACATCTAAACTATTTTTAGAAAACCCAATATTTAACTGTTTTACACATAATCTCACTTTGAACTAATTCGATTCCCAATGCTATATAACAAATGTCAGCATGGAGCCAACCAGATGTCTACCCCACGGAAAACACTCTGTCCTTGATAAGAAATGATACGGTCGAAAGTATTTGAACAGAATGTGAAAGCAATCTTAGAAATCGATAGAAAAATATTCTCTAAGAAATTACTTATTTACTGTATAGACCTGGCAGTGGAATCCCATCAACTAAAATACATGCAAGATTCCAGTTCAACAGAGTGAGAGTCTACCGCCAGATAACACCTATGGGCTCTCCAAAGAGCTGCACTCTTTTATCATCGTCATCCGTCTTCAGAAAGCTATCTATTCCCTTCAGTAATTAACCCTTACAATAGAAAAATCACTTAACAGCTTTCAATTTCCAAGCGGCCATAGCTGCGTTTTATCAGGAGCCCTATAAACGTACATCCTAGATTTTATAGTAACCACTCACGATAAAGTATTGATACAATTTACAAATGAGTTGCAAAGATTCTCAGACCTAACTCCTTCTATTCAGTCATTTCTTTTATGCTCCGTGTCCTTTCCGAACGTGGACAGTTGGCTTTCTACATCTTCCTATCTTTTGCTGATCTAAGTCACATTTAACTATTTGCTATTTCTGTTTATCCTTGTTCTGAATTCCATTCACTCATTAGGTTATTTACTCACAGTTTTGTCTTACTTCTCTTGCTTTCAATCTGTTCTGAGAATGTCAGATTCTCTAGGCACTTTTTCCTCATCATGCGTCCCAAAAAGTTAAATTGTCTCGTTTTGGTTGTAAGTACAATTGTCTCTGTTGTAGAGCGGCTGACACCCCTGTAGCACTCTCAGTCTGGAATGGCCCATGGTCTAAATTGATCTATTTAAATAAAGAATAGTAGAATTCGAGGTGCAATATTCTAGTGCCATTCTAGTGATATTGGGATTGATTACTTCGGCGACTATTGTGATCTAAACTCCCCCTCTCTGTGTTGTAAGTTCTCTTTTGTCTGTCATTGTAACTATTGTACTGTTTAGCACCGGATATTTTGCTGAATAATAACGCAGAACACTTTCAATGTATCCACCTCGGCGATACATTCCAATTATCCGTAAAACGTCCTCGTTGCGCAAATTCTTAGTTCGTGGTATTCTTAGCATCCATCTGTAGAACCCACATCTATTTTGCGTCAATTCACCACTTCATCACTGAGGAAATTTTCCTGCATTTACTGCCGTATACAAGGATAGCTATTACAACGTAGTTCGGCACTCTTTTCTTTTCCTCGTGAATTTCCTTTCTTAATACATTCTTGAGATTTTGGAAGGCATTTTCCGTTGTTTCTAACTACACTACGGAAATAACTGAATTTTTTTTCAGTTGATTGATTTTGACATTCTCACTCTTTGGATTTTCTTTTTATCATTTTCTTTTACTCTTTTGGCGAAAAGTTCCTCAGGTTTCTTTTATGATTCCGCCATCAACAATAACTATATACATCCTTTGTAAGTTCAACGGCAGGTTAAACTGGTTTAACGTATTTAAGAAATAAATAAAACATAAACTCACAGAAGATAAATAAAAGCGGCGTAATTTTGGCTGAACAGCAACGTTTAATTATTAGAAGTTACACATAAACGACCGTCCGTTTGGCTAACAGACAAAACATCGTAGAAACAAAAGCTTATTTAGGGTTGGATTAATTTTATTGTGGTATACTAATGTTTGATAATACAATACTTGGCCGAGAGTACAGTTAGAGTGAAACAAAGCTGGAAAGAAAAGTAAAAGAAAAAATATGAAAGGAATAATTGTTTCTATGAAGAGAATACATAAAGGAACGGATATTTTCGTAACAATGCTTTTCGACATATCTATCTATCTATCTATCTATCTATCTATCTATCTATCTATCTATCTATCTATCTATCGATCTAAATTTATCCCAATCAATTCCAAGTCTATCTATCTATCGATCTAAATTTATCCCAATCAATTCAGTCTAAATTTTATCCCTATCTAATCTATCTATCTATCTATCTATCTATCTATCTATCTATCTATCTATCTAAATTTATCCCAATCAATTCCAGTCTATCTATCTATCTATCTATCTATCGATCTAAATTTATCCCAATCAATTCAAGTCTATCTATCTATCTATCTAAATTTATCCCAAGCAATTCCAGTCTATCTATCTAAATTTATCCCAATCAATTCCAGTCTATCTATCTATCTATCTATCTATCTATCTATCTATCGATCTAAATTTATCCCAATCAATTCCAGTCTATCTATCTATCTATCTAAATTTATCCCAATCAATTCCAGTCTATCTATCTATCTATCTAAATTTATCCCAATCAATTCCAGTCTATCTATCTATCTAAATTTATGCCAATCAATTCCAGTCTATATGTATCTATCTATTTAAATTTATCCCAATCAATTCCAGTCTATCTATCTATCTAAATTTATCCCAATCAATTCCAGTCTATCTATCTATCTATCTATCTTAATTTATCCCAATCAATTCCAGTCTATCTATCTAAATTTATCCCAATCAATTCCAGTCTATCTATCTATCTCAATTTATCCCAATCAATTCCAGTCTATCTATCTCAATTTATCCCAATCAATTCCAGTCTATCTATCTATCTATCTATCTATCTCAATTTATCCCAATCAATTCCAATCTATCTATCTATCTATCTATCTATCTATCTATCTATCTATCTATCTATCTAAATTCATCCCAATCAATTCCAGTCTATTCTATCTATCTATCTATCTATCTATCTATCTATCTATCTATCTATCTATCTAAATTTATCCCAATCAATTCCAGTCTATCTATCTATCTATCTATCTATCTATCTATCTATCTATCTATCTATCTATCCCAATCAATTCCAGTCTATCTATCTATCTATCTATCTATCTATCTATCTATCTATTTTTCATTTATGTTCGTTTGATTAAAGAACAGCAAATGTTCCCTATTGATTCTTTTTAATTAACTTTTTCAATATTTCAAATATACTTTTGGGTTTCCTTTATGAACTTAAATTGTGATGACGTGTTTTTCATCGATTAAAAATAATTAATAGAATTTGACAAATAAAAAAGGTATATTCTTGAATGTCAGTTAAGTGCCATACGTGAGACACGCTTAGGCGATCATGTCTCTTTCGAGACATGACTGACTAGGCAGAAGATTATCTCGCAATAGGTTGCCATTATTTCTGCGGTAGACTAGTTGCTAGCTAAGGAGAACCCAATCTGTCCTGTTATTTAACCCATAACTGTAAGGGAGAGATGGATTAATACCATTCTTAATATTAATTGTGTGTAGGTGAATGCAAGAAATTCAACTGGAATTCGAACTCGGCTCCCCAGTTTCTCGTTCTGAGCCGATATCTACTGTACCACAACGCACATCCTACTTAAAAGTCTTCTTCTTCTTCTTCTTCTTCTTCTTCTTCTTCTTCTTCTTCTTCTTCTTCTATGTGCCCTGTCCTTTCAGGACGTAGGCAATAATGGCCTTCCACGTCTCCCTATCCCTGGCGGCTGTTAGCACTCTTTCTCCTGTTACACCACGCAACCCCCGTTCTGCCATCCACCCACTCAGGCCAGTCAAGTACGTTACACGCTGTTTTCCCCTGTCTCTCCTTCCCTCTATCTGGTCTGTTAATATCAGATTCTTCAAGCCATCCTTCCTCAATGCATGTCCCAGAAACTTTAGCTGTCTCTTCCTGATGCTCAGTATTAATTTTCTTTTCATCTCTGTCCTTTCCAAAATCTCATCATTGCTCACATGCTCGGTCCATGATATTCGCAGCATCTTCCTGTAGAACCACATTTCAGTTGCTTCAAGTTTTTCCTTCATCTTCGATGAAATTGCCAGCATTCACTGTCATATTGAGGAACTGACATCACATATCAATCCAGTACTCTCTTCTTTGTTTCTAGCGGAATTTTCCTGTCTCTTAATACTCTACTCAGCTTCTGGAATGCGTCCTTCGCCATGTCAGTTCGCCTTCGGATCTCTGTGTCGCCCTCTCCGTCTTCTGTTAGAACACTTTCCAGGTTTTTGAATTTTTGTACCTGCTTGATTTTAGAATCCCCCACCTGTATTTGGCATTATGGGCTGCTCTTTTTTATTATACCATGCATTCAGTTTTCTTTCAGCTTATTTGTCGTCCTTTCTTGTCACTCTATCCAGCTACCTTAAAAAGGCGTTACTTGAGTTACCTACAATTCATTAAAACATTAAATTGCTTTTTCTTTTCTTTTTTCTCACTGTAACCCACTGCGCACCAGTGGCGGTATTGCATTGCTTGGGTGAAACGATTATAAAAAAAAAAACAATTATTCGTTCGTCCACGCATTGAATATCGCTGTTATATCTGGTCTGGGGTTTTCGCTTTATATACCGACATTCTAGAGAGTGTCTGTAATGTCGTCGTCATTTTCTCACGGACGTGATATGACTTCCCTCTGTCTTTTCTACAATATTTTCATGGTAATTGTTTTGATGATCTTTCCTCCTTGATGCTTCGACTGCATGAATTTCAGATTGATTACAAGGTCTCATTGTTTTATTGTTGAATATGCTAGCTGTAACCGTAAGTTTTATTCTAATAATTTGTTTTTTCGCTTTTGGAACACTCTTCCGGTTTCTTGCTTCCCTGTCACCTACAATCTTCAAAATATTAAATGCAATGTAAATTGAATCTTTTGTTTACCTGAACCGTGGTCTTTCATTGTCCTTTATCCTCACTAAAGCCTTCTGATTCTCTTTCTCTCGCGATAACTCTTGTGAGCGAGTGGGATTATCGCCTTGCTTAAGGAGAAACTATTTAAAAAATGCACTGTGGTTCAGCGAAAGAAACAAACACGTAACACAATGGTGAATAAAAGTGAATATTAAAAAGCATGAATAAAGGCACCTGAAGAATGTCGGAGTGTATAACGGTCGAAATGTTGAGAGTGTGGAATCGTCCACTTACTGGAATCGCCCATTTAATGGAATCGTCCATTTATTAATATAAAATGCACTGTTCTATATAAACAACTTTACCCAATTAATTCCATTGTGTGTAAGCGGTCCAATCACGTCGCTTGTTTCCCGTTCCCGCCAAACGAACATGGAATAAGCGCGGGGATTGGTTCGGCTATATAAACAGTAACTAACCCTTGATCAGTTAGCTTTCCTATTTCCAAATGAAGCTGTGACACTCGAAACGGCGATCTTGCTAACTCGACGCCGCGACAAAAAAATTCATCACGAAGCTTTCCCGTGCAACCTAACGACTCAGCTAAGTCAACATCACGAATAATCAAGCCCGCCAACGAGATATTTCATCTAAAAGTTCATCTATATTTCGAACGATTATCGCAGACCGAAGATTGATTCATCAGAGTAGCAATATTTTCTAAAGTTGTTATTGACTACACCTACAAAAACAATATTGCTAAGAATAAGATTCCAATCAAAGGTACGCAACTCAACCTTATAAACATCATACACACACACACACACACACACGTTTTTTTTTCTTAATACACGTTTTCTAAATTGTCGTTTAATTTAGTCATTTTAAATTTTAGACTTGGAATTACACACAATTTGTCCTGAATTCTATACAAATTGACTTTCGTCATCTTATAGACATTCACATTCCTTACTACCTTTCACAAATATTCGATTGTATATATTTTGTATAAAACGTATTTGAATTATTTTTAACTAATTGGAGTAGATAGACTAAACTATCGCCCGGTTCACACTCCACCCACGTCTATTGAACAGATGAAGAGGCTCATCCCTTGTTCCCTGTTTAGGATGTGCTTTCCGGCTTTCTCTTTTCCAATCTTTTTACCCTTACGTAGCCCCCTGCGTATCAGTGGCGTTATCGCCTTGCTCGGGGTGATATGATTAAAAAAAAAAATCTGTTTCTTGCTTTTTGTCATTTACCAGTGTATTTCTTATTTTTTATTGTTTGTGGAAAGTCGAACATGTTGGAATAGCCTATAAGGCTATCCACTTCCTTCTCATGTAAATATTCTTCTTGGAACAGTTCAGCATTAACAGACCAATAACGATGTGTTAATCAATTTCTTACTATTTCATTGGATAATATATACTTTTTTTGGCGCGAAATTTCAACATGCCTTTTCTGAGCCACTTTTAGTTTAATATGTATATATATATATATATATATATATATATATATATATATATAAGGAACAAACTTTATTCAGAAATCAGTGAATGCTCAACTGCTAACACGCTAGTCTTTTCCCTGGACATTTTTACTATTTTTTCAATTCTCAACAGCGCATCATACGGATTCTTATTCACTCACCTCAAACACCAACGAGACTTCTACATAATTTTATCAAATAAGTAATTTGCTTATATCAACACTTATAGTTTAAATTCTCTATTACACAAATTACAAACATTTTAATACTTGTTGACTGGCAACTCTTAACCAATACAAGTTTAATTTGAATGTCTCACTATTAATACGAATCAAAGGTACGTAACTCACTTGTTCTTAAAATGATATTCTTTCATTCAACATTTTATGCTAACACTAAAATTCTATTTACGTACATACCAAAATTGAACTTTGTCAGAGATTTTCCTTAACTGAACTTGCAACTTATTAAATATTCTTTTGACGCACTTGGTCGACATTTTTTCTGTGTACAGATATCAACCAACATTTGTTATTATTCTGTATAAAATTATTGTTATTTTTATTCCTAAACTGTTTCTTTCTAGTTATTTAAAACTCTTTGCTCGTATGCAACTTTTATTAAGTTTTTTTTTGTTTGAGGATTTGAGTAGAATCACGCAGCCATCATACATTCAATCAAAACCTTCTGAAACACATTCCATTTTTAACCCATAAATCCCCAACAAACACACCTGACTTCAATCAAAAATCCTTCTGATCAACATTTTTTCTAGCATTCCATAACAAGAGTATAACAAACAAGATATGAATGCTTGTCCAAATAGAAAATTATATAATGTAATTTTAATATAAATTTTACAAAATGTAACTGTTCACTCGTTAGAAATTAAATTTGGTTGCTACGCAGGCCTGAATATATTTCTTGGATTTCAACAGATATGTTCATCTTTTATAGGATTTGGTTTTGATGCATTTAAATGTGGATTCTTTTCATACCTTTTAGAACATGTCCTGGAACAAACTCAATGCATTGAAAACTGATTTGCTTCTGCGTCAAGTTCTGACTTACGTAAGTGATTCTCCGCTAAAGTCTATTTTAAGTTGTGGAATTCACTTCGCATCACTGATAGAAATAATTTTATTATGAAAATGTTACAAATTCACTGGCGATGTGAAAAAAAATTTACTCGTCTCATAATATGTGAGCACAGATAAAAAAAAATCAAAAAACAAACCAGCGACAATGTAGTAATCGCACAATATATATCTTGCTAGTAAGAACAAAACTTGTCCAATTCAACACAGATGCTAGATTCAATTTTGAATTTGTTCCTGGTCGTCGCTGATTGGTTTAAAAACCCTAAGCATGTGGGAACACGTCTGAGAACGCGTTTAGATAAAGATTCCGCCCAAATTGTGCTATGTGTGTTTGAGCCTACCTACAATTATAAAAGGAATTTACAAAATTTTGAACCTACCTACAATTATAAAAGGAGTTTACAAAATTTTGAGCCTACCTACAATTATAAAAGGAATTTACAAAATTTTGAGCCTACCTACAATTATAAAAGGAGTTTACAAAATTTTGAGCCTACCTACAATTATAAAAGGAATTTACAAAATTTTGAGCCTACCTACAATTATAAAAGGAGTTTACAAAATTTTGAGCCTACCTACAATTATAAAAGGAATTTACAAAATTTTGAGCCTACCTACAATTATAAAAGGAGTTTACAAAATTTTGAGCCTACCTACAATTATAAAAGGAGTTTACAAAATTTTGAGCCTACCTACAATTATAAAAGGAATTTACAAAATGTTGAGCCTACCTACAATTATAAAAGGAGTTTACAAAATTTTGAGCCTACCTACAATTATAAAAGGAATTTACAAAATTTTGAGCCTACCTAAAAGGAGTTTACAATCTACCAAAACTCATTAGTAAGAAAATTACTTCAGACCGATTATCATCGGAAACTTTTCTCACTTTGTTGAATTTTTACCAGGTTAAGTACTGTCTTATATCATTTATTGAACAAGGACAACACTCACGCACTTAACTAAATTTACATTCAATAAAGACTTCAATCAAAGGAACATTTTATTAACACATTTAAATAACATTCATTCTTTTATTTTTTTTTTTATAACACAGTACTTCACCCTGCCAAATTTATTGTCAAAGGTGGAGAACTTTTCTCATTCATAAATTTATATCTTATTCCCTACATTTACGATATTTTTTGTATTATGATATAAATGCTATGTAGCAGCCACAGATCTATTTCCTTTCGCGAATCAGTGCCCCCGACGGGAGATTCGGTCACTCACTAACCAATCAACTGGCAGAGCACATTAATTCCTTCTTCCTCTCTAGAACTATTTTCCTAGTCCATTTTGGTACCAGCCTACCGACCAGCGAACCCCAATTTATAGAGTTATGGGAAATGATTAATTTCTCCAACACTATATTTTTAGACAACACAAATGAATTACGAAACTTCCTTTTAAAAACAACAACAAAGATTGGTTTATTCTCTTAGTAGGCGTACAAGAGTGATAGTGTATAAGTGTCCATTTGGTTCGCTGGTCGGTAGGCTGGTACTTGGTTTGTAGGAAGAGTGTGCGAAGCTAGCGGCAGCGTCTTCTTCAGCGAAAGGGTTCCAAGGGGAATCAGTGGCAGCGATGTGAGAGAGACGTCTGTTTCTTCCGCTGGCTCATGGCTCTCTGCCTTTTTGTCCGTTCTACCAAAATGGACTAGGAAAATAGTTCTAGAGAGGAAGAAGGAATTAATGCGCTCTGCCAGTTGATTGGTTAGTGAGTGACCGAATCTCCCGTCGGGGGCACTGATTCGCGAAAGGAAATAGATCTGTGGCTGCTACAGCTAAATCGTTTTCCGTTGCTATAAAGTATTCGTTGTATTTCTTTGTTTATCAAATGCTTTCTACTTGATCGTCACTCCACAAACCTTTAAATTCACAACCTTCTGATGACAACGAATTATTCCTAAACTGTAGGCAGTTCAGTTATGTATGACACAAAGCCGAATTAATAAAAACATTTACCATCTCCCTATAGCTTCAAGCTCTCTTCCGACATCTTGCTTTTCAGTCAACTTTGACGTTCAAAAATGTAATTGCAAGGTTAATCATTATTTTTGTTTTTCTATTCATTTACTGTTCTCCGTCCTTAATAAGGTCATTTTCTCATTCTTTTACAATCAATAACAATTTGCGTTTTAGTTGCTTTATTGCCTTGCTTGGAGTGAAATGGTTAAAAAAAAAAGATGTTTAAAAGCAAAAATTATTTTCTGCCTCATTTCTGATATCACCAAATTTTAATTGTCTTTTTTGTGTGTGGTGGGGTGGTCTTTTTAATCTAAACAGGATTAGTTTTAAATTTGCTAATTTCCTGTCATTATTCATTTTCTGGAAAATGTAATTTTATCTTTTGAATAAATGAACTCACCAATGTTATTGTTTATTCCTTTCCTCTCCTCTCCTCTCCTCCAATTTGGATTGTTGATAATTCTGTGGTGTCGTTATCATAACAAAGAAAATTCCAGAATGAGACTTGCTAACTCTTTAATATGAAGGAAATGGATGTACAATGATATCGCCTCAGTTTACAATCGATGTCTACCAGCTGGGATATCGATCGATCTGTTTTCAATTTTCAATTTCCTTAATTCTCTTATTTTGCCCCCAGCTTTTCAATTGTTAAAATAAAAAAAGAAACAAACTATTGTACGCACATGTGTCCTTGTAGATGTAATGCTTGGAGTGAAGGAACAACAACTAGTCAGCAGCAACAACTGAGATAAAAGAGATTGGAAAGATATCGTATATATTGTCAGCTAACACTTGACTCATCCAAATAAACACCCGCAAACCTGAAATCGTCTTATGTCATTAATCATCGGAGAGACCGCTCTCTGAATATCATGGTTAATGCTAACCTCAAAAAAAGGGACTCATCACGCCTTCTGGGGCTAACGTTTTCAGCTTATCATATTAAATCGATTGCTAGATCATCTGCTAAGAAAGTGGGTTCGCTGTGTCGTGAGAGAAAATTTTTATCTCCAGATCTTATAAATCTGTAAGTTTACCATTCGTTCATACTTAGAATACTGTTGTCTCATATGGTCCAGTGCTCCTGCTATTTGCCTTGAGCCCCCTCATAAAAGCCAAAGAAGAATCAGTAATATTATCGGTCCTTATCTGGCACCTCCTCTCCAACGACTTTACCGCCGTAAGGTTGCCTCTCTGTGTCTTTTCTATAAATACTTTTATGGCAATAGTTTAGGTGAGCTCTTCACTATTGTACCTAGACTTTTTAAAAATTCAAGTGCAATACTAAACTTGCCTCAATATCTCATCAATTTACAATAGAGCTGGCTAAATGTAGCCGTAAGTTTTATTCGAACAGTATTTTCTTCGCCTCTGAAAACCCATTTCGGTTCCATATTTTCCAGCCAGCTTTCATCTGCAAAAATTTATATGCAATGTCAATCGCCGTCTACTGTCCTCTTGATTACTCTTTTCTCTACTCGCTCATAATTTATGTTCCTGTTCCTAATTCTTCTACACCCTGTAACCGCTTGTGTTTTAACGGCATTTCTGCCTTGTATGGGGTAAAACCAATAAAAGAAATGTCAAGAAAAACCAGTTCGTGGTGAGTTAGATAATTTTTTGACGTGGCGCTATAAATGAAATCTTTACTCTAACTTTGTTCTCATAACTACGGCATGGAAAATTTCCAAAGCTTTACTTAAGCAGTGTCAAGACCATCTTAACATTATGGGTCCCTGGGCAAACCAGTGTGTTGGGGCCCCTGCGACAACCACTCACAGGAATAAAAAGTAAATATTCGATAATATTAATCATATATTTATTTTATTGCCACTTCAACAAAACTGGTGTTAAAACATTAAAAGCATGCTGTACAGCAGCAACTAATCAATATGGTAAACATTTGAACAAGGCACGAAAAACAAAATAATAGTTCTTATCCACACGGATTGAATGACACAGTATAAAATTACTACAATCTTTTTTTATTATAACAAGAATTTACGGTATTTCTTTTGCTTTATTATTGGCTTTAAGTCAATCGTCTTCAGGAATAGGGTATCATTTTCCGAGCAGCTCAAACAATGCTTCCCTATTGTGCCATGAATCAGATTTTATAAGTTTCAGTCTTGTAAAAGAACGTTTTCCCGCGCAGTTAGTCTCCATCACGCACATAAATATTCTGAGTGTAATTTTAACATTCGGGAATACAGATTTCAAATTGTTCGAAATGATTTTTCTGTGTAGTGTATAGATAGTTTCACAATTTTCATCAAGAGCCATGTAGTGCTTGAGATGCTCATTCATTTAAAAGGTCATCATAATTCAGGTTTCTGTGTTGCATTTTAGCCAGATCTTCACATTTTTTTCTTTATGCATTAGAAGCAATGATTTTCAATTCACTGAAGAAATAAAACAGATTGTCCAGAATAGGGAAGAAAGTTTCCGTTTTGCCGTGAAGTAGCTTTTCTGCTGATCCATTACACTTCGTTTTCGTTGCCGTTTTTACCATCACTGTAATCTGTATCTGGACATATTCTTCTGGCTTTGAATTCATATTCACTAAATTTATCTCTAGTTTCCTGAACATAGGTTTTCATAGAATGAAGAAAATCTGTGGCAACAAGGATGTTGCTTGTTTGTTCACTCTTTGTAGTATGTCATCCCTGAGAATTTTAAAAAAGATTGTTTCAAGGTTTTCCATTTTTTAGGGGGCTCAATATTTGTGCCTTTTACTTTGTATTCACTTGCTGTTCATTGTCAGCTGTTAGAGTGCACGTTTTATTTTCTCGAAACCCGTAACCAAAGCATGAACAGCATCAAAATGTGCTGACCATGAGCGATGAGTAGAACCAGCAAAAATTGAATACAGATACTGAACAAAGTCAGTCTGTAGACAAAACTCTGCTACTTTTACTTCCACCACATTCAGGCTGTGTCCAACACAAGCACAGAGATGGAAAAACTCATTGAGTTAATAAATCCCTGCATGCAATACAGTATGACTGGCCTCGACAGTTTGATAATGGAATGTTTTTCTCATTAAAAAAAATCCCCAACAGTGTAAGTTAGATTCTTTGCTCCATGAGAAAAGGTGGCAATGAACATCAAGAAATGTTTCACAGGCTTACAGCCTTTAATGTATCTAATAGTAAATTTCATTTGATCTGTGTGTGATATTTCTGAACTAGAATTTACGTTTATTGAATAATACTTTGACATTTTTACTCCTTCAAAAAGAGTACAAATAACATGTTGTCCCATTACTTCAATAAATTCCTGACAAATATTTGCAGATATATATGCCCGATTCACTTCTCCAGGATTTCCACAAATTTTGAAACGTTCTGCTAAGAAAGGGTCAAATTCACTTATATATAAATAGTTGCTATTTTTTGCAGACCAAATAATCTGATTTTCTCAACAAAATGGCAAACATCTGGAGGCAAGAAAGTGAATTACAGAATGAACACGGGTCAATACTTTATGCCCACATTCCTGCTTTGAGCGAGGTTACTCAAGTTAATAAGGAATCTACATTTCCAGTTTCTTCATGCCTCATCAAATATGCTGTCATGCACTTTCGATTTTCTTCTCCATTTTCATATTTTACAATAACATTGCTGTGTTTCCATTCAATAAACTCCGATGTAGCAAAGGGAGAGTCTTTCTGGGATAAAAAAGCGACATACAAAGCAGTACAAACGACCTTGCGATGGTGAATAGATTCGCTATTCACGTTTTAAACACTTGTCATTCCGCATTTCACGTTTGGACAAATTGTTTGATAAATAAATTGCATTTGTTTCATAATCTCCGCGTGAATTAGACAGGTTGCTATCATAATTCTGACATGAATCTTATGTTAGTACCATTAATGTTCCATAGATCCGGGTTTGTTTCTTGAACGACATACTTCTTTATTCTTAGAAATTTGCATAGTTCCTTTTGTAAAATGTCACCAGCAGCAACAAAGTCAATGATGATATCTCTGCTGAAACTGGAAAATTAGTAACAGGAATGGATGTAGATGTGGGCGCTATATAGGAAGGAACAGTACTAGAATCTGACATTGCAAGAGTGGGTGCTGATGTGGATGCTATATAAGAAGGAATAGTATCAATGTCTGTCATTTCACCCATGTTGAGCCACGGTGATAATTTTGGCATTTTTCTGTTCTCTCCTTCGCCTCATAAGCTTTCTTCTTCTCTGATCCACTCAAAACACTACGTTTCAGTTCTACTGAAAAGGTTATTTATCTAGAAATATATATCTTACATATTTACTATTTAGTCCCACTCCGCCATTGCATTGAATACTGCTGCCATATCTGGTCAGGTGTCTCTGTTATACACCTAGGGGTCGTTGACAAACTCTAACGGAGAATTTTTAATGTGGCAGCCCAGATACAGTCACTTTTTCACCGGCGCAATGTGGCTTCTCTGTGTCTCTTCTACAAGTATTTTCACGGCTTCTGCTCCTATTAACTTAGCTCTCTGGTTCCCCCTATGCATGAATTCGCTCGAGCCACAAGATTAGCAACTACTTTTACTGTGAAATTAATAAAATGTAAACACAAATTCTACTCCATCAGCTTCTTTTCTTGCACTTCCTGCCTGTGGAATTCCCTTCCGTTTACTTGCTTCCCCGACAACTACAATCTCCAGGAGTTTAAGTATAAAGTCAATAGTCATCTTCTATATTGCTAACTTGCATCCTTTCTCCTATACTCCTTTTTCCGTCTACTCTACTCTCAGTATCTTAACCCTTCTCTTACCTACTTCCTGACACGCCCTGTAAACTGTCACTCTTTCTCATAACTTTCCTCTTATGTAAACACCTGCGCACCAGTGGCACTCCTTTGCTTGGGACGATATGATTATAAAAAAAAATCATCAGGATAGAGGGTAATATTATATAAGTGTGCTTGCAACAAGAACTAAATATTTTAATATTTTGCTTCCTTAATAAACAATTCCTTCCATTTAATTGTACGAACAATCTTTATTCTTAATACAAACTCTCTAGTGTGTGCTGATTCACAAAATTGCCAGACATGCAGTAGATGTAGCTTAGTGGCTTAGCTAGGGTGTCTAACACTGGTCTATGTATAGATCTAAAATACTACATTCAACACTTTTCTCAACGTGCACAATAAAAAACGTATTTATTCGTATCCAGTCAATACCTGGTAATTCGTACTGCATAATAAATTCATAATTTTAAATAATCACTACCTGCTTACCGTACAAATGTTCAGTGTTGTAATTAAGCTTCAATTACTTATATGCATAGCCCTATACCTAGGTTCATATACAATGTAGAAATATATCCAACAATCATGTCATTGCTATTACAGTGCCTTGCGAAAGTCTACACCCTCTTAAAAAGTGGATGTATTTTGTTTATTTTGATAGGAATAATTAATAAATATTTTAAACTCCCATAATTTGTTTTAAGTAGATCTATCACACTTTTGTTTAATATGCAATATATATTTGAAAAACTTAAAATTGATTCTTAAACAAAGATAATTTAGAAAAATGTCTTTGGAATGTCTTCAACTAATACTTTGTGGATAATCCTCTTGCGTCAATTACAGCCTGCGGAAGCCTCGGGGAGCCTTCCACGAGCTTGCTGCAGTGGTCTGCTAACAGTTTTTGCCATTCTTCATGGTAGAACCTCTATAGCTGTGTAAGATGGAGAATGTCGGTGCACAGCCAGCTTTAGGTCTCGCCATAGATTTTTTTATAGGATTGAGGTCTGGAGACTGGCTGAGCCACTCCAAAGCTGTGATTTTCTTGCGAGAAATCCAAGCTTTAGTGCTTTTTTAAACATGCTTGAAGTCATTATCTTGTTGAAACTTGAAACTGTGACCCAAGCGCAGAGCTCTAACAGAATTCAGCAGGTTTGCCTATAATATTTCTTGGTATTTGACACTGTCCATGACACCTTGGATGGTTACTATTTCTCCAGCCCCTGCAGCTGAAAAACAGCCCAAAAGCATGATCGAGCCACCGCCATGCTTTACAGTGGTAGTGGTGTAATGAGGTTGGTGAGAAATGCCTTTTTTCTGCCAAACATTACGTTTCGTATTTTTCCAAATAACTCAACTTAGGTCTCATCGGAGCACAGAAACTTTTGCCACAAGATCATGGAATCATTGATGTGACTTTTAGCAAAGATTAGCCTAGCTTACTTGTGCATAGGCTTCAGAAGAGGAATTTTCTAGCTACCCTCCCTTGCAGGCTAGACCGGTGCAATACTCTGGAAATTGTAGATGCATGGACATCTGTCCCAGTACTGAAAACTTTCAAGTCTTCCAGTGTTGCACTAGGGTTGGATGTTGCCACTTGAACCAGTTTTGATTTTTCTCTTCTGGTAAGTTTTCTCGGTCTCCTAGATCTTGGTAGGGTAGCAGTGGTTTTGTGCAGTAACCACTTCTTAAGTACAGTTCTTAATAGTGCTCAGGGACAATTCTAAAGTTTTGGCAATCTTTTTATAGCTGTTATTTTCATTGTACTTTTGAATAATAAGGTCTTTACGTTCCTGAGACAGAGGCTTGCTCATTTTCTTTCCCGTATTAGACACCTTGTGTTTACAGTCAGAGTGCAAAGACCAATATACCAAGAAACCATGTGGTGGGTGATTTTGTAGGCAGTTAAATCACCTTATATAGCAAAATAATAGACTGGCCAAGTTTGTTATGGTAGAATGCACATGTCACGTTTGATTGTTCTTGATTGTATACATCAATGATAAACTACGCGATAACACAGTATAATATGTGGGTGGGTGTAGATATTTTTGTAAGCTATATGATTTTTAGAATCAATGTGAAATTTTTAAAATGTAATTTTTATATAAAAGGAAATTGTAAAGGATCTGCTTATTATTTAACAATCATCGGAATTGAAAAATGTGTTGTTTCTTGTTAACTTATACAAAATATATAAATTTTCAAAGGGGTTGTAGATTTTTGCAAGCCATTGTAATGGCACTACAATAGGTCTAATCTTTGTTCTGCTTTTTTTGTATCAGCATTAATGTCTAAATCAAAATATGTAGTTACTTGCAATAAATCTGATTTCTTTTTCATAAGTGAAATCCTTCATCCAAATTGGATGAAGAAAGAATTTCTTCAATAGAAAATGAATTCTTTAAGAAAACACGAATAAAAACTCAGTTTTATCAAAGAAAATATATGAAGAGGAATATGAATTAATTTTTTTGTTATTGTTATTGTGAAGGAAACATCGAATAAGAAAATTGTTTTAGCTAAGACAATTGAATTGCTGCTTTTGTTTTTAAATCAACATCAAAGCTTAGGACGAGCCACCATTTTGTTACGGTTGCGACAAAAAAAAAGAGAATGAGAGAGAAGTTGAAAAAAAAAAGAAGAAAGAAATACTATCAACGCTAGTGTGTTTGTTTTTAATAAAAATAATTCATTTACAAAAGTAAAAATATAAGTATATTGCAATTAAACATTCAAACAATATTAAGTCAGTCTAGGGGAAATTTAAGAATAAAATCAAACTAGAAAAAAACAGAAGATAATATTGTCTCCAACAGAAAGTCAACTGTAGTCTTGGTCACAAATATCAAAAGATAGAAATGAGAATTTTACCAGCTAGTCTGTGCTAGAACTGTGCGAAGCCTGAGAGTCAGGAATCATTTTGAAGAAAGTTCTCACCGGTATTTTCTGGGTCAGAAGTTGTCATTCTCCCACTTTGTTTTTTGTTCAAGAACCAAATGAAATGAAATGGATCTTTCTATTATGACATATCTTCACAAACAGAAATATGCGTGGCTTTTTGTAGTAATTTTATTTTTAGTATGACCGAAAAAGGACCATCTGCAACACAAGTCACTTACATATGCAGATTAACATGGGTCCCCAATGCTCGTATCCCCATCTTTGGCAAGTGTCCATCGGGCCGTTGCGTGAAGCTGAGCAGTGTCAAACCGGTCAGTAGTTAGTTGGTAAGGAAAGCACTTGAAAACAAGTTTTGTAATTTACTTTGAAATGCTTAGAAAATTTAGAAAGGTTTATTCATTTTGTTCTTTTAATCATTCAACCCAACTCTAGCAATGAAGTCACTAAGCATGGAAGAAGATGAACCAAGAAAACGTTATTTTAGGAGACAAAACAATAAATGAACAGGAATTCTTCTTCTTCTATGTGCCCTGTCCCTTCAGAACGTAGGCGATCATAACTTTCAACGTTTCCCTATCCCTGGTGGCTCTGAGCACGCCTTCTCCTGTTACACCGTGCAATCCTCGTTCTGCCATCCACCTGATTAGGTCCTTCAAATATGTTATCCGTTGCTTTCCCCTGTCTCTTTTTCCCTCTATCTGGCCTGTTAGTATCAGGTTCTCCAGGCCCTCTTTCATCATTGCCTATCCCATGAACTTCAGCTCTCTCTTCCTGATGCTCAGTATTAATTTCCTTTTTGTTTCCATCATTTACAAGACCTTATCATTGCTCACATACTTGATCCATGAGATTCGCAGCATCCTTCTGTAGAACCACATTTCAGTTGCTTCAAGTTTTTCCTTCATCTTTGATGGTATTGTCCAGATTCACTGCCATATTGAAGGACGGACATCACGTAGCAATCCAGTACTCTCTTCCTAGTTTCTAGCGAAATTGACCTGTTTCTTAATACCTTACTCAACTTCTGGAATGCTTCCTTCGCCATGCCAATACGCCTTCGGATCTCTGTGTCGCACTTTCCGTCTTCTGTTATAACGCTTCCCAGGTATTTAAATTTTTGTACCTGCTTGATTCTGGTATCCCCGACCTGTATTTGGCATTTTGGGCTGCCCTTTTTACTGATGACCATGCATTCAGTTTTCGTGCAGTTTATTTCTAGTCCTTTCTTGTTTCTTTCTTGTGCTACCTTCTGTAGGAAGTCTTGTAGTTTCCTAGGAATTAGGAAGACAGAAAATGACATTTGACATTGCATTTAAATCTTTGAAGGTCGAAGTTGGCTGGGAAGCAGGAAGCTGTTAGATTAACTTATCAATTTTGATGTGCATTATGCTAACAGGGTTGTCAGCACTATCTTTTGAAACCCGGGTGGGTTTTTAGGAATCTGTTTGGGTTGCGTTTTATTTTACTAGTAAAATTTAATGAAATCGTCTTTATACAAAATATTTTAATCTCTTGAATTTTTCTTTCGTTTCAAGCAAACCTATAATGAACAAAACAAGATCTAGATTTAAAATTCAAATGCTATGCACTGACTCATTGATTTTGTTAGAAATTAAAGAGACTCCAATTTTCAAAATTTGCTTAGCACACACGCAAAGCGAATCCAGAACAAAACTCGTGAAATTTCGCACCTCGATGCGAAATGTTTTTCAGCCAATGGAAAACTAGGAAACATCTAAAAACAAAATTCAAGTAATTTTTAATTCTCAGAAACTAATTCTTTTACGGAACTTTTCGCGGGCCGACGCAAAGTTTGTTCGTCGTCCAATAGAAAGGCCCGAATTACATCCGGGAGTGAATTCCCAAATGTCCTTTTCAAGCCCTACAAACAAAATAAAAAAGAACAAGTTCGCCTGTCACCAGAGAGAAAATGACACCGTATCAACACATCCATTGACAAAAGTCAAGCGATCTTTATTATCTCTATTTTTCTCTCTGTTATAGTGAAACACACCTATTCATCAGGTAATGGACTCTCCTCCTATATTAATATGAGTTAACAGGAAGTTAACTCGAGAAGTTCTTGGGAAGTTCTTGGGAGTTATTAGAAGTTCTAGATACTTCTTTAGATTTCTATTGGAGTTCAGTAGAACTATAAGTCTGTTCCAATTAGGACATAGTTGGGCTAAGGCAGTTAGCCGAATACTAAGGAGTAAGTTTACAATGGAAGATTACCAAGTTCCTAACATTTTGGGTGCGTTAAGTCGATTAGCAACCGACATAGCACGATTATAACTTTCAGTGCAAAAACTACTCCACAACACTCTCTCACCTCTTTCCATTTCACCGTTCACCCGTCTGCCTCTTCTTATACTTGATAAACAAACGGAAATCTTTTAGACTGAGATAACTTCATAGACATTCTTACCCAACGATAACGCTCATACACACGTTACTACTACGAACTCTTGATACCCTTAACTTCTTACTACTGTTTCTCCCTTAACGTTTAACTTCTACCAATTCATGTTATTCTGTTCTATTAATAAATTTCTATTTAAATATACAAAATGTACACTTTTATTCTTTCATAAATCCACCTTCTGATAAGTTTCTGATAATTCTGATAAACCTTAAATTGGGAGAATTGACGGTTGTGTTTGTGAATTGGCCTTGTACCAGACATGGCTGACCACCCCTACAGCTACAAACCTTTTCAATTTATTTACCTCTTCTATTTTGCTCGCGGCTTTTAAACTATCAAAAAAATAAATAAATGAATTACTGCACGGATATGTGTCCTTGTAGATGTAGTGCTTGGAGTGAGAAAACAATTGTCAGTCAGAAGCGACAGCTAAGATATAAGAGATTGGAAATGAGCCGTATACCTTAGCGAATAAAATAACACTTGACTCGTCCAGACAAACATCCTCAAACCTGAGAATCTTAGGCCAGAGAAATCAAACTTCGTACGATAGAACCTCGATTTAAATAACTATTTAGTGGGAGAGAGTGTGAGCAATTATTTATCTCACCGCATTTAATGTACATTATTTTGTTAAATTGAAGACAGAGCACAAATTACCAATATTATGTAAAACTGTATAAAATATCAAATAATACAATCGTGCATAAATTCCTTTTCTAATATTGAGTGGATTTTTAGAATTGATGCTGTACATGTAACCTGCACTGTAATTAACTTTGTTCTCATAACAGAGGAGTAGATCATTTCAAAACTTTTATCTAAACAGTGTCGAGCTCTGTCAATAATTGGATTGGGCACCGTTTGGAAACATAAGGTGCTGCAGGCGATCTTCTGCAATTTAAAATGTGTTTCGGATTTAAATAACACACACAGGCTTGATAAGCCATAAAAAGCAAACAATCTGACTGAAGTGAGACTAGAGAAGGAGAAAAGCACAAGACGAACAGGAGGCAGATAGAGCTTAAGGAAGCTTTATTCCACAAACAAACGTTCACATAGACAGAGATAGTATCGTTCGTCCATCTTGTAAAGGTCCCTCTGTAGAATCCCAGATAAAGGGGCGCAACTCCGTGACGTCCAGCAGAAAGACAGCGTGGGAGAGTTACACCATTATCACCACACTGACAAAATCCAAATATTTTATACGTAAATAATCTAGAAAAAGAGAAAAAGATGACATATGGTAAAACATCGATTTGGGAAAAAACTAATTGCAGGGAAAGTGTGTTCCTTAACTCCGATCGTATCTTAAAACTGATAATTCATTTTTTAATGATTGTTTCACTAGAAACAAAGATGAGAGTACTAGATTGCTATGTGACGTCAGTTCTTCAATATGGTAGTGAATGCTGGACAATATCATCAAAGATAGAGAGACTTGAAGCAACAGAAGGATGCTGCGGATATCATGGATCGAGCATGTGAGCAATGATGAGGTTTTGGAAAGGATGGAAACGAAAAGGAAATTAATATTGAGCATCAGGAAGAGACAACTAAGGTTCCTGGGATATGCAATGAGGAAGAAGGTCTTGGAGAACCTGATTCTAACACGCCAGATCGAGGGAAAAGAGACAGAGGAAAGCAGTGGATAACATATTTGAAGGTCCTGAGCAGATGGATGACAGAACGGGGGTTGCGTAGTGATACAGAAAGAAGTGTGCTAAGAGCCACCAGGGATAGAGAGACGTGGAAAGCCACGATCCCCTACGTCCTGAAAGGACAAGGCACATAGAAGAAGAAGAAGATTATATCACCTCATTTTGTCAACATCCTTCTGCTAAATCCAAGCTAGCGCGCGAATAAACAATATTACAATATTACTGCATACAATATCAAATAAAACAACCAGAGACACTTATTTGTTTTATATTTAAAGCATTTTTGAAGGGTTCTTGTAGATTTAATTTGCTTTCTAATGATAACCAAGCCTAATAAAATTTCCAAAGCTTTATATATAAAAAATGTCCTATCATTTTTTACGATACTATGCTAACGGGTTTTTCAGCACTAGCTTTTGAAACCCATCTGAGTGTTGGGGTGTTTTACTAGCAAAAGTTTATGAAATCGTGATTACCATATATACTTATGTTTTATGCAACCTAATGTTAAAGCTAATTTTAAGGGGGTTGTATCATACACGAGATATTAAATTAGGTCTTAACAGGTTATCTTTTTATTTCGTTTTCGGTTAACTTTTTAGCTTAAAAAGTTGACATGTGTCCAGCAAATTAAGAAACGGATTGGATGAATGAGTCGTTCTTGTATTTCTCTTTATTCACTGTGATAATAATGAACTATCCCATCCTTCTTCTTCTTTTATGTGCCATGTCATTTCAGGACGTAGGCGATCATGTCTTTCCACATCTCCCTGTCCTCTTGGCTCTTAGCATGCTTTCTCCTGTTGCACCATGTAACCCTCGTTCCGTCATTCACCTGATAAGGTCCTTCAAATATATCATCCGCTGCTTTTATCTGTCTCTTTTTCTCTCTATCTGTCTTGTTAGTACCATGTTCTCCAAGCAGTCTTTGCATGTCCCAGGAACTTTAGTTGTCTCTTCCTGATGCTCAGTATTAATTTCATTTTCGTTTCCATCCTTTCCAAAACCTCGTCGTTGCTTACATGCTCGGTCTATGATATCCGCAGCATCCTTCTGTGGAACCACATTTCAGCAGATTCAAGTTTTTCCTTCAGATTCGAAGATATTGTCCAACATTCACTTCTATATTGAAAAACCGACATCACATGGCAATCCAGTACTCTTCTCTTTGTTTTGTTAAGTACAGCCCACACACTAAGGAGAACTTTGTTTATGTAAGCTTAGGGATGTTAGGGAAGATAGAAAAAACATAAAATGAAGCTATAACAACCCACCACGACCTGCCTTAGGTCTATCCACAGACTTGGTAGGTAGTGCGACCATAGCAGAAATCGAATTATGATGAAAATGACATAATAATAATAATAATAAAACGAGAATTATTTCAGGGAAAGTAAATAAATCAACAAATGTGAATGTGTTTAAAATAATATACTATTTTGTATGTGTAGGAATGTTTGACCGACTTTTGAGAATTGCTTTTTGAATTGGGTCTAATTGAAATTTTTGCTAGTTTCTCTCGGTCAGTGTTGTAGAGTCATACACATCGCTACAATTGGGAGGTCTGTCTTTCACAAATGCGAACTTCGAACCTATGAACTAATTGGTCAAGATAACATGACGTGAGTTCCCGGTGTGAACCATGTACGCTTGAAGTAAGGTCGCCTGGTTTTCCGCTGCCAAGGCCAACTTCTCAGGCAACATCAGCAAGTCTAAGACCGTCACGCATGAGATAAAATTGATCCGGAAGCATAAAAGATTAACAAAATATGCTTCGAATCAGAAAAATTAACGTTGTGATATAACAAAAATATTGCTTTGTTTTAAAAGATTCCAAATGTATTTTCTATTCGTACATACATACATACATACATACATACATACATACATTATTTGTCTATATTTTTTAGATGTACTGTTGTAATTATTTACATTGTACATTATTCGGATTGTTGTCATCATCTTTATTGCTATATTCACTACATTTCGGCCGTTGTACGCTACGACCCTCTTAAGATGATTAGAATTTTGAACTGAACCCTTTATTTCGATCATTCCGGTAGATTGTTCTAGTTCTCTGAGACATGCCACTTCTGAATGTCATACTTAATTTTATTTAACTCAATTTTCTAAGTTTTTTTATTCACCATTGCTATAGCTAAATATTGAACTCACAACTTTTTGGGTTAAGACACAGGACCCAACCAACGTTACTGGCTACTATGTTTATTGTGGGCACGTTTATCCATGTTTGCCAGATTATTAATAAGTACTGCCTTCCATGAATTCTTGTAGCCGTTGTCGATCAACAAGCATACCACCACTGACAGTGGATCCTCAGTTATTACGCTTCATCTGGGGAGATGGGAATATAGACCGTTGATCTATTACCGTTATCGGAATAAAAACAAAAATTCTTAACTTGTTTTTTTTCATAGGTAAATAATAAATATTGCATTGACTTATTTCTAATTGTATTAGTTTTTTAAAATATTGTAAATATAAAATTATTCATGTAAATAAACAGTTTAATCCCTTTCTATTATAATAAAGGCCGTTCTGTATTTATTTGTTTATGTCCGCGCTACTATAATAAAGACCGTTGAGTGCATATATATATATATATATATATATATATATATATATGCTCAAATTATATATATATATATACATATATATATATATATGCTCAAATTATATATATATATATATGCTCAAATTATATATATATATATATATATATATATATATATGCTCAAATTATATATATATATATATATATATATATATATATATATATATATATAGAACAAATTAAATATTTAAATTCACTTTTATATATTTAGGTTTTATTACAACTCTAATTGTTGTTTTAAAAAAAAAGCATTACCGAAGAGTGAAGGTAATTAAAAAAGCGGGATTATGAGAAAACCAACCCTTTTGACACGATTTTTTTCCGGGAACGTTTACCCATGTTTGCCGATTTGTATCTTTTGGACAGTCACGTTAATCGTCTGCTTGTAGCAGTGGGGATTCTTCCACTGTATGTTCTTGGCAAGGTCACCACTGTAGCTGTAGGGACGGTCAGTCATGTCTGGCACAAGGCCAATTCACAAACAAAGCGACAATCCCCACAACTTATAAGATCATCAGATTTATCAGGTTATCACAAGGTGGATTAGTGGCAGAATAAAAGTATACATTTTGTATGTTTAAATAGGAATTTATTAATAGAACCAAATAACATGGATTGGTAGAAGTTAAACGTTCAATGAGAAACAGTAGTACACAGTTAAGGGTGTCAAGAGTTCATGGTAGTAACTTGTGCGTATGTATATATGAGCGTTGTCGTTGGATAGGCATGTCTTTGAAGTTATCAGTCTAAAGGTTTCCGTTCGTTTATCAAGTATAAGAAGAGACAGACAAGTGAAGGGTGAAAAGGAAAGAGGTGAGAAAGAAAGATAGAGATAATAATAACGATCGCCTGACATTCGTCAAAGGACGTGTTAATACTCTCGTCTCCTTCTCTATGGTGTCAGGCGAACTTGCTCGTCTTTTATTTTGTTTATGGGGCTTGAAAAGGTCATTTGGGAATTCACTCCAGGATGTGATTCGGGCCTTTCCATTGGACGACGAACAAACTTTGCGTTGGCTCGCGAAAAAAGTCTGTAAAAGAATTTGTATCTGAGAATTGAAAATTTTTTGAATTTAAAAAAAATTTTTTTTTTAATCATTTTACCCCGAGCAAGGCAGAAATGCCATTGATGAGCGGGGGGCTACATAACTATAAAAAGATTAATTAGAAAAGAGTAAAGAGTACAAACTAGTTAGAAAAGAGCAATAGAAAGCTGAGAATGCAGGTGCGATGACAGATACATAGGTGGAGAAAAAGGGAAGGATATACGGGGGTGGGGTGGGGAGAGAGCTAGAGTCCAGTGGTTAATAGATGAGTATTGACTTTGCATTTAAATTTCTGGAGGTTGTAGCCGTCAGGAAAGCAAGAATATGGGAGCGAGTTCCACAGGCGTGAAGTGCGAGAGAAGAAGCTGCAGGAGTAGAATTGTCGTCTGCATTTGGCTAACCTGACTGTGAATGGGTGGGACCCAGTTGCCAGTCTGGTTGCACGAGTAAACACCTGTTGAGGAGGCACCAGTGACTTAAGTTCGTCCGAGCAGAAGCCATGAAAGTATTTATAGAACAGACAAAGGGAGGCCACATTTCGACGATTTGAAAGTGGCTGCAGTCGAGCTGCCAGATCAGTACCTATCACATTAGAGACTCTCCTTTGGAGCCTGTCGAGAACACTGAGGAGAACGGCAGGGGCGCCTGACCATAAATGGCAGCAGTACTCCATGCACGGACGGATGGTTGACTTGTATATATGCAGGATGGATTCAGGCGGAAAAAACATCCTGGATCGACATAGTGACCCAACCTTAGCAGTAGATTTAGCTATGGATTCAATATAGTGGTTCCATTTGAGGTCTGAGGAGAGGGTAAGGCCGGTGAGGCGTAGTGTGTTGCTCTGAGGGAGAATCGCTTGGTCCATGCTTATGGGAGGCAGGAGAGGTTGCTTGTGATGGTTGACAGACAACAGCTTGGTCTTAGACGCATTTAAGTTGACAAGCCACTTCTTGCCCCAATTCACCACAGAGTGTAGATCCCGTTCGAGGTCAGCAGCGAGATTATGTCTGCCCGCCACGACAGGTTTCTTACTGGTGCGGGAGTATATTGTGGTGTCGTCTGTGTAGATGCCTACTTGGGAACTGATCTCATCTGGGAGGTCGTTGATGAAAATAAGGAAGAGCGTCGGGCCCAGGATAGAGTCCTGTGGGACACCAGCATTCATTCTGTAGGATGAAGATGCATGCCCATTCAAAACGACCTTCATTTTGCGGTTATTTAAAAAAGATTGGATTAGGTCAAGCAAGCGACCGGTAATACCGTAACCCCGTAGCTTGCATAATAGGCCAGAGTGCCCAACCCTGTCAAAAGCCTTGGAGATGTCCAGAGCAACCGCGCGAGCCTCGTCAGACTCATCAAGGGCCTGGAGCATGTACTCCGTTACGGTTGTTAGCAAGTCGGCCGTGGACCTGTCAGAGAAGAGTTTGTGGGCAGTAAGATGTTGAACTATTTCAGCATTGATTATGGCCTCGAATAATTTCCCGAATATCGCTAGAAGACTGATAGGACGATAGTTGGATGGGTCCGAGGGTTCACCACAATTCTTAAATACAGGAACGACTAAAGAGAACTTCCAGCATGCAGTAAAGCAGGAAGCAGAAAGGCAGTAGTTAAACAGTTTAGAGAGGACAGGGGAAAGTTCAGGAGCACACCTTTTAAGGACTATCACCGGAATTCCATCGTCTCCACTCGACTTATGGGGGGCTGAGTTTTGAGATTACTCGGGATACTACTGTCGGGGTAATATATACGTCGTGCAGTTTGGCCTCAGTTCTAATAGGGAAGTCGGGTGGGTGTACTCCAGATGAGTCAAATGTGGAGTTAGATGAGAATCTGCGGGCAAAGCACTCAGCTTTGTCCGCAGATGACGTGAGAACCTCAAATTCATGGATTAAAGGAGGTATTGAGGATTTTCTATTGTTCAGCACTCGTTTGCAAATCCTCCAATAGTTCTTGGAGCCGAACTTGCGGTCAGCTATGTGCTGTCGCATTCTCTCAATGGCGACTGAGCAGGCAGGAGAGAACCACGGAGAGGAATGAGGTTTTAGGCAATACTTCCTGGTTTGTATGAAGGCATCAATGCCAGCTTTCACCCATGACGAGACCTCAGTGGCACAGTCATCAACTGGTAGATCGAACACTTTTCCCCAAGGGACCTCGGAGAGGAAATCGCGAAAGGTATCCCAGTTAGCTTTTTGGTATAGGTAGGAGGTCCTATAGGTAGGGAGCTCCTTTGGGGAGTGAGATTGGAAAGAAATACTGAGAGAGACTACAGCGTGGTCGGAGTTGCCGAGAGGGCAAAGCTACGAGACTTGACAGGCGTCAGGCGCAGAGGTGAAACATATATCTAGTAGTGAGGAATGACCCGAGGGAGGGCTTGGGAAGCGAGTGGGGAAGTCCACCACTTGCGTAAGGGATTGGGAAATAGCGAAGTTCATGGCGTGAATGTCCGCTGGATCAGTAACAGCGTTTTCAAGACACTCAGAGTGATGGGCGTTGAAGTCTCAGAATACAAAAATGTGGGCGAATGGGTGATAGGAAATAGCCTTATCTATGTCGTCAGCAATGCTATCTAGTATGGAGCAGTCAGGAGAGGAGGGAGAACGGTAAAGAAAGAATAGGTAACTAACCGAGCTGAGGAGAGACAGGCGGAGACATATGTATTGGTGGTCAGTAGATTCGAATGAAGGCACCCTATTTATGGGGAGGTGTTCGCTGACGTAGACACCCAGCCCATGCATGTAGACAGTGGAATCCTTCCTTAAGAGGGGAAGATAACCAGGGATGGAGAGGTCAGAGGAGGGAATAGCTGAGTTGAAGTTAGTTTCGCAGAGCGCAAGGATGTCAGGGGACTTTTCATGCAGGAATGCTTCTACACTAGGAAAGTTAGTACGAATGCCCCGGATACTAGTGAAAGAAAGGTTAATGGGTTTAGGTGGTTTGATTTTAACTGGTTTAGGGTCGTTTCTGAGATGTTTCCTAGTTTTCTATTGGGTAAAAAACAATTCGCATCAACGCGTGAAATTTCACGAGTTTTGATTTGGATTCGGTTTTGCGTGTGTGCTAAGCAATGTTTGTAAATTCAAGTCTTTTTTTTTAAATTTCTAACAAAATCAATGAGTCAGTGTTTAGCACTTGAATTTTAAATCTACATCTTGTTTTGTTCACTACATACTTTCTAGTTTCTACTCGTAGCCTATTTTTAAGCTTATTGTAATCAATCAAAATATCTTATTCGTACACATCCTACGAAGAGCTTTTTTACTTCTTGCATAAAACCTGGACCTTTGAGAAAGGCGACTAATCAAGGAACAATGAAACACCGCCAGTTTCCTTATCCATCACGCATACCAATCTACATCTAAACAAGAGAAAGGTAAATAATCACTTTTGTTGGTGCTAATTCTTGTATTATCTAATTTATAAAACATTAATACCACGATCATCAGCAATACACCAACAAACCATTGATCAACTGGAAGGTAAGCGGCCTTTTTCGTTTCCATACAAATCCCTGTGATGGCAGACAATTGTCCCATTTGCAAAAGAAGCTAGGCTACCAGCTTACGATCCCTCTTTTACGAATAGGACAGAAAATAGATCGCTAATATAATAGAAAACACTACAAGTCTCCCCGCAGCATTTAACATATTCTTATTCACAGACATGATTTCCTTGTTTTATTTTTATTTTGCCTTTCATGCTAGTGTATTGTTCTTGTATAAAACATATTGACGTGATTAGTGAAAGTTATTCATGTCAGTTAGAAACTACGCCTCGAATCTATCCGCCATCAGTGGCGTGATGTTTACAATTCTGTTTGTCTTTGCCTTAAACTAAAGTTTCAGTCGAGCTCGTCGTGGGCAATTAAATAACAGTCACAATACTTTATGAAAATATTATTTAAACATTAGTATGTGCGTATGATGTTTTATATAGTGAGTAAACACTCGGTCTAAGAAATCCCCATATTATAGGGAATAAGAAATTAAGAACTGATGATTGTGGAAAATCGAACCAAATAAAAAAAAAAATAAATAAATAAACAGAAAACTAAAACGGAACAACAACGACAAAATGGACGCGTTAAGTACAACTTCTTTATTTGTCTTGCCTTCTCTCGCTCCACCTGGCGCGATCGTCTAAAAAGAGGAAGGAACAAAGACATTACATTCTGCTACTACACAACCATGAACTCTAAACTTCTGCGGACATTTTAAATACCTACATTACTACTGCGAACATTTTCTACAACTCATGATACCCTAAACTCTCGAATTGCACATTAACTTCTGCAACTTATTCTTTCCTTTTAATAAATTTCTATTTTAAAATACAAAATGTATATTTTATTCTTACACTATTCCACACGATTCCACATATTCCAACCTGCCTACAACCAACCTTCTAATAACAATAAAAACTTTCTGATGATTATAATTCTGCATAAAACTTGTAAGCTGTAAGGAGTTCGGTTAAGTATGACACAAGGCCGAATCCAAATAAACGTTAACTATCTCCCCTATAGCTTCAATATAACGGATTTCAAAATTAACAGTAGAGTTAAGTGGAGAACAATCAAAACGACACCTTTTATCAAATTACTATACCGACCATATAATTAAAAGTAGATAGTTGTATGTTATACATGAACATTTGAGTTAAATGAATGTGCGTTGTGGTGCAGCGGATATCCGCTCGGAACGAAAAATCGGAGAGACGCGTTCGAATTCCAGCTGAATTTTTTGCATTCACTTACCCGCAAATATCCTTGGAAAAAGTATGAATCTGAAGATCTGATTCTTGCATTGCGTGCTCTTTTTCAAAAGTCGGGGGTCAGCATTGAAGATATCGGGTGTGGTTAATGTTTATTGATTCGGCCTTGTGTCATACATAACTGAACTCTCTAAAGCTTACAAGTTTTATCCAGAACTATCAGAAGGTTTTCATCAGAAGGTTGGAATGTGTGGGAGAATAAAAATATACATTTTGCATATTAAAATAGAAATTTATAAAAAGAAAAGAGTAACAAGAATTGTAGCAGTTAATGTTCAATGCAAAACTAATGAGTTGTAGAAATGTCCGTAGTAGTAACTTGTTTGAAAGAATTTATGCGTACGTATGTATTTATATTTGAGCGTTTGTTTAGTAGGAATGTCTTTGAATGGAGAAGAAGAAGTAAAAGGAATCAGAACACGAGAAAGAAGGAGAAAGAGAAAGAGAACGAAGATGCGACGCGACTTTACGTCCGGATCGACTTGAAGTTTCTCCCATTACATTTTAGTGTGTCGTATCGCTGTTCCCATCTGTCTGGCTGGTCTTCCTTTCGCCTTTTATAACCATTTATTTTTTTCGCACGAGATCGCCTACTCTTTTTCGTCTTGCAAATCGTTCCCATAACTCAGAAAACCAATTTAACATCTACTCGCGAAATCCGGTTTCAACTTTCCCTTTAAGCAAGCGGTCAATCCTATTTCTATTTGGCAATACCAGGATTTCACACGTCGTTGTGAATGTTTGTAAAAGTGAAGAAGGGAGTTGCTTTTAATTCTTAATTTCCTATCCACCACAAATCCATCACCTCTCTCCAGCTATGAATTAAATAGCAGGACAGATTGGTTTCTATAGCCTTGGTTGGCAGCCAGACTACTACAGAAAATAATGACAACCTAGTGAGGTAAAAATCTTCTGCATGATCGCCTACGTTTGTATCACGTATGGCACTTAACTGACTGACGATGAGGAACTATTCTGGATGTCATTTCAATTTAAGAACATAACATGAAAAAAAAGAAAATGTAAAATGTTACTTTTACCCCAAAGGTGGAACAAAAAGCAGCCGACAGTGGGGCACAATGAAACATGCTAGGGTTAAATCGATCCAACTAAAATTAGAACAAAAAACCACTTTCATACCTGATTTACACTTCAAATATATCTTCATTTAACTTGAAGAAACCTAAAATATTAATTTAAAAACAGTCTAAAAAGTTATAAAACCTGTTTTTTGGCAGACCGGCTGCAGCCGCTCTCACACCGGCGTGATGTAGCTTCCCTGTGCCTCTTCTACAAGTATTTTCATGGCTTCTGCTCCGATGAGCTTAGATCACTGGTGCCGCCTAAGCACGAATTTACACGAGATACTAGATTAGCAACTAGGTCCCACCCTTTTACAGTTAAACAAATAAGATGTAACCGTAAATTCTACTCCAACAGCTTCTTTTCTCACGCTTCCCGCCTGTGTAACTCCCTTCCACAAGTCTGCTTTCCCGACAGTTACAATCTCCAGGCGTTTAAATGTAGAGTCAATAGACACCTCCTATCACACTAACTCCCAACTATTCTCACAACATTCTCATCTACCCAACCCTCATTCTCGGTATCCACACCCGCCTATCACCTACCCTCTGTCATTTCCTATATTTAATCAGCCTTTCTCCACTCTACGTAGCCCCGTGCACAGTAGTGGCAGTGACATGCCTTGCTCGGGGTGAAACGCTTATAAAAAAAAAAAAAAAAATACACAACATGCAAAATAAATGATATTCTCCTTATATTTGTTGATTTTAGATATTCTGCTTTCCTTGTTTGTTTTTCGTTGATATTCAAGTGACGAGGCAAGAAAATAATACAGGTTCTTAATAATAAATTCTCCCCCAAATCTGCGTATTATTTTTGCCCAAGTATGCGCCTTGCGGTACAGTGAATATCGGCTAGAAACAAGAAATCAGAGAGCCGAGTTCCAATTCCACTTGAATTCGTTTAATTCACTTACGCTCAAATACATTTTGGAAAAATATTAAGCCAATTCTTCTCCCACCAGCTATAGGTTAAATAGCAAAGACAGATTGGGTTCTATAACTTTTGGTTGGCAACCAGCCTACCGCAGAAATTAATGGCAACTTACTGCGGGGTAATATTCTGCCCAGTCAGATATGTCTTTTTCGAGACATGATCGCCCAAGCATGTATCACGTATGAAACTTAACTGACTTTTTACCCTATGTTACTTGTACCCTTCTTTACCCTGTGGTAAAAAGAGTTAAGTTAAGGGGAGATAACTACATGGCTACCAAAAATCATGGAATGAGGATGATATACCCCACTGATCGAAATAAAGTGTTCGGTTCGAAATTCCTAACACTTGATGAAGGCCGAAACGTCGTAAACATTGCAATGAAATGAGGACAATAGTTTGAACAATGTAAATAATGTAACTACTACCTCATCTTCAATAACTGAAGGACGATACTAATATAAAAAACATAAAATAATTTTAATACTTTATTTTAATTTTATTATTTTTATTTTGTACCTAAATCATATTGTATTTACGGTGAGAAAAAATAAATGTATCATGTCAGGAGGTCACCAGTGTAGATATAGTGTCGTGTGGTAGGTATTTTCTTAACTTGAAACTTAGAAATAAAACTGACTTACAAGTTTAAAAGAGATGATATACTTTTATTTATTTTCTGTGACAAGTAAATCCTTTTGTTATTCGGATTAGCAAAATGTACGTTAATAAGTCTATGATAGGAGTAGTAATCATCTCAAAAATTAGGTCAAAAGACATTTTTCTAAATTATGTGATTTTTAAGAATCAGTGTGAAAATTTTAAAATGTAATTTTTATATCAAATGAAAGTGTGATGGACCTGCTTATTATTTAACAATCATTGGAATTTTAAAAAATCTGTTCAATTCTACAAAATATCTGTTCAATTCTAAAAATATCTAAATTTTTAAAGGGACTTTTGAAAGCCACTATAAAGACAAAAATAACTTACTTTAGCCAACACATTAACAAGGCAAACGTATTTATAAACAAAAGTAAAAACGCAGATATATAAACATAACTAACTGAAAAGTTGTTGAACTCAATATCCTCTTTTATATATATTTTCTATCACATACACACACATATATGTTTGTGTGTTTTTGTCTATTATAATCTTTAACAATAACATCCTCTACGACTGGTGTTTGAACTAATGTTTTTGAAATTATAAAGTTTTGAGTTAATCAAGATATTGTCTACTTTTGTATGTGATGTAACTGTACAGTGCAGATCAGTTTTGAACTATATAAAATTGTTTCTACTGTTATACAATTGTTATTGGACAAATTCACAGTGTTTGTTTTAAAAGCTAGTGTATTTTTAACTCAAGAAAAACATATGTCTTAACTATTCAGAATCAATTGATGAAACATCAAGAGCTTGATTCGGGCCAAGAAAAGAACTACTTCTGGACATTATTGCCATATAAAGAAATATCATGGCACCTCTGAGTCAAGAAAGATTCTTATAATTCATTAGGGAAATGCATCTCGAGAGAAACAGGTAAAGAACACACTTCAAGTTACCCCTGACTTCACTTCATTCACAAAGCCCCTATAAAATGTAATTTTTATGTCAGAGGAAAATGTAATGGATCTGCTGAATATTTAGCAATCATTGGAATTGAAAAAAAATGTGTTGTTTCCTTTTAAATTATACAAAATATATAAATTTTCAAAGGGAGTGTAGACTTTTGCAAGCCACTGTAGTAGACTTCGTAAACCTGTTCATGAATTAATTCACTGTCACTGGTTGCTTGTGTTAATTTCACTCCATCATTACACGGAGTTGTAGTTGATTTTAAGTTTTCCATCTGAAAATTTAAAAACATTTAAAACATATTTTATGTATGTGGGTTGACCAATCCAATTTTTTCCTGATTCTGAATAAACAACTTTAACGCTGATAAAATAATGTAGTTTATCCAAGTCTTTGATGATGGAATTCTCTGAAAAAATTTTCAAAAATTTATGGATGTGTGGGGAGGATTTGCTCGCAACAATAAGGTCATCAACAAGCATAAACAAACGAGACATTTTTAAGGTCTAAAAGACACGGTAACAAAAACATTTATTCAGCATGGCTGACTTACAGGAACTAAAGTAAAAAGGGAAGGAACCTTTAAAAGGTCCATGCGCCCTCTACAACTAAATAGGATATAAAGTCCAAGGGAGATAAACTAGTCTCTTATGTATTCCTATTAAACATTATCTACCAATGTGCAATTTTTCACCACATTTGCCATGGAATAGCAATAGAGTAGTGACAGGATGTTGGCGTTTCATCCGTGGGAAAAGCGGTGTAGGGTTGAAAATAATTCATCGCCCACAAGGCTGCGTGAATTCATTTTTATCTCTGATCGAATTATATTGACTCTCCTGAAATTCTATAGGTAGTATCTTAGATGTTAAATTGCATTCGAGAATAAAGTTGAAGAATGAATTATGACAGGATGTTGGCGTTTCATCCGTGGGAAAAGCGGTGTAGGGTTGAAAATAATTCATCGCCCACAAGGCTGCGTGAATTCATTTTTATCTCTGATCGAATTATATTGACTCTCCTGAAATTCTATAGGTAGTATCTTAGATGTTAAATTGCATTCGAGAATAAAGTTGAAGAATGAATTATGACAGGATGTTGGCGTTTCATCCGTGGGAAAAGCGGTGTAGGGTTGAAAATAATTCATCGCCCACAAGGCTGCGTGAATTCATTTTTATCTCTGATCGAATTATATTGACTCTCCTGAAATTCTATAGGTAGTATCTTAGATGTTAAATTGCATTCGAGAATAAAGTTGAAGAATGAATTAGTAAAAATGTTAATTTAACAACAAAAATCATCTAATGAAGTTTAATAGCCTGAACAACGCCTGAAATTAAATATATTTACTTGTTTACAAAAGAAGTGAATTTGATTCTTTGAAAGAACGTTTCGGTTCAGCCGAGTCCCTTTTATTTATAGAAATTCAGATTTGAAAATTGCCGAATTTCTTTCACATTAAAGCGTCCACCAAAGTTACACTTCAATAAATATTGGATAAACTGGTGCGTACATCGTGAGGAATTTGAGTCTGGGGAATCGGAAGAAGATGATGAAGAAGAAGAATTTGAATGACCTTAGTATTATGAAGACTTCAAGAAAAGGACATTATCAAAGAGATTTACATTGAAAGAGCGTATTAAGGATCGATTACATTACTTTAATAGTATGATTGAAATCTAAATCAATAAAGTTCGAAGTGGTTACATCACACTGATTAATGGGAAACTACTCTAGCCATCACTTCGATAGTTTTAAAGAAGACATTAAGATGGCTGCAGTTTTCTCTTAAATTTATTTTATCCCTTATATTAGATTTCTTATGTCAGGTTAATATACAAGTGCAACTGGTACCGTGTAACCCAATATTACCAGCCGCATGGTCGGGTTTTGTCTACCGGGTTAGGAAGGTAACTAGTCCTTCAACAGAATTACAAATAAAACAATAAAATCTTAGATGGACATTCTTGTAGAGCTATTTTGTACAATGGAGTATGGATCTGGTACGATGATGAAACTTTGGTGGGCAAAAGCCGTGGCTTGAACTGAAGATAGAGTGGATGCGTCAGGTTTATTTGCCTAAGACATGATATGTCGGAATGGATATATATCTTAAGCTTTCTAATAATATATGTGGAGGCAAATCATGGGACTGTGATGCTGATAAATAGATTCCATATTTTCATTGATCTAATTATTTTGGTCTTGAAATGTTTCCCGTATATCTTAAATTACTGTGTATTGGTGAGATTGGTGTGAGATTTACTCAGTGACTCTATGACTACACCCAGTCATGTAACTGATATGATGATCATTAAATAACAGTCAGTCAGTTGTCTACTATACATGATAGATGCTTGGACGATCATGTCTCTTTCGAGACCGGCCTGACTAGCCAGATGATTTACCTGCAGTAAGTTGCCATTTTTTCTGCAGTAGACTGGTTGTCAACCAAGTCTAACGAACCAAATCTGTCCTGCTATTTAACCCATAGATGGAAAGAGAAGTGATGGAGCCATACCTTTCCCAAGGGTATTTGCCCACAAGTGAATGCAACGAATTCAATTGAAATTCGAACTCGGCTCTACCGATTTCCCATTCCGAACCGATACCCATTACAGAAAAACTTTGATTAGATTGCACATTACCATAAATCAAAAGGTTTTGATCTCGGAATATTTCCTGTATATCTTAGATTGCCGAGGATTGGTGAGTTGGTGTGAGATTTACTCAGTGACCCTAAGACCACACCCAGTCATTGGACTGAGAAGATGATTAGAATGCACATTTCCATAAATCAAAAGATTTTGGTCTCGGAATATTTCCGGTATATCTTAGATTGCCGTGGATTGGTGGGGTTGGTGCGAGATTTGTTAAGTAATTCTCTACCAATGTGGTAGGTGTCAGGCAGTGTTATTTTTCGGCTACTTTATACATCACGTTCTCTTCTTGGTTAGGGTTAAAATCAGTTCATAAAGATGTTGTACCTATATTTGGGAAAAATTCTGTAATTTACTGACTACATATATAGACAATTAAACAATTCTTGGAGAAGACAATTGTCAAACGTGCATTAGAAAAGTTCGATTAGAAATGTGGTTACATTACATCCGGTTATTGATTCTCAGAACTTATAATTAATAAGTTATAATAATAATAATAACTTATACTTAATAATTGGGAGTAGATACCAACTTTACGCGAGGATATTTTTTTAATCATTTCGCCCCAAGCAAAGGCAGTTTTACTGCCACTGATGCGCAGAAGGTTACATAAAAGGAAAGTGATGAGAAAGAGGGACAAGTTATAAGGGGTGTCAGGAAGTGGGTAAGAGAAGAATGAGAGTACTGGTGTGATGGGGGTAGAATAGAGAAAAAAAAGCATGAGAAAAAGGATGCGAGTCAGTTAGATAGGAGATGACTATTGATCTTACATTTAAATTATTGGAGATTGTAGCTGTCGGGGAAACAAGTACACGGAAAAGAATTCCATAGGTGGGAAGTGCAAGAAAAGAAACTGATAGAGTAGAATTTGAGGTTACACTTTATTGGTTTCACTGTAAAAAAGTGAGACCTAGTTGCTAATCTAGTAGCTCTAGTTAATTTATACATAGGGGGCACCAGTGAGCTAAGTTCATCGGAGCAGAAGTCGTGAAAATATTTGTAGAAGAAACACAGGGAATCCACATTATGCCGGTCAGAGTGACACTGCATCTGAGCTGCCAAATCGGGATCGATCACATTACAGATTCTCCGCTGGATTTTTGTCAAGAACCCTGAGGTGAATAGTAGGTGCACCCGACCAGATATGACAGCAGTATTCTATACACGGACAGATGGTAGATTTATATATGTGCAGGATGGATTCAGACGAGAAAAACTTCCTGGCCCTACACAGTGAACCGACCTTCTTAGACGCGGATTTAGCTATAGATTCGATATAGTAATTCCACTTGAGGTCTGCTGAGAGAGTTAACCCGAGGAGGCGCAGTGTTTTGCTTTCAGGGAAACTGGCCTGATCCATGTAAAGGGGAGGGTAGGAGCGATTGTCTGTGATGGTTAATAGATAACCGCTTCGTTTTGGAAGCATCATAATTCACGAGCCACTTCTTACCCCAGTCCATCACAGATTGGAGGTTTATTTCTAGCTCAGCAGCGAGGTTCGCTTTGTCAAGCCCAGTAGATTTTTGATCGAGGAGAGAGTAAACGGTGGTGTCGTCAGCGTATATAGCTACTTGGGATCTGATTAAATCGGGGAGATCGTTAATGAAGATCAGAAAAGGTGTAGGACCTAGAATAAAGCCTTGAGAGACACCCACGTTCGTATGTTGTCTGTTTTGAACGGATTATATTCCAACTAAAAAGTCATCGAAACTATTTATATAAAACAAAGACCATCATTGTCAGGCAAACAAAAGAATTGTGTTTTTTTTTGTTTTGTTTTTTTTTTAGTCATTTCACTCCAAGCTAGGTGGGACTGCCACTAGTTCTCAGGGAGTTACAGTGAGTGAAGAGACTGGGTACAGTGGGTATTGAACAAAGGATTAAGAGATAGAAGATGACAATTAAAGTTGCGCTTAAATTATAGCTATTAGAGAAGCAAGTAAATGAAAAGGCGTTTCACAGGTCGGAAGTGCAAGAAAAGAAACTGTTGGAGTAGAAATAGCAATTACATCTAACTATTTCAACGGTAAAAAAAAAGGTGGGACATAGACGTCAATTTAGCAACACATTTAAATTGATGTGGTCGTGTACCAGGAAAAAAGGTTGTCAAAGCAGTTGCTATTAAAATATTTGGAGAAAAGACAGTGGGAAGTCACGTCAGTTCGATGAGAAAATGATTGAATTCGAGATACCAAGTCAGGATCGATTACATTGCAGATTCTTCTTTGAATCTTGTCAAGAACATCGTGATGATTAGCAGGAGCACCCGATCTGATATGGTATCAGTATTCAATACACGGACAATAAATGTGTAAAATCGATTCGGATGAGGAACTTTATGATCCGACAGAGTGACTCAACCTTCCTAGCAGCAGATGCAATTATAAATTCGGTGTAGAAAATCCACTTCGGGTGGTCGAACAAGTGAGTCCAAGGAGGTGCAATGTGTTGCTCTCCAGCAGACTAGCGTCATTAATTGCGTTTAGACGAGTAAGGAGCAACAACAGATTAACTCTATAATATTTTGTTGTTTTTTCTCTTTTCATTTATTTTATTTTTGTATTGCCAACTACAGTGGTAAAATATTTTTCTCTTTTCCTTTTTAGTTATGTTTGTTTTTATTACATTAAATATGAGATTCTGTTGATTATAAAGCAAGCCAAACAACAGGAAACCAACTAAAGAACAATGGCATCAAACACTAAAAAGAAGAAAAGCTGAAGTAATAATCTCCAGACTTCGTATTAAACACTACATGATAATATACCCTTATATTCTAAAACAAAAACAATCAGTACAGCATATCAACAACTATCCACAAATAGGAGGGTCTGTAATGTGATAGGTACTGATCTGGCGGCTCGACTGCAGCCACTTCCCCATCGTCGAAATGTGGCCTCCCTTTGTCTCTTCTATAAATACTTTCATGGCTTCTGCTCGGACGAACTTAAGTCACTGATGCCTCCTCAACAGGTGTTTACTCGTGCAACCAGACTGGCAACTGGGTCCCACCCATTCACAGTCAGGTTAGCCAAATGCAGACGACAATTCTACTCTTGCAGCTTCTTCTCTCGCACTTCACGCCTGTGGAACTCGCTCCCATATTCTTGCTTTCGTGACGGCTACAACCTCCAGAAATTTAAATGCAATGTCAATACTCATCTATTAACCACTGGACTCTAGCTCTCTCCCCACCCCACCCCCGTATATCCTTCCCTTTCTCTCCACCTATGTATCTGTCATCGCACCTGCTTTCTCAGCTTTCTATTGTTCCTTTCTAACTAGTTTGTACTCCACACTCTTTTCTAATTAATCTTTTTACATTTATGTAGCCCCCTGCACATCAGTGGCGTTTCCGCCTTGCTCGGGGTGAAATGATTAAAAAAAAAAAATTGTACCGACTTCAGTCAGATCCATATAAAATACTGCCGAACAATAAACATGGAAGAACTCTTTCAGGACATTGAGCCATATACAGGGTACGATGGAGAAATTGTCGTCTAAATCATGTAAAAATGACAATAACACTAACATCTCATTTTAACAGATATACTTATTAAAATTACAGAAAAATATACTGAGTAAATTTATTCAATAAAATCACCATCGGCTTCCACCATGGCCTCTAGACGACTTTGGAATTTCTCTTCTGGACAGTCTCTTTGTTTAAGTTGGTGACTACTGCCATAATCGTAACCGGCCAAAATCAGTCCGACATGGGAGCGATTAGCTGACGGACTTTATGGCAATGTAACAAAATAAATTTCAAGCCGACCCGGACGTACAAATGCATCACATACTCATTCTAACTCTTCTTCCAATTTTCCTTTCTTCATTTTTATGCAAAACTGCCAAAGAAAACTCCAACAGGATACTCCGACTTGTGCGATAAGTACAATTTCTTTATTTGTTTCACCTTCTTTCTTACCCTGTCGCCAACCTAGCAAAAAAGGGAAAGGAACATAAGACTTTAGTTTCTGCTACTATCAGTATACGCCCCGGGACATTAGCTACTTACTACTACCAATCATGAACTCTTAATTTCTGTGGGACAGTTAAAATACTTTGAACAGTTAACTTCATGCATTTTATTTTTCTTCATACAATATTGTTCAGTTAACAAAATTTCACTTATATTTTTCTTCTTACAATTTTGTTATTCTGTTAATAAAAATTTTACTTTAATCTACAGACGAAATATTTTATCCTTCCAATTTTCAACATTTAACCTTCAACCTTCTGAGATTTAAATTGTCGGGATTTCGGTTGTGTTTGGCACAAGGCCAAGTTGACAAACACAACCGAGGCCCCTGCAGGGCTAAAGAGTCGATGTTGCTGAGTATAAGGATTTTTTGGAGAGGATTGTAAGGCTTTTGATAGAGAGTATGCGCAAAGGAAGACTCTAAATCTACCGACAAGACTTTGCACAATTCTCATAATGCAACAACCCAAAAATTAGATGTGTTACAATCTCAACGATCACGTCACACCAAACATATGGGCTCTATATCTGAACCCATTGGACTACTACGTATCGGGGGGGGGGGGGGGCGTAATCGATAGATAAGGCAATCAACGTTCTCGTAACACTATAAAATATTTAAAGTCCACCATAATTAGCACAAAGTCAGAATGAAATACAAATCATCAGATACAGGCATGTAAACGTGTCTGACCTCGTATTAATGCAGTCGTCGATGCTAATGGCGAATTTATTACGGGGATGCGACAAGAAGAGTCTGAGTTATTTATGTCAATTTTTCTTTTATGACTTTCTCTTCTAGGTGCAGTGTACCTTCAGGACAGACGATCATCGCCTTCAACATCTTCCTATCCCTAGTAGCTCTTAACACAATTTCTTATGTTACCCCTCCCAAACCTCGCTCTGCCATCCATTTGCTCAAGCCCATCAAGTATGTTACGCATTGCTTTCCTCTGTCTGTCTTTCCCTCTATCTGACCTGTGAATATCAGATTCTCCAAGCCCTTCTTCACGCATGTCCCCAAAACCTCAGCTGTCTTTTCCTGATGTAACGTATTAGTTTTCTTTTCGTTTCCGTCTTCTCCAAAGTCTCATCGTTTCTCACATGCTCCGTCCATGGTATTCCCAGCATTCTTCTGTAGAACCACATTTCGGTTGCTTACAAGTCTCTCCTTCATCTTTATGAAGACTATCCAGCATTCACTGTCGTATTGACGAACAGACTTCACATAACAATCCAATGCTCTCTTCTTTGTTTCTAGCGAATTTTTCCTGTTTCTCAATATTCTACTCAGCTTTTGGAATAAATCCTTGTCTATGCCAGTTCGCCTTCCGAAATTACGGCACTGAAATGAATGTCGCACTTTCTGTATTCTGTTAAAACACTTCCCAGGGATTTAAATTTCTGTACCTGCTTGATTTTAGTACCCCCGGCCTATAGTTGGCATTCTGGGCTCTTTCTTTTACTGATAACTATGAATTCAGTTTAATTGTAGTTTATATGTAGTCTTTTGTTTTTCTGCTTTCTTTAGATACCTTCTATAGGAGGTATTGCAGTTTTCTTTCCGTGTCTGCTATCAGAACTGTATTATCTACGTATCTTATATTG
>JBBBDQ010001271.1:8040000-8127500 GCA_037127315.1 Ascarosepion bandense | reverse complement strand
TTCGTATCATTTGATACAGTATGAAAACAAGCCTTGAAAGAAATATTTTCCTGAAAAATTTTTTTAAGAGAAATATTTTATAAATTTAAAATAAAAGCAGTACTGACTGCTCAGTCAATGAATACCAAATGTTTCCTTATAGGGAAATACCAAATGTTTCCTTATAGGGAAATACTGTATCAAATATGATACGAATGGCCCTAGAGGGTTAAAATTAAAAAATTCTAGCGATAGATTTTAAAAGTCAAAAAAATTCTAGCGATAGATTTTAAAAGTCAAAAAAATTCTAAAAAAAGCGATTAGATTTTAAAAGTCAAAAAAATTCTAGCGAATAGATTTTAAAAGTCAAAAAAATTCTAGCAATAGATTTTAAAAGTCAAAAAAATTCTAGCAATAGATTTTAAAAGTCAAAAAAATTCTAGCAATAGATTTTAAAAGTCAAAATTCTAGCAATTTAGATTTTAAAAGTAAAATTTCCAGTAAAATATTTTAATATCAAAAGAAAGCCCCCCCCCCCCCAAATTAAATTTCGTTATTAAATAAGATATACGAAGATAATATAAACAAACAAACAAACCAAATTGTTCACTAGGGGAAGAGTTGTTGGTATATTGACTGTATGGTAATATTGGTGGATGACGAGATTGATTTGGTCGAGCCTTTCTCTTTTGTCGTTTGATTTCCTCCTTTTCTCTTTTGGTGGTTTCGAAGACTTAGTTCCGATGCTGATTGCAATTGATATAATATTTTCCCACAAATCAAACACGGAGAAAAATAAAAGTACCCAGTTTAAAATACAGAGCTTTAGATTTTATAGCGTAACACATATCTTTGCTCTTTTACCCACTCCGCTATTGTTAATTTCATGCAATTTCGCAATCTTCATAGGAAGCATTCATACATAGTTTTTTTTTCTTTGGCATATGAAAATTCTAAAAGTGCATGAAACTAACAGTAGAGGAGAGGCAAAATGTAGAAAATTATATTATGTGTGCTCGCTAGGGTGCAACGGATATCGACTCGGAATGAGAAACCGAGTTCGAATTCCAATTTGATTCGCCATATTCACTTACACACTGATGTGAAGTGACGTTTATTCAGTAATTTTTACATTACGAAAGGGGGGACAAAACTTGGAATGGTCTTCCATTATCTATCTTATACCTAGCTAATCCGATTCACGACCCAAACATACGTTACAATTTTTCACAATCACCACAAGAATTTATCCATCAACACTCAAACTGCCATGTATCAAAATACCGCAAAGCATTCCAGGGACCTAAAAACACCCAAATGTATATAAAAATTTTACAATATACAATAAATACAAAAATATAGATAAAGCTTTGACATGAAATGACATGAGGGGGAGGGGCATGACAAATTCCCCAAAACAAAAAATTTTATAACTGAAAATAACAACAAAACATCATGTTAGCTGGACCCAGCCCACCCACAAAACAAAGAGGCCGCTGTATTCTGCCCATAAGACAAAATCAAGAGGCTCTCTTTCTACAGGGAGTGGAGAAGAGAAAAGAACTTGGGCTGGGGGTAATATAATACTGAACCAGACGAGATTAAACGGGACAAAATAAAACAGAGCTGGGAATCTCGAGCTGGATCATAACAAAAGAGATAGTGCCGGGACCAGGCCGAGAAACACACTCACTCACATTAACTAGACATACAAAAAGGAACTTACCTTAACCAAGGGGAGAGTTTCAAAGGAATCCACTCCGATATGACTAACAGACCTAAAAGAGAAAATCAAGGCTAGCCCCGGTCACACGAACTAGGCTCGCCACATTTATCCACCTTTCACTGAAATCTGTCGGCGTCAACCGTTTCCTATCAGTTCGAATCTTTATTTTGAGCTGGTGCTCAAAATATCGGATCAGATCCTGATGTGAAAGACGGCCACCCCGCAAGACTTCCTCCAGTCGCGTCGTCCATATCACCATTCGAGCCGTGGCTAGTAGCGTCAGAAACACCATTCGCTTCACTCCAGAAAACGGGGGCGACACATTGTCGCAGGCGTATGCACGATCAATGAACATGAGTTCTCGCGGCGCGTTACGAGCAGTCATCTCGCTCACACAATCCCACAACGGGCGAACGCGCGCACAATGGTAGAAGGCATGCGAAGACGTCTCCTTTAAACCAAGGTTGCAACGTTCACAATCTGGCAAATCCGCCAGGCCCATTATGAAACGCATGTCATTGAGAGACAAGCCATTCCGAGCTAATCGCCAGGTCAGAGAAAACTCAGAGTTGCTGAGATAGTCCGATCCTGGCGCCCAAATCGCCCGGTTCACACTCCACCCACGTCTACTGAACAGGTGAAGAGGCTCATCCCTTGTTTCCTGTTTAGGATGTGGTTTCCGGTTTTTCTCCTTTCCAATCTTTTCACTCTTATGTAGCCCCCTGCGCATCAGTGGCGTTTTCGCCTTGCTTGCGGTGATATGATTAAAAAAAAAAAAAAGATCAATGAGAGCGATACTCATCCTCCGACATGCCGAGTTTCTCCCGTAGTGGATCCTTTGCGGCACCCACCACTAATCCCTGATAGAAGTGCCTCCTAGGCCGAGAAAGGTCGCTAGACCGTGGAATGACCCGCAAAGCCGTCCTGCATTCGAGAAGGAATCTCGGTCGCCCCAAGGCTGACGGCATCACCTCGAGACCGGGGGAGTGATAGTAAGGCTAGGGAACGCGTCCCTCACTACCCCCGTAAGCAACGAGTCTGCCAATAACGCACGCCTGAGAAAAGCCAACCTAGAGGCGAGCTTGTGACTCACCAAGTGCGGCATTCCCAGACCCCCATTCCACGAGCGTTGGTAACAGCGTACTCTCCACAGAAGGGAGAATAGCAGACGCTCGATCGCCTTCTCACGCTCGTCACAAAGTGGAAGTACAAACAGCCGGTGAAGGATCACTGATGTGAAGTGACGTTTAGTACTAACCAGTCGCTGAGCTCGTCCTTACTTATTCTCAGTGACGCGTTATATAGACTTTCTCTTGCACTTATGCAAATTAAGCATATTAATTTGCCAGTGTCACTACATCTCCCTGAAACGTATAGGTTTTATACATCTAGTAGTTCTTGTACTTCTTCTCATGATAGTTTCATTACTTTGCTCTACTTCTCTCTTTCCCGTATTTCTTTCTCTGGGAGACCTAGATCAATCCCGCGCCCATCTGTAATCATCTGCATTGTCTTGCATTATTTAATCTTCGTCCTAACTTTCCAACTGGCCCACTTGATCCTGCATTACTTCGTCTTCTGATGTTTCATTCTGTAATAGTTGTTGTAATGAATCATTACCGGACGGAATCGTATCCATTTCTTCCTCATTTTAGTCTTCATATTCACCCTGGGTCCTTATTTGATCTGCATGGGCTAAGATACTGCTGCCGTTTTCTCTATTATAGCTGTATTGTGGCCTTTTTGCATGATAAATTATGCCCTTTCCAGATAAGCTTCTTTGTTCTTTTTGTACCACATTTTTTCTTTTAATTTGCCTTCCCTTTAAAGCTGATGGGCTTTCTAATCTTCCAGCGTGTGGTATTGGGTGATAGCTTAAAAGGAGCCACGTTAAAAAAAAAAAAACTTTTACTTTTTCTTTTTGCTGAGAGCATGCTTTTAGTCCCTTTTTTACGGTCTGCACCATTTTTTTCCGCTAACCCGTTCGAATGAGGGTAATATGGGGATGTCTTATACGGTTTACATCCTATTTTTTTCTAACCAAAAATTAAGATCATCATCACAAAATTCTGGTGCATTGTCAGACACCAGGGTTTTTAGTATGCCATTTCTGGAAAATAAGACCCTTAGATTCTGTTTTATCGTAGAACTTTTCTTGTCTGGCACCCGGATTATTTCAGGCCAGCCTGAAAAAGAGTCTACTAGAATTAATAAGAGTCCCACTCCATTAATATACGCATGATCCATATGCACTCTACTCCATGACGCCACTTCTCTGGGCCACGAATGTAAAGTAGACTGTGTAAAATTTCTTAATTCTTTACATTTTTTTGCACCTTTTTATATATTCTTCGACATCTCTTGAACATCCGACCCACCATACTTCGAATTTCATCCTTTTTTGTGTTGCCGCTACTCCACAGTGTACACTTTTTATTACCAATTTTCTTTGTGTTTCTGTGGAAACTGCCAGATCCCCTCCATGTCTTATTTCTTTGTAGGGTCTTTCCGCTCTAGAACAATTTCCTCATGAGTTTTTTCTTATTCCCGATAATATCCTACTTAGTACTGGATCATGTCTAGTTTCCGCAGCCATTCTATCTAAAGACAAAACATCAGTCTCTACCCAATGTAAGAATGCATTTTCAAATTCTTCTTTTGTTTTATCTTTTGTCTCCTTGTAAAATTGCAATCTTGATAGTGCGTCTACGTGTGAAATTGAATTCCCTTTGACATATTCTATATCAAAGTCAAATGTCATTAATCTTATTGCCCATCTTAGTATTCTCGATGTCGGGACTTTAGATAATTCTTTCCTTGGGTTATATATAAGCTCTAATGGTCTATGATTACATCTTAAATGAAATCTTTTTCCAATTAAAGATTGTCAGAATCTAGTAGTTGTCCATACGATAGCTAATGCTCCTTTCTCCATATTTGAATAAGTAAATTCGGTGTTCGTTAGTCTTCTTGATAAATACATTATCGGATGTCCTTCTTGTGACAATATTCCCGATATTGAATGTTCGCTTGCATCTGTAGTTAACGTCACGTCCTTTTTTGGATCAAACATTTTCACTGCTGGTTTCTTTGCCATAATTATTTTTAATCTGTCAAAAGCTTTTTGTTGGTCCTTTGACCAAATAAATTCAACATTCTTTTTTCTTAAATGTGTAAACGTTTCCGTCAAGTCCATGTGTTTTGGTAAATATCGCCTATAAAAATTTACCAAACATAAAAGACTCCAGTTCTTTCTTATTTGTAGGTGTAGCTACTTTTATTATATTTTCTATCAAGGCTTGGTCTAGTGATATACCTTCTTTTGAAATGGAATAATCCCAAAAAGATAAGTTACAATTGCGCATTTTTTCATTTATTGTCATTCCAGCATTTTTTTAATCTATTCAAGATTATGTCAGTTTTCTGTTTTAATTCCATTTCATTAATGGCTCCTATGCATATATCACCTTGGTAACAAATCATATTTTTCATATTTCCTAAAACCTGTTTGATGGCCCTTTGAAATATGACGCTTGTGATTTTCATTCCATATGGCATCCTTTTCCATCTTAGCAACCTTAAATTTATCGTGGTTACTTCTTTGAAGTTATCGTCTATCGGTACTTGATGGTATGCCATTTTTAAATCTATTTTTGTAAAAACACTCATTCCTGTCAGTGCATGCAATGCAACTTCAATATTCGGTATGGGATACGAATCCGAACGGATTTTATGATTTACGCCTATATTGTAATCTCCACAAATACGTAAATCACCATCTGTCTTCCTCACAACTACGATGGGTGATGCCCACTTGCTACTTTCAGGGGGAACATGTTAAAGAAGGTCTTGTTCTATTAATTTTTCGTAGTTTTGTTACTACTAATGGCAACAAATGTACTGGTACTTTTCGTGCCTCATAATAAGAAAGGGGGACAATTTTTTTTAAATTTTAAACTCGCTTTATAGTTTTTTAACTTTCCGGTGTTTACCATTTTGATCTGATTAATTACTTTAGTAGAACTTATGTTAAGCACGTCGTTTCCAAGAAGTCCGTGGTTCTCTTTACAACTTGTAACAATTATAGGTATTACTTCAAATTTACCTTCTAACTCCAAGGAACCTTCAAAGTATCCTAAAGTTTTTATGACCGACCCATCAAATTGGCGGAGTTGTAAACTGCTCTTTTGTAAGGGTGGCTTTCCAATGCGTTTCCAAAAATTTTTTGGTATCAGCGTTACTTCACTCCCAGTATCCATTTGCATATCTAAATTATAGTTGTTAATTTTAACCTTTAATATAATGTCTTTTTTCTTCTGTTCAATTCTTTTTTCTATATTCTTATTTTTTTTATGTAAAGACCGCCATATTGATCTCGTTTTCTTCAACTCTTTCAACATTTTTTTTACTTTGCATACTGCTTGAAAGTTGTTCTTTTTTTAATCAATTTTTACAGGTTTTTCCAAATGCTGGGCATTTTCCCCCTTTTATTTCGTGATCACGTCCATAATACGAACATTTTCATATCTTTTTTATTATGTACGTCTCAGCGGATATTTCTTCGCTGGATTGACTTTTATGATGGTTGTATTTCTGTATTAATTCTTGTTGCTGTATAAAGTCAATGCATGTATTTAAAGACATATTTCCTATTTGTAGTTGTTGCATTATTTTATATCGGTGTGCTGTCAGAGAGAGTCCTCTTGGTTAAACTGCGGGGAAGGCCCTTCAATATAGCTATTATAGTAGTTTATGCGCCGACAACTCAAAGCTCGGAGGACGAAATAGAATCTTTCTATTCAATACTGGACAGTGCCAAGGCTCTGTGCAAAAGCCAAGAAATTAGGATAATAATGGGGGACTTAAATGCCAAGTTAGGTAAAGATAGAGAAGGAGAAACGAACGGCAACTTCGGACTAGGAGAGAGCAACGAAAGAGGAGAAAAATGGATCCAATGGTGCTCAGCCAATGACCAGGTTATTACTAACACCTGGTTCCAAGAACACCCACGACGTTTATGAACATGGAGAAGTCCAGGAGGTGACCCGAAAAACAAAATAGATTATATAACTATAAACAAGAGATTCAGGAACGCAGTGGTCCAATGCAAAACATACCCAGGTGACGACTGCGGAAGTGACCACGTCCCAGTCATCTGCAAACTAAAAGTGAAACTCCGAAGACTGAAGAAGCCCAGCACATCACCAAGGCTGCAATACGACACACTAGAGGACGATCTCACCCTGCAGAAAGAATAGAATAACAGCGTGAGAAAGAAACATGAAGAACAAATTGGAAAAGGGTACTCAAAATGGGATTCACTAAAAGAAGCGATGGTGACCTCAGCGAACAACATAGCCCCAAAGGAAATCAGACGCAGAAGAAAAAACGAGTGGATGACCGAAGAGATCCACCACATGATGCAAAGGAGACAAAAAATAACGCCAAGACACGGAGCAGAGTACAAGAAACTTCACAGGGAGATAAGGAACAAATGCAGACAAGCCAAAGAGCAATGGCTCAACAACAAATGCGCAGAAGTAGAGAGATTGAGCAGGACCAACAAAGCAGAGATGCATAAAGAGATAAGAGAACTGACAGGACAAAAAACCTGCTCCTCAACATAGAAAGAGCAAATACTCCAGTGAGGGGAAGAATATATAAAGGATTTCTTTTGCGACAAGAGAGAACAACCGAGAATACACAAGGAGATGGATGGACCGGAAATACTAAAATCCGAAGTGGAAGCTGCAATGGCCAAAATGAACAGAAACAAAGCACCTGGTCCAGACGACATAGTGATAGAGCTGCTGACAGCCTTAGAAGAATATGGCATAGAAAAGATTACCGACATAATAAACGAAATTTATAGCAGCGGAATAATACCAGACAACCTATGCAAGTCGATATTTATAGTACTGCCGAAGAAACCTGGTGCAAACAAGTGTGAACTACTCAGAACTATCAGCTTACTGAGTCACATTACAAAACTGATTGTCAGAATCCTGATGAATAGAGCGAAAAGCAGAATCAGGCCAGGGATAGGGCAGGAACAGTGCGGGTTCGTCAAAGACACTGGAACAAGGAACGCCATATTCATTACTAGGATGCTCTCTGAAAGGGCATTACAAATGAAGAAAGACTTGTACCTCTGCTTCATTGACTACGCGAAAGCATTCGACAAGATACGACACAAAGAATTGATGGAGATGCTAGGCAGCCTCGACATTTTCGGGAAAGACATAAGAATAATCAAGAATCTCTTCTGGCAGCAAACGGTCTGCATACGGACAGGTAGCGATCTCAGTAGATACACAAAGATAGAAAAAGGTGTAAGACAAGGATGTGTCTTTTCACCGGATTTGTTCAACCTATACAGCGAGAATATTTTGAGGACCCTAGGTGACACGCCAGGATTTGTTATTGGAGGCCACAACCTGAACAACATAAGATATGTGGACGATACAGTGCTGATTGCGGACACGGAAAGGAAACTACAAGACCTCATACAGAAAGTAGCAGTGGAGAGTGACAAGAAGGGACTACAAATAAACTTTAAGAAAACTGAGTGTGTGGTCATCAGCAAAAGATACAACCCAAAATGCCAAATGCAGGTGGGAGATATCAGAATCAAACAAGTACAAAAATTTAAGTACCTAGGAAGTGTTCTAACAGGAGATGGAAAGTGCGACACGGAGATCCGAAGGCGAATTGGCATGGCAAAGGACGCGTTCCAGAAGATGAGCAAAATACTAACAAACAGGAAAATCTCAATAGAAACGAAGAGTGCGAGAATGCTACGTGATGTCAGTTCTTCAATACGGCAGTGAATGCTGGACAATATCATCGATAATGAGGACAAAACTGGAAGCGGCCGAAATGTGGTTCTACAGAAGGATGCTACGGATATCGTGGACTGAGCATGCAAGCAACGAGGAGGTGTTGGAAAGAATGGCAACAAAAAGGAAATTGATGCTATGCATCAGGAAGAGACAACTGAAGTTCCTGGGACATGCAATGAGGAAAGAGAGCCTGGAGAACCTGATACTGACTGGTCAGATAGAAGGAAAGAGAGACAGAGGAAGGCAGCGGATAACATATTTGCAGGGTCTGATCAGGTAGATGACGGAACGGGGTTTGCCAGGAGCAACAGGAGCAAACATACTAAGAGCCACAAGGGATAGGGAGACGTGGAGAACCATGATCGCCTACGTCCTGAAGGGACAGGGCACATAGAAAAAGGAGAAGAAGATGCATTGGACATACCTTCAATTAACCTTAATTGAATGAAGTTCTCTTCAATAGTTTGTCCGTCTTGTCCGAGTTTTTCAAATTTTCAATATCGACTCGCATTTCGTAGACGGTGTAGATATTTTATAATTGGTTCGTCAATTTCTTGTATTAATGACAGGAATTTCGTTTTTTCTGCCACTACCAGTCTTTTCTTGGGTCTCATATTTCTCCTTATAATCTGATTTACTTTTTCGAAGTCAGGTCTTCCAAGTTTGTGGGATATGCCATGGTGAAGACTTTCATTATCGCTTCGTATCCCGCTGTAGCCAAAGATAAGTCCGTAACTTCATTTTCGTCTCCCCTCTACTTGTTGTCTTTCAGTTTTTTACTTCTCACACTGGCAGAAAAACAGCGAATCCATGCATCTACAAAATCTGGATCTTCTAAAGACAAATGGGATCCTATCGGCAACATCATTGAAGTGAAGTTTAGCACAATGTTTATTTTATACAAATGTACAAAATTGTAGCACAAAGCCGAATTAGGGGGAAGGCAAACAACTCAGGTTGGTTATCAGTAATCTATCCTATACCTAGCTAAACACTATCACGACCCAATCACACATTACAATTTACCTATTAACCACAAGAACCCATCCATCACCTCCCAATCATTCATATACCACAATACCACAATTTTACAAGGGGCACCTAAAAAGGGGGAAAAACCCATGCCAATAAAAATGTATTTATATACATTATAATATATAGTGTAAAACATTTAATGAAAGGGAAACTAAAATACAACATAATTTTTTAAGCTAAAAATAAAATAAAATAAATGTTAGTAAGCCCCGTCCAACCCAGAAAAAAAAAGTAGCCGCTGTATTCCGCCAACCGGCGAAATCAAGAAGTGCACTTGCTAAGGGAGTTGGGAGTAGGTAAAATAATTAATGGAATGGAAAATCAAAAGCTAACCCAGCCGAGAAAGGCCAAAACAAACTGGGGAGGTTGGGAATCTCGACTTGGATCATAACAAAGAGAGAACCGGGTACAGGCGAGGAACATATTTATTCACATTAACTAGTTACACAAAAATGAACTACCCTCACCAGGGGAGGGTTCCAAAGGAATCCACCCCGATGTAATCAGTAGAATTAAAAGAGAAAACCAATACTAACCTCGTTCACGCGGACCAGACTTGCCACATTTACCCACCTTACCTCGAACCTCTCGAATGTACCGGTTGCCGCCTCGGCAAATCTCTTTCTTGCGCAGTTCTGTGCCCATGTTCACAGCTTCGGAAGACATCTTGCTTAACCTATGTCTAATTACCTGGCTCATGTAACGATCGCTAGTCGACCGCTCCAGGGCCTCCTTAGCTACGGCTATCTCTAGGGGATCCCCACCAGCCTCCGCCCTGGAGTAATTAGCTCTAAGTGTCTTCACCTTGTCAACCTAATCTAGTTTGTGCCATTTGCTGAACTTGGTGGTGAAAGACTTAATACTATTCTTATGATTCTCCCACCACTTATTCCCAATAACTCCCCCAGTTAATGCCCGCTGCACTAAGATAATTAGCTGGCGCCGGAAGTCCCGCCTGTCCAGTAAGGACACATTGAACTTCCAGTAACCAGCCATTCTAGGCCTATTTTCTAAATCTACCCGGGCACAAACGAGTTTGTGGTCCGAGTAGCCTAACCAGTGGAACGTAGGACAATCTAAATGATCTATGTCGGCTTCACGAGCTAGCATTCTATCCAGGTAGCTAACCACCCGGGTAGAAGATCAACTATTAGCCCACGTACACATTCTCCCACCCTTGTGATCGACCCGGTATCTATCGACGAACCCGTACTCTTCGATGAGATCAACCGAGCTACGATCACGTGCCTTCCCGCTAGCTCTCCACCCTCTATCCAGGTTGGGGTCCAGGATGGCATTCCAGTCCCCCACTTAGACGAGTTGCGTTGAATCTACCAGGAAGGACTCCAACCGCCCAAAAAAACGAGACGCGCTCCTCCAGGTCATTGGGCGCATAAACCGCAACCACTCGAAACGCATTGCTTTTCACTGCAATATCAGCCACGATCAGCCAGCTCTCGGCACCGACATGGACAAGATCCATCTTCGCGTCCAGGGTACGCTTAAAACAGCAAAGAAACTCCTCTGGCCAGCCGGTTCCCATATGCTGAATAGACGACAAAGTTGCTAGACAGCACGCAAGTATCGGCCTTGCAAACAGAGTGAGTTTCTTGGATCGCGGCGACATCCACGCCGAAGGACAAGAGGTCCCGAAGCAAGCGGGCTGCCTTACTCCGGTACTTAAGGCCCCTCGCATTCAAACTGGCTAACTTAATTGCCATCTTTTAAACCTGAAAAAAGTAAGAGAAAAATTACTTCTGGTCACATACAGAGTGAAAACCTATGGCAGTAGGGACCCCAACGGATTGTCCCAGAGAACCGGTGCCAATATCGGACGTAATTCGTCCGTTCAGGACAATTCCACCAACGTCCGTGGGGAAAGTTAGTTTTGCCGCCCTATATAACGAGGGGTGGAGGTTAACAGGGACCCTCCCGGCACAAGAAGTAGATAGTTTCTTTAAATAGTTGGTACCCATCTGGATCATCCTAACTTTAGGGAACACCTCTATGGATGGCTCACTGGACGAAGTCCCAAATTTTCAAACTGCCCCCGGTACTTCTAATAAGGGTTAAAACCCCGGGAGCCTCAGGGAAATCTTGTGGGTCTTAAGCTGACTTACCGTTAACCGAAGTAAGCTTAAAAAGGGGCCTTAGAAGAGTCTTTTTTTGTGAGCTAAGGTCCTTTTCCAGGGCCTGTCGATTTATTTTACAGACCTCTGGGTGTCTAAAGAGGTTCTTCCTTTCTTTTTTCCCCCTTTTTGGGAGGAATTTTCTATATTGGGTAGGGGATGATCGAATTTTGGGGAGGATGTTTCAGGTTGGGTGAGGGTGATTCCATTTGGAAAGATGAGGCTTCTGGCTGGGAAGAGGGTGCCTCCTGTATGGGGATAGGAGACAAATTTTTCCTAAATGGAGAGGCAGACAGACTTCTCTCTGACACAGTCACTGTACTTTCAGGTGAGACCGGCGCGGACTGAGTCCTAATAATGACACTACCCCGTTCCCTTTTGCTACGATTTCCAAAGTCCATCTTTACTTTCTTTGTAACGCTATCCTCCTCCTCCTGCTCATGACCCCTCTTCAGGGATGACGATCGTGGTGGGAGCATTTCCTCCACCTCCATCTCTACATGCTGGCTTGGTTGCTAGTGTTGTTACTGTTTTTGTTGCTGTTCTTGTTGCTACTTCTTCTGTTCTTGTTGCTGCTTCTGTTGCTCTTGTTGTTGCTGTTGCCGTTTCTCCTTCTGCTGTTCCTGTTGATCTTGCTTCTTTCGGCTCTGAAGCAGCTCTTTCATATGTGTGTGGTAAATCTCTCTACTCAAACCTTCCTTAACGCACACACAGGCACAGAACTTTGTTTTCTGCCTGAACATTTTCACCAAAAACTTTTGAGCTTTTGAACTCTTGACCAAAATTTGTGTTACTTACAATTACATTCAAAATAATTGTATTCTTCATGTTATTCTTAAATGAAAATCTTTCTAACAATTATAACAAACCTTTTCAGCGCAAGAAAAAGCTTTCTTCATTTAATTGACTTTACTTTGAGCAACAAACAGTTAAAGGGGAACAACTTTTTTCTCTTACTTTATGTATACTACTATTACATGCTTTGTTGGTTTAATGCTGTATTTTATTGAATATATACTTTTATTTATTAGTTACAAATTGGAGTTGTTGTCTTTATTTTTCTTGGGTCGTATGTTGGACGAATCGTAATATAAATCGTAAAGGACCTAAAAATCCTCTACATTGCTATCTCCTTTCCCACTTCGGTGATGACGATTAGCTCCTTTTCGTTAAAGTACTCTTTGTATTTTTCTCTCATTTGCATATAATAGAATCCATCTTCATGGGGGCATTCTTCCAAACTGACGGTGAAGGGGTCACCGTCGGCACAACCGCCGAAGATGTAGAAGGCTGGGGAGACGAAGCCATAATTGGGCTTGCCCCCCCCTCACAACACGAAAATTTTCAACACAAAAGTCCAGAAATAAAACAGACAAGCAACAAAGACAAATACAACAATGTTTAACAAAATGACGTACTCACAGGTAACAAAAATTTCAAGTAAAAAATTCCAAGTGCAACTCTGTGTACAACACACTACAGACGAAGTGAAGTTTAGCACTAATCGGTCGCTAAGCTCGTCCTTGCTTATTCTCAGTGACGAGTTATATAGGCTCTCTCTTTCTTGCGCTTATGCAAATTAGGCATATTAATTTGCCAGTGCCATTACACACACAAATACCCTTAGGAGAGGTATGAATCCACCTCTTCCCTTTCCACTCTCAATTGTGGGTTAAATAGCAGGACAGATTTGGCCCCATAGCTTTGACTGGCAACTATTCTAACACAAAAAGAAATGGCAACCAACTGTAAGAAAATCGTCTGCCTAGGAAGTCATGAATCGAAAGAGACATAATCACCCATGCGTGTGTCATCTACAGAAATGGTTATATTAAATCCTATATACAATGTGTGCTTGTGTGTAGTTAAACAGAGAAAGATCCGTTGTAGTTCTGACTCTTGTTTTTTTTTTGTCTAGATCAGTTTTATTTTAAATTATAATAGTAAAGCTAGAAATGAAACACTAATCAAAATCAGCCATTCTCACCAAACCCAATGAAAACGAAACCAATCGCATTTAATTCTTTTTAATATCACCTCAAAATTAATTTTATGTTGAGTTACACAAAGAAAGCGAGTCTTTACTGATTGTTTTTTTTCCTTTCCTGATATCAAGTGTGATTCAAGTTTGACAAGTGTACACTGTAATATTATGAAGGTGAGACATATTTAAAACAAAATAAAATTACAAAAAATGATCACTGAATAGTTATTGTACAAGGATTTATAATCATGAAGTTATGGCAGCAGGCAAAAGGTGTTTATCGCAAAGAAGATTACAAGAAAATATATTTGAAATGAATTGATTATCATTAATCAGACTCTTTTTAAGTTCGAAATAAAACCAATCTGGAATGAGAAGAACGAAGAAAGCTAAGAAGTGGAGAATAGGAAGTTGTTTATTACTTTGTGGATATTTATGATCAGTATTTAAAGTGTTTTGAAGGAATCTTTTCCAGACATGATGCGATTTTCTTGTCTGGCTTGGTCAGTTTCTTACAAACAGAAGCCATTAATGATATCTGATTTTAGCTATTTTTTTGTGGTTGAGGATTAAGCTGTAAAGTCTGATTCAGTGATTCGTTGTAGCATCTCGCTGTCTTTGTTTGAAACTGATAGGATTGTTTCTTCTTTTTTTTTTCTGTAGTGAGCGATGGTAGTGTGCTTCTGTTAAAAACTGTCTGCTTTAAAAGTGGCAGATGTGATGACATCTCATTGTAAATGCTATTGTGTAAATCTCATAAGGATATATTATCTTATCTTAGGTAATGAATCTTTCTTAAAACTTTCTGGAGAATTCAGAATTTATTCAGCCATTTACAGACCAGAGTTTATTTGCAATCTGACCATTCAATATTACGATCCCTATTTAGTTTATTTATTATTTGTTCTTTACGTTAACAGTTTACCCAATTCAAGCCTCAACAACAACACAAGGTAGATGATCACTGAATGAGATTGTTGTCAGGGAAAGAGAAAGAGGAAGTAAGAAATGCATACGAGAACGAGAAGAATAGTTGATTTACTAAGTGCCGCTTAGATGTGGCACAAGGCCGAGGGTATGGGGTACCCAGTGAGGATCAAACTCACTACTCAGTTGTAATAAGTTCTAGCGAGACAAGCTTGTTAACCATTACACCACGTCGGGGTGCCCAATAAAGAGAAGAGTAGATAACAGTTTTTTTTTGTTTTTCTTTATAATCCTATCGCTCCAAGCAAGGCATTATACTGCCACTGTTGTGCAGGGGGTTACATCGGAGATAAGTTATGAGAAGGAGTGACAGAATACAGGGTGTTTCAGGAAGAAGGTAGGAGAGCGATGAGAATACTGCAGAAATGAGATGAGAGCATGAGAGAGAGAGAGAGAGAGAGGATGCAAATTAGTTAAAAAAGAGATGACTATTGACTTTACATTTAAATTCTTGGAGATTGTAGCTGTTGAGAAAGCAAGTAAACGGAAGGGAATTCCACAGGCAGGAAGTGCGAGAAAAAGCTGATGCAGTAGAATTTGTGTTTACATCTTATTGGTTTCACAGTAAAAGGGTGGGACCTAGTTGCTAATCTTGTGGTTCAAGTAAATTCGTATATAGGGGGCACCAGTGAGCTAAGTTCATCAGAGCAGAAGCCATGAAAGTACTTGTAGACACAGGGAAGCTACATTGCGCCGGTGCGAAAGTGACTGTAGACGAACTGCCATGTCGGGATCGATCACACTGCAGATTCTCCATTAAAGTTTGTCAAGGACCCCAGGGTTGAGAGCAGGACCACCCGACCAGATATGGCAGTTTTGTTAGTATTCAGTTTTGTTAGAATTTTTGCATATTCAATGCACGGGCGGATGGTAGATTTGTTTATGTGCAGGATTGTTTCAGCCGGGAAAAACTTCCTAGCCCTGCACAGAGAACCGACCTTCTTAGCAGCGGAGTTAGCTATGGATTCTATGTAGACATTCCACTTGAGGTCTGTTGCAAGAGATAACCCGAGGAGACGCATTGTTTCACTTTGAAGGACACTAGCCTGATCCATGCTAATGGGGGCGGGCAGGAGCGACTGTCTGTGATGGTTAATAGATAGCAGCTTTTTTTTAGAAGCGTTAAAATTCACGAGCCATTTTTACCCCAGTCCACCACGGATTGGAGGTCCTTTTCAAGCTCGGCGGCGAGGTTTGCTTTGTCAGCTAAAAGGACCAAGATTGTAGCTGGCAGAGAACGATCCTCTGGGAATCTGTTCCAAAAAGCAACAGTTCTGAGGAAGAAACCGTCTTAGTAAAACTTGCTTTTTATTAATGGATCACGAAGGGAATAAGATAGATTGTCACTGTGAGCAAATATCTACCAAATAATAACTATGCAACAACGAGAAGTTATAGTATAAGGGTTTCAGAGAATAATTCATCACTCACGTGGCCGCTTAAGCACTTTTGAACTCTGTCAATGAGAAACAATGAGGATTAAGCAGCACCAGCCCAGATATGACAGTAATAGTCCATTCTTGGTCTGATTTGGCTCTTGTAAAGATAGAGCCTGGCTGAGGGAGTTACGTATTTTATGGAGAAGTACAAGAAACCGATCATTTTTACAGCATCTTTTGTGATGACACAAATATTTTAGGTCGGTAGTAAGCTTTAGATCCGGTAAAAGTTTGAGTTATGGAACTCTTTTAAGGGTATGCTCATTCATTAGAGTAAAATGTTACCTTAAAAAGAAGATATAATTGACAAATACATCCGGCCAAAGATGAGGTCAACATAAATGTTAACTGGCTTGAAAGGGATGACCGGCAGATGGGATTGACAGTTACATTCGACCGTAGATAAAGTCAACAAGTGACAAACCGGAAAAGCAAAAATGCGTGGCTGAAGAGTCGTGATCATGTCGATCGCATGGTAGTCTTAAGATTGTATAAAGCTTATAACTTTGAGTAAAGAAAGAAGATCCCCGCTGGCTTCCGACTCCCAACGGCTCCTTCATTTCCTTGAACTTTCTTTGACTGCTCTACTGACCCACACAAGCGTCATCGACGAAGAATAAGCGGTAGTATACAACAGTCAGTATTGCTGTAAGTTTATGGTGTGCTCAATGGTGATGAAATGTTAATAGTTTAGTTATGCTTAGTAAATGTCACCAGTCATTGAACTGTGAGAAAAAGAAGGAATGGTAGGTGTCCTGGGTATGATGATAAACTACATCCAGTAGCAAGGCCTCTGATGCGGAGATAGGAGGTTCTGAGGAGCATAGAGTCACCTCTTAACTGCCCTTGTTCCAAGGTCCACTCTAACCCAGGTCGTAGCACCTGGTAGGTTCTTTATTTATTTTTATTTATCCCATCTTACCCATTACATAACAAATCAATACAACACTAAAAATGTTTAAATATACACTTTATAATAAAATTACCAGCAATACTGAAAGTATAAAATTATCTATGAAATATCTGTAGTCGAAAGCATAAAATTACGTACAAAATATTTAGATTTCGGCGTTAAATAACCCGAACAGGTTGATATACCACCAAACAAAATTAGCAGCTAATCCTTGTAGAATTATAGGAATTAAATCTTATCAGACGCTTTATTGGATAAACAATAATTTCTACGTGGCTGAAGTAGTTGTAAATCTACCACGTTATTTTTGGTTTGTTTAGAAAATAACAATAATAACGTTCTTCATCACTCTCGCAAATTCGAGTAAAAGATTTTCGCGAGCCAGTGTGAAATTATTTTCTAACTAATGAAAACCTTGTATTAAAAAGTTCACACCTCTATATGAAATTAGATCTTAAATCGCCGTTACGAATATAAAAATAGAAGCATACTGCTTCTTGGGGCTCAAAACAATATCTGAAGTCACATGCACACGATAAAGGGATGACAATTAGCAGCTAACGACTAAGCCTCACAAACACATTAGCCTGACCGTTATTAAGTTCGTCCACAGACTTCACACCACACTAAAAATCCTTAATTACTTTATAAAATAAACGTCACTGCAAGAAAAAATGAAGATTGAAGATTTTACTAATCATATTTTTGAAAATAATATATAAATGTTATTTCAACTGACATTCTGCTTCTACTTTTCCTTCAGTGAATAACCTTATTTTTATGTTTCATTTAAAAGATTTCTTGTTGTTGAAGGTTTGGAATCCTAACACTTAGCTAAAAACAAAAATCTGGGTAGACGGACACCAATAAAACTGCTGTAAAGTCGTCTATGTACGGACGAGAATAGCAGCCATAAGTTGCGATTGCATTTTTCTACTTAAAAAACTCCGCATATTCACCAGATTGGAGATGATGATGAACTTTATGAGGTGGAATGACTACTTTTTGAAGAATATTGTCAAATTCATCTTTCGTCGGATATAGTAAACAGGCCAACCGGTGGTTTGAATATGATGCTTGGTTGTATGGTTGATGGTGTCTGAAGGTAATAATAAACGGATTAAATTAGAGTACTGATGCAATATACCTGCAAAATTATAATTATTTCTGCTAATGTTGCACTCATAAACAGAGGTACTGTGTGTAGCACATATTCATATTCTGTTTTTATGAGTGTGTTGTAGATTTGTATCAACCCACAACAAAGAAACAGGCGAGAAAGGTTTTTAAATAAAACGTAACATTTTTATTTTCGTATTTTTACAACTAAATATTTCTCAGCTTGTTTGTGATGTCTTAGCGCGCGCGCGTGTGTATGTGAAAAAGAGACAAGGGAGAGAAGAAAAGTGTGTCACTTAGCTTGGTTAGGAACGGTGTAAATGTCACTTGAGGAAGACGGGAATATGGGTCTGGAAATATCTTTACGTCGCTGTCGTGAACTGTTGTCGCGTTTATCCCCTTCACCTAATTGGCTTGCCTGGTCTAGAAACGTTGCTAATATATTCTTCAAAGGGATCATAACGTATGTTTTTTTTTTTATTGTCGGTGGGAACGCAATCCGTTGGTTGAAAAATATTAAATATTTATTCTTTAAAGGATTAATTTATTAAGGATGCGCGCGAATTTTAAGAGTCAGAAATCTCCTTTTTTTTTTTCATTTTGGTGTTTGTCTGTCTTGATGTTTATTTCCGTCTTTGCGCCACAAATACCTTCGTCACTTTGAGAGTTGAGATGATAATGGGTTATCGGTTATCGTGATGTATGTTGAAAGATTAGCTTGATTTGGCCTTTTTAGTTAGATAGCCCACCTTAGAGGGACATAAAACAAGAAAATCAAAATTGTAAATGTAACAATTTATATACTTAGAAATTAATTCAGGTTTTACAAATAAAATTAATATGCATTTTGGTTGATACACGATTGTTAAAAGGTTTGTAGTAGTCCGTCAGAATGAGTTTATGTGTATGTAGGCAGGAATGTATGTGTGGACATATGTATATATGTATGTATGAGCGATTATAGTTGGGTTGGAATGTTTTTGAATTAATCGTGCAGTCTTAAAATAGAACATTCGTTTATCAAGTATAAAAGGAGGCAGATGGCTTGGCAGAGGGTAGGTGAAAGTGAAAGAAAAAGGGAAGAAAACAGAGGGTAGAAGAGAGAAATAATAACGATAGCTTGACGTTTGTCAAGGGATGGATTAGAACATTCGCTTTTTTTTTACCTCTGGCCACCACAGGCGAACTTACCCGTGTTTTTATTCAGTTTTGGAGGCTTGAAAATGTCAATTGGAATTTATTCCTGGATGTGATTCCGGCCTTTCCAGTGAAAAAAACGAACGTCACGTCGGCTCGCGAAAAGGTCCGTAAACAATTGTTTCTGACTCTAATTTGAATTTTTTTTTGTTTTTAGATGCTCCTTAGCTCAAACTTATTCTCACTTTTAATTGAGCAATATTGACACACCTACAGTCATACTGTTTGACTTTCTCCAACCACAACGCCTTAATTTTCTAAATAACCATGGATTCATATTATATTTCCTAATAAATCATTTTCACCATTTATTTTTAAAATATCACCTGAAGAAGAACAGTATTGTTCTAAAACACGAATATAATGAATTTATAAACCATTGTAATAATACAATTACAATATATATATATATATATATATATATATATATATATATATATATATATATATAATTAGTGTATTTATTAATATTATCTTTTTATGAGTGTCGTCTTATCCGTTAAAGTACGCTTGTATAGATTTACTGATAATTTAAAATGTGACAGAATGTCTCCGCCGATTATAGACGTTTTTACATCTACTATGACAATCGTCCACGTGAATTGGTGTCGTGGACCTAATTCTGGTTTAATTGATTTTTTACCAGACGTATTACTATTAATTAAGGTGCCTTTAGCAGCTTGTAAGCAATACTCTTTGATATTGCACGTAGGCGTAATGGAACTGATTTGAGGTTTCGTGTCTATTAAAAAGTTTAATTTTTCTTTGTTGGCGACCGGCTACCGACACAGCACTCACTGACCAATGAAGGTTTTTCCCTGTCCCGGATGGATTTGGAAATACATTTCCTTATGCATCAACAATAGATTGATGGTACCAGGTACCAGCATATCGTAAAGCTCTTTGGTTTTGCTCGTTTTCTACTCTTTGTTTTCGTCTGTCAGGTACCTCCAATATTTCGGTATAAATTTTCGATATCTCAGTTTAAAATGAAATTTTCAAAATTAAAAAAGAAAGATTTTAGATTTAATTAAAAACTTAATGATTGAATTTATTATTTCCATTAAGTAAAAAAAAATCTGGTGTATTTCAGACAGAAATTATATAGATTGGAATGTCACATTTAATTTCGATTTCTTAAAATTGTCTTCAAATCGGACATTTTCTTAATTTTAAGAAATTTATAAACAAACAAAAATTTATCGATTTCAAAGATATTTAAAAAGACTGCTGACACTTGATTTTAGCAAAATTAGAAAACTGAAAGTTAAATTAATCTGATTTAAAAAAATATTACTTACTTATAGCATAAAAAAGTAATATACAACTAATTATTAATGATTGGTCGCGTTCATCTGATCGAATATTTCACGGACTGCTGAATGACGAAGTGATGACAGCTGCTACGCATGACCATAAATGCAATTTTCATAAATCTACGGGAAGGGAAAAAACTCTTACATTCTGTAACTTTTTCATATTAATGGCAATTTTAGTCAATCATATATGAAAACAAGGAACGTATTGGGTAAATACAAATTATTTTTAAAATAGAATTGCATAACTACGTTTAATAATCTTTGCAATTTTGGACTCGTAAATTTCCTTTCCACTTAATTATTATATAACCTCCAGGGAACACCGCAATACAGAATTTTGTACGATTTTAAACTATTATAAATTATTATAATTAAAATGTAAAAAACTTGAAAGAATTCTTGTAAAAATTCATTATTCATAAAATAAATTATTTCTTCAAACAATAATGTCCTTAATATTAGTTATTTCTTCTATGTGCTCTGTCCCTTCAGGACGCAGGCGATCATAGCTTTCCACGTTTCCCTATCCCTGGTGGCTCTGAGCACGCCTTCTTCTATTACACCGTGCAATCCTCTTTCTGTTATCCACCTGATTAGGACCTTCAAATATGTTATTCGTTGCTTTCCCCTGTCTCCATCTGACCTGTTAGTATCAGGTTCTCCAGGCCCTCCTTCCTCATTGCGTGTCCCAGGAACTTCAGCTGTCACTTTCTGATGCTCAGTATTAATTTCCTTTTTGTTTCCATCATTTCCAAGATCTCATCATTGCTCACATGCTCGATCCATGATAATTGCAGCATTCTTCTGTAGAACCACATTTCAGCTACTTCAAGCTTTTCCTTCATTTTTCATGGTATTGTCCAGCATTCACTGCCATATTGAAGGACGGACATCACGTAGCAATCTTGTACTCTCTTCCTAGTTTCTAGCAAAATTGTCCTGTTTCTTAATACCTTACTCAACTTCTGGAATGCTTCCTTCGCCATGCCAATCCGCCTTCGGATCTCTGTGTCGCACTTTCCGTCTTCTGTTATAACGTTTCCCAGGTATTTAAATTTTTGTACCTGCTTGATTCTGGTATACCCGACCTGTATTTGGCATTTTGGGCTGCCCTTTTTACTGATGACCATGCATTCAGTTTTCGTGCAGTTTATTTCTAGTCCTTTCTTGTTACTTTCTTCTGCTACCTTTTGTAAGAGGTTTTGTAGTTTCCTTTCTGTGTCTGCTATCAGCACTGTATCATCTGCGTACCTTAGGTTGTTTAAATTGTGGCCTCCGATTACGAATCCAGGCATAACTTCTAGCGTCCTCAAAATATCCTCGCTGTACAAGTTGAACAGATCCGGTGAAAAGACACATCCTTGTATTACGCCCCTTTCTATCTTTGTATATCTACTCAATTCATTACCTGTCCGTATGCAAGTGGTTTGCTGTCAGTAAAGATTCTTTATTACTCGTAAGTCTTTTTCAAATATGTCCTTTGTGGTGCATTTGTCAAACGCCTTCACATAATCAATAAAGCACGGGTATAAGTCCTTCTTCATTTGTCTTGCCCTTTCGTAGAACATCCTAATCATAAATATGGCATTCCTTGTTCCCGTGTCTTTAACGAAACCAAACTGTTATTGTCCTATCTCTGGCCTGATTCTGCTTCTCGCTCTATTCATCAGGATTCGTTATATGGCTCATTAAACTGATGGTTCTGTGGAGTTCGCACTCCTTTGCTTCTCAGGTAGTGCTATGAAGATAGACTTGCTGAGATCATCTGGTATAACTCCAATATTATATATTTCATTTATTATTTCAGTAATTTTTTTCTATACCAAATTCTTCCAGGGCTATCAGCAGCTCTATGACTATGCCGTCTGGTCCTGCTGCTTTGTTTCTATTCAGTTTGGATACTGCAGATTCCACTTCAGACTTTAATATTTCCGGTCCGTCCTCATCTTTGCGTAATATTGGCTGCTCTCTCTTGTCGTGGAAAAGATCGTTTATATATTCTTCCCATCGTTGGAGTATTTCGTCTTTCTCCAAAATGATTTTTCCATCCTTAGATTTTAGACATCCTGTTGAAGAGCGGGTTTTTTGTCCTGTCAGTTTTTTTTATTTCCTTATGCATGTCTGCTTTATTATTCCTGCTCAATCTTTCTACTTCTGCACATTTGTCATTGAGCCATTTCTCTTTAGCCTGTCTACATTTTCTTCTTATTTCCTTGTGTAGTTCCCTGTACTCCGTTCCATGTCTTGATATAATTTTCTGCCTCCTTTGCATCATGTCCAGAATCTCTTCCATCCTCCACTCGTTTTTCTTTCTGCGCCTATTTTCCCTTGGGGCAATGTTGTTTGCTGATGTCAGTATTGATTCCTTTATCGAGTCCTATTTTGAGTGTCCTTTCCAAGTTTGTTCTTCGTATTTGGTTTTCACGCTTTTAGTGTATCTTTCTGTAGTTTGAGGTCATCCACAAGTGCGTTGTATATCAGTTTTGATGCTGCATTAGGCTTCTTCAATCTCCGGTATTTCACTTTTAATTTGAAGATGACTGGGATGTGGTCGCTTCCACAGTCAGCACCTGAATAGGCTTTGCTTTGGACCACTGCATTTCTGAATCTGCTGTTAATGGTTATGTAGTCTATCTGGTTTTTTGTGTCACCTCCTGGGCTTCTCCAAATCTATAGACGTCGTGGGTGTTCTTGAAACCAGGTGTTAGTTATTACCTGGTCATTTGCCATGCACCATTGCACCCATTTTTCTCCTCGTTCGTTGCGGATTCCTAAACCAACGTTTTCAGTTGTCATACCTCCCCCCTCCTTGCCTACTTTGGCATTCAAATCTCCCATGATGATCCTGATTTCTTGGCTTTTACATTGAACCTTGGACTTCTCTAGAGTGGAGTAAAAAGATTATATTTCTTCCTCTGTGCTTTGTGTTGTTGGTGCATAGATGACTACAATTGCTATGTTGAACGGTTTTTCTTTCAGTTTGACCAGGAGAACTCTTTCTTCATTTCTTTGTCCAGTATTAAGCCGACTCCTTTTTCATTATTTTTGCCTCCGGCGTATATTATCCTATGGTTGTCGCTGTTGAAGTCGCCATTATTTGGCCATCTAGTTTCGCACATTCCCAGAATATTGATTTTTGTCTGTTCATTTCCTGCTTGACATTCTCTAGTTGTCCACAGCTGTTTAACGTCCTGACGTTCCATGTCCCCAAGGTAATCCTTTCTTTGTTGCGCACAGTCGCAGGGTAACGGTCCAGAGACACCTATTGCTCATGTCGTTCCTTCCCTGGCGAGAAACATATTTTGGGAAAAACTGTCCCCTTTACGCCGTTGTTGCTAACAGTCGCCGGATGACGGTCAGGTGACACCGGGTGAGGAATTACTTCTTTTGGGAGCAACCCCCTTCACGCCGTTAGGTTTAATATATATTTGTTGTAAAGCCATGATTTTACGCAGGATAGAGATAGTGGAGTGGTATTCTGTTGCCTTCTCCACGGTGAATTATTGAGACAACAACTCTAGTTAGCTAACCGTTGACTCATTAAGAGTTCCTCCGCCCTTTGTTGTTGTTTTTTTTTCTTTACCCTACCGGGTTGCTAACATCTCGTGTGTATATATATATATATATATATATATATATATATATATATATATATATAATAAAATAAATTTCGAAGTCCAAAACCGCTGAACGACCACCCTCACATGAAACCCCCAAGAAAGACCCCACACCCCATCGGCAACTCCAGCGCTAAAAATAAAACATCACCGGCGGATACTCAAAATTTCAAAAACCCACGTCACAGAAAAAAAACTAGATGGGTGGGACCAACAAGCAGACAGCAATCAACGTCCACTCCCAGATACTGGACGACAACACCACCCTCAGACCGACCTGAAAGTGAAAAATACAAAACTGTGACCCTGTAGCAATTAGAAACGTTTCTAATTAAGTAATGTCATAGTTGTATTGGATTTATTATTTTTCAGTTCAAAGCAAATTTTCATTTAAATAGCACTAATTTGAAAAAGAAAGTAAGTGATTTTCAATCTCCAAAGACTTTTAACAAAATAAAATTTGTGGCCAGCTGCTGATCTGTTTCAACTACATCATTATTGACTACCTGATAAGACATTGTTCTTTGAATGTCAAAACAAAATGTACAATTTTGTAGTAGATTGTAGTTTGTACATGTTCTAAAATATAATTTATAATAAATATTCATGGCTCTATTTATATACTGAGACTGTTTTAAATTAATGTTTTGAATGTTGCAATATTTTCTTCATTCTTTATTCATTTATATATATATATATATATATATATATAAGGATATCAAAAAATATACAAATGGATATACATGCAAGTACACACACATACATATATTTTTTTTTTCTGGTGTTAATAAAACAATACTCAATTTAATATAACAGAACTATGAAATACATTTTTACCTTATTTCATTATTTTTTGTGTATTTATTTTTGAATGCATTTAATTCCTTGAAAGTAGTAAGTTACAAGTGGTCCCCCTTAAACTACATGTACAACATCTTTACCCTTTGATATTAATTTAACTTTTATATATTTTCCAGTTTAATGTTTAAGTTTTAGTCTAAACCAAATTAAGTTATACATTTAATAAATTAAAAAAATGGCATTCATGTTTATAATTTAGAACAACCATGAATAACACAAGAACCAGAAATAAAAATTAAAATCTAGAAACAGTCAGTTCATAATATGCACCTGATGGTTGCATAATGTGTGAAACTGTGAATCGTGCTATAGGTATGTATATTTATTAGTTTGTATGCCTGTGTGAGAATGGAAATAGTAATATTAGCTGTTTTCTTATGAGGAATTATTTGGCATTCATTGACTGAACAGCAAGAACTACCATAATTTATAAAATCTTTCTTTTAAAACAATTTTTGAGAAAAATAGGTTTCTCAAGTGCTGTAATTCTTGTTGCTCTTTCCATTACTAAAGTGCAGGGAAGAGAGGGATTTCCTAACAATTTTATCGAAGCGGTGTGGAATGTCAATATCTTCATTATTTTCTCTTTGAGTTACATGTGCTAGCCATTTTAGTTATTGCTGCTGTTGAAAATCCTCAAGTGATGTGATTTTTGTTATTTCTTACAGTTTTTTGTCTGTGATTTGCTAGCTTCTTTTTCTTCTTCTATGTGCCCTGTACCTTCAGGATATAGGCGATCATGGTTCTCCACGTCTCCCTATCCCTTGTGGCTCTTAGTATGTTTACTCCTGTTACATCTCACAACCCCAGTTCAGTCATCCACCTGATCGAGGCCTGCAAATATGTTATCCACTGAATTCCTCTGTTTCTTTTTCCTTCTATCTGACCAGTCAGTATCGGGTTCTCCAAGCTCTCCTTTCTCATTAAATGTCCCAGGAACTTCAGTTGTCTCTTACTGATGCTCAGTATTAATTTCCTTTTTGTTGCCATTTTTTCCAACACCTCTTCATTGCTTGCATGCTCAGTCCACGATATCTAGCGCTAGTCCTCAATGTTCAAGCAGGATTGTCTTTGCCAAGAAAATCAAACTTCATTTACTCAAAGTCATTTTTTGACAATCGATCTGAAAAAGTGATAGTATGCAGCTGATAGTTTAGATACTTCTGAGTAGGTTTAGCGCCATTAGTGACATCGATAGCAAGACTATTTTATAACCGTCAAAATTGACAATAGTTTTGGTAAATTTGAAAATTGCAATTAATTTATTTATTTACAGCAAACAAATAATAAAAAATTAAAAAGAATCTGTTAAAGATCGCAACTTTCACAGCAAGACTTTAGTGGTAAGAAAAGCAAAGTACAAGTAAATCAGCTCAAAAATTTTTCTTGACAGAATCCATTTTGCACATTTATAAATCTACCAATCATCCATACATTGAATACTGTTGCCATATCTGGTTGGGTGCTCCTGCTATTCATTTTGAGTTTCTCGACAAAATCTAAAGGAGGATCTGCAATATAATCAATCCTGACTTGGCAGCCCATCTTCAGTCACTTTCTTACTGATGTGATATGGCTTCCCTCTGTCTTTTCTACAAGAACTTTCATGTTAACTGCTCTGACAAGCTTTTTTCCCCTGGCAATCTGACCACATGTATTTACCCCTGCTACTACATCCTACCCTTTTACCGTTGAAATAGTTAAATGTAATTATCTCTTCTACTCTAATAGTTTCTTTTCTCACACTTCCTTTTTGTGGAACTCACTTCCATTTGCTTGCTTCCCCGATAGCTACAATTTTCAAAAGTTTAAATGAGTTGCCATCTTGATTCCCATCCATCTTTTATCATTTCTTTGGCATTCCTGTACCTTGTTTTTTCCCTGCATCACTGTAACACCCTGTGCACCAATAGCATTCCTGCCTTGCTTGGGGTGACAGGATTATAAAAAAGAGTGTAATGGCAAATGAGCTCAAGTGTATTGGCAGACAGTGAGACAATAAGAGAATTAGATCCAAGTCTCCTTGTTCTAAACTTTGCTTTGTGCCACAGGACATGATGGATTAAAGTGTTGGTTTGTAAATTTGGTGGCATCTTAATCATAAATGCAATCCTACAGTTGATACTTTAATTAATAAGTTTGGATTTTATCAGAAACTGTAAAAACCACCTTAAAATGTTTTGCTGTGGTATTCACAAGCCATCTTCCTCTGTCTGTCAATCTGACTAAAATTTATTTTGAAATTCCCAGAAGTTTAACCAGATCGACAGGCACATGGAACAACTGCTGAAAAGATCTAGTTGTGTATATGCAAAGATTAATAGGATAGTATTGAAGTCTGTGATATTTTCCTTTTTTATGGCCGGAGAGAAAGTGAGAAGGAAGGTAAAGCAAGAAAGGAAAATGGTACTTATCGATGTTAATTTTTAGGAGTCAGTTGAAGTGTCATATTGCTGTTGTTGTTGTTGTGTTGTTGTCTTCTTCTTTGTTGACGGCAAGAATGTTGAGGAGGAAGAAGAAGAAATAAAGGAGAATATCACTCAAGAGGAAAAACGAGAAAAAATGTATGTTGGGACGTTATTTCTGGGTCAGTAACTTGAAATTTCTTTTTTGTCACATCTTGGCAGTGACTGATTTTGCTTCCATCTGACTAAATCGAATTTCTTTCTGTTTTGATAGCTAAAGACCTTTTCACATCAGCTTGTTAACTTTTATCTCAGTTTTGCAAATCACTTTTCATTGATTAGAAAGTTAATTCAACATTGGATCACAAAATTTGGCTTCGTTTTTTTTTTCAGTATGAGGTCAATCCCTTTTCTTATTCTTCAAAATTAAGATTTCACACAGGATTGCAAATTTTAGAAAAAATGAAGAGAATAGAGTTACTTTTAATTCCATATTCACCACACTATTGGCCTGTGTTTGGTTTTCTCACTCTCCTACAGTTTTGAAGACATTTTTGTTTGTATATGCTTGTTGCATTGCTCAGGTCATTCATCGCTCAATTATGTCCAACTATAAATCAGTCCGCTTTAACTCATAATTATTTAAAAAATCAATATGCTCCCCTCCTCATTAATCCATAATGCTGAATCCCTTCATCTTTAATTGTTCCTGTTTGAGAACAAAATTGGTTTTTAAGATCTCCCATGAAGATAAAACAATGATTGACTATGATAAACAAATCTTACTGATGCTAGTGATAAAAAGAAACAAAATCACTTCTTTTTATCTTAATTTGTTTAAATTATTTTTATTTCCTTTTATCTTTCTTTCTTTTGACTCCATTTTAAAATACTGATAAAATCAGAAATTTACTTATAAAAAGTTATTTTCTTTCATTCTTTATTGTGCTCTACACAGAAAAACTACTTCCCGATTTATAAACAATGTCAAAATGTTTTTATATATATATATCGAAGATATTATATACATATATACATATTTAGAAAATGATTGAACCAAGATTCAAAAATGGATTTAGCCAAACAAACTTCACTCTTTCAGGATGGCCAATCAGATAACAGTATGTTGATCGCCTGCTTCTGGAAATAAATCTTTGTTTGCCTCGGGTCGGACAGGTGATATAAACAAAACCTTTACAGTCAAGATGTCTCTTTTTTTTCTTTTCTCCAGTCAGTATTTAATCTCCCTCTATCTGCCACCGATACCCATCCAGACCACCATGATGTTATCCATTGTATCCTTTAAAATGGAGTTGCCACTTTAGATAGCTAATAATACAGTACAGTGCAAATGTTTCTGAAGATAAATAGCATTTGTCACCAATATTACCCTTGTAATTGGTCATACTATTGGACTGTCCTAAGTGATTGAGATTTTTTACATTAGTCCTGTTAGTTTATAAAATAATTGCACATGCTATACAAGTAGTGGACAAAATAATGGAAACACCCAGTACCATGATAGCATAATTTGGAAAATTTGATTAAACAGTCAAAAACTTGTCTATTTTATGTTTGTCGATTAAATATTAACAATATGTCATTTTTTTGCTAAAATTGTTTTTTTTTTGTTTGTTTTTATTTTTTACAGATATTCTTTAAATAAATTTATTAAAATCAACAGTCAGGACTATTTCGAAATTTTACATTCTATGGTTCAGGAACTGTTTTCGGTGGGAAATGCTCTCTTTCAGGATGATAATGCACCCATTCATACTGCTAAAGTTGTAGCTGAATTGCACGAGGAACATTCTAGTGATGTTCAAGGAAAATAAGATGTTCAAGGAACATCTTATCTTGCCACCATTTCCCAGATCTCAACATCATTGAACATTTAGGGTTCTTTTTTTGAAAAATAAGTGAGGAGTCTATATCCTCCATGACCATCATTGAAAGAATTGGAGATTGTTTTAGCTAAAGAATAGATAAAAATTCCTCTGGAAAGCATTTAAACTTTGTACGAGTTGATTCCACACAGAATTCAAGCTGTAATTACTGCAAAAGGCAGCCCTACCCAATAATGGAATATATTTTCTTGAAATTTTAAGGTGTTTCCTTTATTTTGTCCATTCACTGTATATATATATATATATATATATATATATTGTTTAATATTTAGTTTTTGGTCATAATAGGGTTAGACCAGTGCACATTTGTATTAAAAAGTGTTCAATACAATTATATTGTAGAATGTTTGAATATTTTTCATTTATAAACAAGTTATTACGCGTAATAACTCGTTTACAAATGGAAAATATATATATATATTTTGTCATCCGCAGACAGATCTGTTTCGTTGTATCACAGCTCATCAGTACGGTTAGACTCCGATTGCTTTTTAACCCAGGATTGAAACCCGACTGAACTGGCGTCAGTCGGCGACTCTACCTCTAGGCTATGAGTGTTCGGTGGAAGAAGGCAGACTTTTTAGCACATATCATTATATGCGCCCAATAGCTAGAGTGCTTTAATTCGTTTTTACTGAATGAGATAGCCATATTGATATATGTATGCCCATATACAAAGTTTATTTTATATTATATGACATCTGAGGTTTATTGAAGATAGATATATATTTACAGGTATATTTATACAGTTTGCTGAAAAGTACATGTTCCGATACTTCTCCAAATCCTCAGTCAACAAATTTTGCAGGGTGAAAGAATTCTTAGTCATGTCTAAAAATTTTCAGCCTATCAATATATATATAATTATTATAATTATTATTATTATTTTATTTTATCTATTTTATGTTTACTTTATTTTAGTTTAATTTTATTTTTATTCTAATTTATAATATTAGGTCTAATGAATTTACATCTTTGTATTGTTTTTCTTTAAATATCCTTTATTTTTTACATTTTATGAATAATATTTCTGTCTGTGTACAGGATTTCATAACTTTTTTTTTAAAATGCCAAAAGATTTGAGCCACAAAAATGTAACCTATGTCAATATCTGTCTGCAATCCATTCTGGCCCAATTTATAAAAACAAAAGTTCTCTCTTTTAGACATTTGCATTGGCTCTTCCCTCTCTCCATTTCCTTGCTTATTTTTCTCTTCACTTTCTATTTCTTCTGTATCTTTCCTTTTCTTCTTTCTTTTCTTTTTCTCAATTTCTCATCTTCTCTTTTCTTCCCTCTTTCTTTCATTTCTTTAATATCTTTTTTTACTGCACAGAGAAAAAAAGAAATTTCCAAAAATAAAAGGAAGGGCTGTTTTCATATAATCAAACAAAAAAAAGTTTTAAATAAAAACTTTTGTTACTATCATTGCTAGCTATCTGATGAGACATTGTTCTTTCAATGTTGAAACAAACTGTACAATTTTGTAGTAGTTTATATATAAGTAGCAGAAATAGAATGTTAAGGAATCTCACCTTAACCCAGCCATGCATGGCATGGGACTGCTGAAAACGGTCACTCTTCCACAAGAATCTTCACACAATAAAAACACATTAAAGAATAGATATATAGAATACAACACTCTTGAGAAGGGCTAAAGCACTGACTAAAAACATCTGTAAAAAGAAAACTATGGATAATTTTTATATTTTTTAAGTTCTAAAAACTGGAAAAATGTTAAAAGGCAGAGAAACTTAGAAAATTGATTATATCATCCTTTTTGGCCATATTCAATGAAATATGCTTAAAAGAAAGATTGCTGTCCAAATATATATGTGTGTGTGTGTATGTCTCTGTGGTGTGGGTGTGTGTCTGCGTTTACACATGTACATGCTAAAAGGTATATATATATATATATATATATATAGCTTTTTCAGTAAATCCACATGTACCATGCTGAAAATCTCTGCCTCTCTCTCTCTCTTTCTCTCTCTCTCTCCCTATATATATATATATATATATACACAGAGAGGGAGAGAGAGCATTTCAGCCTATCCACATGTACACACACACACATATAGTGTACATATAAGTATGCTTGTGTGTGTATGGTGCTAACCAATAGATATGCTGTGTGGTTTTTAGAAGGGGACTACTTTAAATGAAATTAAATGTTGAATTGATGTGTTGTAGTCTTCTTTTTGTAGCACCAGTCTTGATAGATTTTGATCAGACCTCAAATATTTGTGCAAAGTATAAATATGTATTTGCTTAAAAGATATATATATATATATATATATATATATAACTATTGGGCAGCACCACACAGATAAGCATACTTCAATATACTCACTAAATTCTAAAATGTTTTTTGCCCAACCTAGAAGCTAACAAAATAAATTGAAAAAATGTGTATCAGGTGTTTGATCAAATTATATAAAGTGGATATATCTACACACACAAACATATATATATATATATATATATATATAGGGGGGGGTGAACTTCAGTTGTCATGTCATTTGAAATAATGTTTCCATATGTAAGAAAATGTATATACATGTGTGAAAGCGTGGTGCATCCATACACAATGACATGCATCAATGAACAGGTTTTCGCACTGCTAATGAAATTTGGAAATATATATTATACATGATTTTATATATACATATATATATATATATATGTATATATATTATATAAACGTGTGTTTATGTGTATGTACATGTCGGTGTGCATATATGCAAACATGCAAAGATACACATAATAAAATTCATGGGAAAATAGTTTGAAGTATATATTTCTAAATTTCAAGAGAAGTATTTTGCAATCAAAAAAAAATAATCAAATTTTGAAATTGAAAGAAATAAAAGAAACACTATTTTTCATATTTTTATGCCAAAACTAGTAGAACTGTTGAAAAAAAAAAAAGGATTTATTACCCTGTCTAATCAAAAACAAAAAACTTACCTGGACTGAAATTTTTATTTTCAAACAGGAGTGTTTCAAGATATAGCAAAAATGTATAATAAAACAGTGTGACATTATACAGTTAGCAGTCAGGCAAAATGGTTTAACTCCTTGATAATAATGTATTCCTTTGTTACAGTAAGATCATTCATAAATTCATGCCACTCGAAACAAACATGCATCATGTTAATACAGTAACGGAATATTTAATTACTAAATAGTGAGGTCAGTTTGTTTATACATTGCATATAATTTCTTTTTTTCAGTCAGTCAGTAAAGTGCCATATGTGAAACACGCTTGGGCGATCATGTCTCGAAAGAGACATGACTGACTGGGCAGAAGATTATCCCGCAGTAGGTTGCTATCGCTTTCTGCAGTAGACTGGTTGCCAGCCACTCTGTCCTGTTATTTAACCCATAACTGGAAGGAAGTAACAAATTAATACCTTTCCCAAGGGTATTTGCGCGTAAGTGAATGCAATGAATTCAACTGGAATTCGAACTCAGCTCCCCGATTTCTTGTTCCGAGCTGATATTCACTGCACCACAATGCACATCTTTCTTCAAATATCTTCATTTTCCTTTTTCTTCTTCTATGTGCCATGTCTTTTCAGGATGTAGGTAATCTATCTGACCTGTGAGTATCAGATTCTCCAAGTCCTCCTTCCTAATTATATATCCCAGAAACTTTAGCTGTCATTTCCTGATGTTTAAGTATTAGTTTCCTTTTTGTTTCCATCCTCTCCAAAACCTTATCGTTGCTCACGTTCAGTCCATGTTATCCTCAGTATACTTCTGTAGAACCATATTTCAATTGCTTCAAGTCTCTCTTTCATCTTTAATGATATTGTCCAGTATACACTACCATATTGAAGAACAGACAAGACATAGCAATCCAGTACTATCTTCTTTGTTTCTAGTAAAATTTTCTTGTCTCTTAATACTTTACTCAGCTTCTGTAATGCATACTTGGCCATGCCAATTCGTCTTCAGGACTCAATGTCACACTTTCCATAAGATTTAAAAATCAGAAATATTTATAATTTTTCTAAACAAAAAGTTAAAAAAGTTAAACAAAAAGTCAAATTTACATTTCAAGAAATGCAAATTTGAATTTGCATGAAATGAAAATTCTTTGATCAGTTAATCTAAACTTATTTATAAATGGAACTTCGTGTGTGTGTGTGTGTGTGTGTGTGTGTGTGTGTGTGTGTGTGTGTGTGTGTCCATTACCTATAGAATCCAAAATGGCTGAACCGATTTTCTTGAAAATTTACACAGTTGTACTATAAGCATCTGCAAGTATTCTTAGCTAGGTTTCATGTTGAGGTACCTCCAATAAATATTGAAAATCTATAATAAAAAAAATCGGGTTATAGAAGGAGTGGTCCGATTTTAATCAAATTTGATATACTCATAGACAAAGACATAAGAAACAATATTCAGAAGTTTCAAGGTTGCAGTTCTTACAATAATGCAGAAAATCGATAATATATATATATATATAAAAGACAAGATGTTTGTGTGTGTGCCTGTTTATCTGTCTGTATGTCCTTTATACAAATCCACAATATTTATCCGATTCTCACTAAACTTCACACAAATATTATTTAGGCTGAGTCTGAACTCCAGGACCATGGATTAGTTTTAAAGCTTTCATTACACCCAAGCAACGTCGGGCTATACAGCTAGTATTTATATAACAATAAGTCTTATTTCTGTTATGGTGCCCTATCTACATTGGAATGAACTTTTCCTCCATCATAAATACCTGGTAGACAGTCGAGGTGCAGTGTAACTTGACAGTTTGGATAGACATTTTTATCTGCTGACTAATAACACTCTTATTTTGTATATATGTTCTGTTATTCCAATACACAAGTTCAACCTACTTTCTTCTTTTGACATCTTTCTTCCAGTCCCTAACAGACCACAACAGTTTCCAGATGTAAAGAAGGCAGTTTTTTTTTTGTAAAACTGAGTAGATATAAACATTTCAAGAGTCCATAAGGAGAGGAATTTATTTCACTGAATGCAATTGCTTTTCAATCTTGGCTGATTGGCTAAATTATTTGTAGCTCAATCAGACTAGAGCATGTGGAATCTAACAAGGGTCCTCTCTACCCAGATTTCACTCTCTCTCTCTCTCTCTCTCTCTCTCTCTCTCTCTCTCACTCACACACAGACACACACACATATATATATATATTCTATTAAATATAAGAGACAATGAATGTCTATTATGTTTAATCATGAGCCGTTCTAAACGTCGTATTTTTGCTTTAATTTCAGTTGAAAATAAAGACAAAAATTCTCCAACATTTGGATAATTATTTATTGGTTTTCTTCTAAGCTTTCGGCTCACATGAGCCATCTTCAGAGAGGTAGTTTAAACTGAAATATTATAAAATCCACCATCACCGACGATTTTATTTTGTGTTGACATAAAACTCCGCTTGGCAACGGCAATAGTTACCAAAAATAATAAACGCAGTTCTTAAGTTTGCGATGCGGTTTTATGATGTCACACCGCGGGATAGCGCGAAATGACAACAAAACCATCTAGTCAAATGCAATGTAATATGTTATTTCCTGTTTTAAAGTTGATTTTATTGAGTGTTGGTTGTTTTGATTTGATGTACATGGCCTCCAATATCTGCAGGTTCCTCTTACTGTGTGTATGAGTAAGGATCAAGCTTAGAAGAAAACCAATAAATAATTATCCAAATGTTGGAGAACGGCTCATGATTAAACATAATAGACATTCATTGTCTCTTATATTTAATAGAATATGTCTAGAAAATTACTTGCTGCCTCGATATACTAAATATATATATATATATATAATTTCATCCCAAGTAAGGAGATCAATAATGCCACTTTCTCTTTACTCTTCCCAGAAACTTCAGCAGTCTATTTTTTTTACTAACCACAAAAGCAGGAATAATACAAGGTCCATCATAACAGTATCATAGAAAAAAATATGAAATGTTAACTGTTAATATATTTTTTTTTATTTTAAATATATTCTCTATGATTTTTAACCAAACTTGTGCTGAATATAACGGGTAGAAACGACAATACATACACTACCGACCATAAGTTTGGGACAGCTTAGATTTATTCTCTAAGAGAAAGAAATAACAAATTTTATGTCTTAGAAGAATAAATATAGACATATTTCATTGTTGCTCACAATTGTACAATAATTAAAACCAAAATTAATAGAGTAATTTCAAATTTAATTAAAGTTAATTCGTATTTTCTTTCCATCAAAGAAACTACCATGAGCCTTTATTATTGCAAAGCAAATCCTTGGCATTCTTTCTAATAACTTATAAAAATAAGTTAGTGAAAGTGATTTCCAAGCATCCTGCAAGCATTTAAACAACATTTGCTCATTTTAGAAAGTTCATTTTGAACTGTACAATCAATTTCATCCCTTATTCTTCTTCTTTAATAGTGGTTTCTTAACTGCTACACAGCCTTAAAGCCCAGCAGAATGAAGTCGTCTCTTAACAATAGTAACAGATACTGGATGTTGCCGAGTAGAATTCATTTCAGTTGTTCTATTCCTCTTGCTAGAAATAATCAAGTGCCTATCCTCTGCAATAGATGTTACTCTGGGCCTACCAGATCTTTTTCTGTCAATATTTAACTCAGCATGCCATTTTTTGATAGGCTTAATTTTTTAACAATAACACGTTCAGAATATCCTTCTTTCGAAAGGTTCTCAACCTGAGCTCTTTTTTCAATGCTAATCTGTTTCTTCCTTGCCATTTATACTGTAGTAATATGGTTTACAAAAATAAATTATGCCATACTTATAATATCTGAATAAATCTGAGTTTTCGGCAAAAACTTGATCACAATAAGAGGAGTCAAGTAGCAAACTGAGTAAATGTTTATTTTAAAGTTGAAAAGAATACTTTTTTTTTATTTGACATATGCATAAGAATAACAAAAAATACAGAGTCGTCAAATTTGATTCTGCTAAAAATTAAATTTTATAAACTTTGAGAAAAAAATTTGGGTGGTCCCAAACTTATGGTTAGTAGTGTATTTTAAGCCTTTATCACAAACTGTGCATTGTTTCATGCCTCATCTTCTGCTGTCACTTGTCTGCAAAAATTTAATCTAAGAAAGATTGGAACAACAAAATAAAGCAAATTAATTTTCATAAAGAGAAAAATGTTTTTAAAACCATGCATGCTCACACAAAGAAGGAAAAAAAACACTAATTATTATGGATACGTAATTAAAGTTGGTCAGTGGTAGTGAAAAAATTTTGAGTGACTTACATTCTTAGAATTTCTATAATTATTCTTGTTCTTGCTTATTTAAATATCTTTGACAAAAAAAACTGAACTGACGATTTCCTAATCTAGTCTGTCTTATTTTCTGCTTATCTTTCAATTCTCTTGCCAACACTAGTTCATCATGTTTAGTCTTTCTTCCTGCAACAAACAGTTAATTCTTTTCAAATGTTAGTACATGAGGATAAACAGTTATATGATGAATAATTAGTTATGAGTATGCATATTTATTAAAATTCCTGAGCATATATTTTAAGAATATATTTTTGGAAACATGCTAAAAACAAAATAATGTTTGTTGTTATCTGCAGATACAAGAAAATGTGTTGTGGAATGGCTGGTTGGAGACTTTTAAATCATATTAGATGGATCAATTGAAGAGAACAAATGAAGGTTTTGTGGATGTTCAATGTTAACAATTGTAATGCGAGGTGTAAAATAATATCAAAGTAAATGAATTGAAAACATGCGCAATTTCAATGGTTGCAGTTTACAATTGGTTAAGATGCATATGATAACTTTTTGAAGTAAATGTATTCAACATTTTCAAAAAAACGAATATCACATGTGGATAATTTTTATGCCTATATTTTAACTAAAGAATAATTTAGTTTATTAATATACAGAGAATCATGGGAAGAAAATACTTCAGCTGTTGAGCTGATAGAAAAATTGTGTGGTGTGCACCCGCGTGCACCACATGGTTGTGTTGAAATCTAGAACACTATTTACATTATTTACATTATTCGGACTATTGTCCTCGTCTTTGTTGCCATTTGTACAACATTTCGGCCGTTGTACACTCTGGCCTTCTCCAGGTGCTAGGAATTTTGAACCAAACTCTTTATTATGATCACTGGGGTATATCATTCTCATTTCTTGTGCAAAGACTCTTTTGAAATTTAGAAGTTGGTCGCTTGGGTAAATAAATTTCCATGGAGCGGGGGATGAGACAACATATACTTACCACATCCTAGATTAAAAAGAGTTTATGTTCTTCTTTTATAGTCCTGAACAGCAGGGCTATAGCTGATGTTAAAAAATCACCGGCACAGAGAAAACTGCCCGGATTTATTAGTTGACAATGTGATGACATCGTCAGTGTCATCTGTTTCCAGAAACTATGATTTTTATGGATTTTTTTGGCTATTCCAATGGATATTAGGCACAGAATGTGAACAAAAGCAGGAAATTGGGTTCAGACTTTCTGAGTATAACCAGTCTTTTCTCTCACAATTAATAAATAAACAGATTTTTACTGCTTTCATTCAGATGTTTTCTTCGTTTTTCTTTCTTTCTTTCTTTCTTTCTTTCTTTCTTCGTGAATTGTTTAGTTTGATTTCTGACAAAGACATTTTTCCTTGCCTGGATTTTCACTATGATTGCACGGATCGACGTGGACCTGTGCCCGGTGTGCCCAGTGGTCAGATACGGCCATGCTGAACAGCACCATCTAGTAGCATCCTATCTGACAAAGCAGGAGTAAACCCCACAGTATCTTTGAAAAATTGGGTGTATATGACAAGGTGTAGAGCAGACAACATTTCAATATCTTTTCTAATCAGTAGGAAGCTAAATAAAAATTTGTAACAGTTTTAATGAGAGTGTGCAGTACCTCACACATACACAAACACACACACACACACACACACACACATTTATAAACTCACTTTTTCATTGGATAACAAATATTACAGACTTACTATAGGACAATTTTTGAAATTGCAGTCTAGTGATAATTTTGTAATCTCTTTATTTTACCTAGTAAGATTTTGTGCATTTCTGGTAAAAAGTGGATCCAGATTGCTTCCTTAATTTTACATGAACTCGAATTGTGATTGGTTGATTCTAACCAATAGAATCCTTCACATGTGAGATAAGATTTTTCTCTCACAGCCAAGTTGAGCCACCTGATTCCAATTTAAACTCTGAGATTTGTTGCTTTCATCAGTGAGTCTTAATTTGCTACATGAGTCCATGCTAGTTTAAGCTAAGCATTTAGTCCCTCATTCATTTACTCACTTATACCTGAAAATGCCAAAGCTAATAACTGTTTCAAGGTACACATAATATTTACCTCAATAACTTTCTTCAACTCTTCTTTTTTCATAACATTTAACTTTAAATCTAAAACAGCTACAAGTGAACTGTCGACAAGAAATAATAACTTTAAAACACACAAACTTTCTGTGAACTTAACAACCAAAGAGAGACAACTCAATATTTTGTTCTCTGAAAATTCTTCCTAACTCACACATGAATTTATTTGCTTATGCAATATTTCCATTCAATCTTTACCTACATTGATTTATTCTCTGTACACAGTTGGTTTATTTTTTATAATCAAATGTGTATTCATTAATACAGATTTATATTGTTATTTAAACAATGTTTGTCTTCTTTTGTCAATTATTACGAGAAAATATTTTATTTAAAGAACTAGCAGTATAGCCCGGTATTGCTTGGGTGTAATGAAAGCTTTAAAACTAATCCATGGTCCTGAAGCTTAGACTCTTTGGTTGTTGGCATGAAAGACTAAAAAGCAATAGTTGTTTCCAGTTAAAGTGAAACCATAGACTGAAAGAAAAATGAATGGATGGAAGTCAAATTTTGATTTCCTGGTATCAATATTAAATAAGTTTTTTTGTTGTAAACTGAATTTTGAAGGCTAAATAAGTCCTCTGAGTAAATGGTATCATGGCTGAGACTAAGAACTAAAATTATACTTACTTAGAGCCAAACCCGAAGCAAAAACTAAAATAAAAGGGCTGAAAAAAATACAGACATACAGGCAGATAAACAGACACACACACAAACAACTTGCCTTTTATATATATATATATATATATATATTAATATATTATCAATTTTCTGCACTATTGTAAGAACTGAAATCTTGAAACTTCTGAATATCATTTTTTATGTCTTTGTCTATGAGTGTATAAAATTTGATTAAAATCGGACCACTCCTTCTATAACCCGATTTTTTCGATTATCGATTTTCGATATTTATCGGGGATACCTCAACACAAAACCTAGCTAAGAACACTCGCAGACGCTTATAGTACAACTGTGTAAATTTTCAAGAAAATTGGTTCAGCTGTTTCAGAGTCTATAGGTAACAGACACACACACACAAACAATGTTCCATTTATAAATAAGTTTAGATGTATGTTGAACATAATTCTGTCCATGTTAAATGTTGACCAAATCATTCCTCCACAAGACCATAAATTTTATCTAAATGTAAGATCATAATTTACAAATGTTTGAATTTCACCAGTCATTTGTTTTAACCAATTAGAAACAAAATAAATTATTCTTGTAGTGGGATAAGAAATTAAAAATTAAAATCAACCTTCTTCACTTTTACAAAAATTCACAATAACATGTAAAATCCTGGTTTTTCCCAAATAGAAAAAGAATTGACCATGTGCTTAAAGAAAAAGTCAAAACCAGATTTTGCAAGTAGGTGTTAAATTGATTTTGTCCAATGGGAGTGACATGCAAAACTTGAAGACTTAGTGATCCAATGCTAAATTCAAAAGGACCTCCATCAGCATCAACCAGTCAGTCAGATGGAAGTAGCTTGAAAGACAAAACTAAAATGTAACTTCTACTTCAAATCGACCCTGAGATAAGGTCAGGTCATACCTTATTCTCTTTTCATTACCTTCTTGAGTGCTGATTCCTTTTACTTCTTCTCTATCCAAAGACACTCCGACAAACAAATTCTAATACATACATTTATACATACATATGCATATAATTACTACTACAAACATTTTCTACAAATTTTGATACTTTAACTTTCTCATTGAATATTAATTTCTATGAATTCTTGTTATTCTATTCTTTTAATAAATTACTATTTTAAAGTGCAAAAATGTATACTTTATTTTTACACTATTCCACACAATTCTACACATTCCAACCTGCTACCAACCAACTTTGTGATGAAAACCTGATAATTCTGTTGATAATTTTGGATAAAACTTGTAAGCTGTAGGGTGTTTGGTTAAGTCTGACACAAGACTGAATTAAATAAAATTAACCAGCTCCTAATAGCTTCATTCTAACCATTGAAATGCTAAATAAATGTTTGTAAGTTTTACTGAGAGTGTCAATTTTATGCAAATGTAAAATCACAGTTTACAAAAATTTGAATTCCATCAGTCACATAATTAACTTATCAAAAACAAAATAAATAATTCTAACCAATCAGAAGCTAAATAAATGTAACAGTTTTATTGAGAGCATAAATTCTGTACAAATGTAAGATCTTAGTTTACAAAATTTGAATTTCATCAGTCATTTAGTTTAGCCAATCAGAAACAACGTAAACCAATCTAACCAATCAAAAACAAAATAAATCATTCTAACCAATCAGATATTTTTTTTAGTTCAAGCATAAAATAGGTGCAAAAAGAGGATCACAGATGAAAAGAATTAGCATTTTGGAGATTATATTTTCAAAAGCAATCAAAAAGCAGAGAAATATTACTGTCTCTTTTCAACAAGTAATTCCATTAAACACTTTTTTATTTTTATTTATTTTTTTTTGTACTAACTTAATTTTTGTAACCGCATTGATCAATTATCTTCTTTTGAGATTACGATGCACATATATAACTATTTTACTTGCTCTCGTATATTTAACGTTTTACTATTGCTAGATCTCTACCAAAATGAATATTCATCTACTTTCCATGAATCAACCTTTTTGGAAATATTTGCCAGCCACTGATCACATGACAGATATTTGCACTTTGTCTTGCTACAGTCTTTGTAAACAAAGTTTTTCATTATTTAGGACTACCGTACTCATCTTTAGTGTCACTAGCCTAATATTTCAACAATGTTACCATCAGACCTCTTTCACATATCTGTCAATCCAGGCAACCTTCAGGGAATTTCAAACTGAAGTCTATACATTCAGTTTATTGTTTTTCTCCTTTTGCTGTCTATAGCCTAGAGGATTTAAGTATTGTTTTGTGAATTTTTCGTTTAGTAATTGTGAGTTCAAATTCTGGTCAGCACTAAAATAAGAATAAGATGAGATATCCCAAGACATGGACAGTTTGTATGTCTGGCCGCTCACATCCAAGGATGCCTGTCTACAAGATGGCTAGCTAATCCCTACTGCAGATGCCAGCTCAGACACATTTGTATTTGTTCACTCACAGAGCCCACCCGTGGTTTATACCACAACTGTGTGTTGTGATGCAATTGATATTGGCTCAGAATGAGAAATCGGAGAGCCGAGTTTGAATTTCAGTTGAATTCATTGCATTCACTTAAGCACAAATACCTTTGGGAAAAGTATTAATCTGTCTCTTCTCTCCAGTTATGGGTTAAATAAAAGGACAGATTGGGTTCTATATCCTTAGCTGGAAACAGTCTACCGCAGAAAATAGTGGCAACCTACTGCAGGATAATCTTCTGCCCAGTCAGTCATGTCTCTTTTGAGACATGATTGCCCAACTGTGTATCTCGTATGGCACTTAACTGACTGACGCTGAGTGAACCTTAGTTACAGTTTCTCGCATAAACAACAGTCTGAGCAATGTCAGGATGCTCAAACCCTCAGTCATGATGATTTGTTACTTCATGCTAACACAAACATCAACGACCCCCAAAGGGTCTACCCAATTTCACTCACAAGACTTGGGTCAATTCATGGTATGGTTTCCAGGCACTTTCCAAAGGTGCCGCACCCTGGGATCACCTTTTCCAAACTGATAACATCGGGAAGTCACATTCCTGAGAAATTGACCATGGTGAGATTTGAACCCAGCATTCATAGTCAGAAAGCAAATGTTTTAATTAAGTATTCTTTAGTGGATTTTGAATATTTGGCCATAATTACAGATTAATGAATGCAATATACGCCCAGAGAATAAATAAAGAGTTTGAAATTCCCTAATGTATAAAAAATTTATTCCCTACCAAATCTAAGCTCCTGTGTCAAAAACAAAAAAAAAAAATACTTAGGATGAATGGAAAGTCATAACTGGTATGTGGTGATATTCCAATTATCACTGATCACACAAAACTAAATAAATGAGACTTACAAGACAGGTCATGAGCATCATAAGGAAAGAAAAATTGCAACCTTATCTTTTCTTAGTCTTTTGAGTGTTACAACTTATTGCTTCACATGTTGTGGTTTATACCTTGTAATTCTTTTTAGTGTAAAAATTTCACCATTACAAATTTTCCTGGAGAGGGCAAATTCTTGTGGCAATAAATAACAGAACTAATAACAAGGCAGAAAGTGGTTTGCAAGCAAAACAAAAAAAAAGTTATAGAATATTCACAAACATAATATAGACCCAACCACTAGTCACATGCTTAATAGTCAGGTGCTAAGGGCTGACAGTGATTGGTCTAACAAGTGTTGAAAGAATTATTATTAGGATTCTCCAATTACAAAAAGAACAAGATCAGGAAGACTAGTCATCCCTCAATACAACAAATGACCCGATCTCATAAATTAAAATTAATTTCTTATATGTGCAACTAACAAAACATGACTCAACCACGGCATAAAAGTTTAAAGGAAAAGCAATTATCATGTAATTACCAAAAAAGATGCAAAGACAAAGTTTGCACAGAATTTACCTTTTGTGCTACTATTAAGTCAGAGTAACAATTTCTGTTAAAAATATTACCATTGAAAATTTGGCATTAGGTAAAAGACAAAGATTTTGAAAATGACAAAAAGAGAAAGTAGCTTATTGTCCAACCACAGGAGAATTTAAACATACTACTATACTGTCATTTAAGTCCTACCCATTTACCATTGAAATAATTAAATGTAACTGCCACTTCTACTCAAACAGTTTCTTTTCTCACACTTTTCACCTGTGGAACTCCCTTCTGTTTACTTGATTCCATGATAGCTATAATTGCTAAAAATTTAACTGCCACATCAAATGCCATCTTCTACCTTCTTGAATCCCTTTTATTTTTTATCCTTTCTTCGACACACCCTGTATCCAGTTTTATCAATTACTGTAACCCTATGAGTCATGCCACTTCCTCATGTTTTAGTTATGTCCATTTAACTCAACACTAAGTTTTTTCGACATGGAAATGATAGGCAACCTCGACATTTTCGGCAAAGATATAAGAATAATCAAGAATTTCTACTGGCAGCAAACGGCCTGCATATGGACAGGTAACGACCTCAGTAGATACACAAAGATAGAAAAAGGCGTAAGACAAGGATGTGTCTTTTCACCGGATTTGTTCAACCTATACAGCGAGAATATTTTGAGGACCCTAGATGACACACCAGGATTTATTATTGGAGGCCACAACCTGAACAACATAAGATACGCGGACGATACAGTACTGATTGCGGACACGGAAAGGAAACTGCAAGATCTCATACAGAAAGTAGCAGTGGAGAGTGACAAGATGGGACTACAAATAAACTTTAAGAAAACTGAGTGCATGGTCATCAGCAAAAGATACAACCCAAAATGCCAAATACAGGTGGGGGATAACAGAATCAAACAAGTCCAAGAATTTAAGTACCTAGGAAGCGTTCTAACAGGAGATGGAAAGTGCGACACGGAGATCCGAAGGCGAATTGGCATGGCGAAGGACGCGTTCCAGAAGATGAGCAAAATACTAACACACAGGAAGATCTCAATAGAAACGAAGAAAAGAGTGCTAGACTGCTACGTGATGTCAGTTCTTCAGTACGGCTGTGAATGCTGGACAATATCATCGAAAATGAGGACAAAACTGGAAGCGGCTGAAATGTGGTTCTACAGAAGGATGCTATGGATATCGTGGACTGAGCATACAAGCAATGACGAAGTGTTAGAAAGAATGGCAACAAAAAGGAAATTGATGTTGAGCATCAGGAAGAGACAACTGAAGTTCCTGGGACATGCAATGAGGAAGGAGAGCCTGGAGAACCTGATACTGACTGGTCAGATAGAAGGAAGGAGAGACAGAGGAAGGCAGCGGATAACATATCTGCAGAGTCTGATCAGGTGGATGACGGAACGGGGGTTGCCAGGAGCAACAGGAGCAAACATACTAAGAGCCACAAGGGATAGGGAGACGTGGAGATCCATGATCGCCTACGTCCTGAAGGGACAGGGCACATAGAAGAAGAAGAAGAAGTTTTTTCAACCAATACTTATATCTACTGGGCCATGTATCATTGATGGCATCAGTGTATGAATTTTTGGAACTTATAAACCTAATGTCTCACTAACGATTTTTACCAGAGCTCATATTACAACCTTAATGTTTGTAATTGTTTTCTCTAGCACTAGATATTACTGGTTCCCATATTGTTTTCATTTCTACGCTTGGACAGATTAGATTTTTATAGCTCAGCCTATGTGCTGATTCCTTAAGTATTCATATTATTTTTCTGTATTATTTTAATTTTATCACACAGGGGACGGTGATCCAGGGAGTGCGAGAAAAGAAACTATTAGAGTAGAAGAAGTGATTGGAATTAAAGTATTTTGATGGAAAAAAAGCTGGGACCTTGATCCCAATCTAGTAGCATGTGTAAATACATGTAATCAGATGCATCTTGAATGCTTAAATGATCTTCACTGTTTTTCTTTTAAAGTTATTTTTGCAAATTTCAGTCATGATTAAATGAAAAGAAATGTTAGCTTGTACCAGTGATATATATATTTTTTTTTTTTAATCGTATCACCACGGACAAGGCGGTAACGCCACTGATGTGCATGGGGCTACGTAATAGTGAAAAGATCGAAAAAGAGAAAGCCAGAAACCACATCCTAAACAGGGAACAAGGGATTAGCCTCTTAACCTGTTCAATAGACATGGGTAGAGTGTGAACCGGGCGATAGATAGATCTATCTACTCCAATTGAAAAAAAAACAAAAAAACAAAGTGAAAAGATTGGAAAAGAGAAAGCCGGAAACCACATCCTAAACAGGGAACAAGGGATGAGCCTCTTAACCTGTTCAATAGACATGGTTGAAGACACATTTATTTTGGCCAGTTAAGATTGAAAAAAATTTTTTATGTATATCTCTTGTTTTGTTGTACTCAATAAAGATGAAAGAGAAACTTGAAGCAACAAAAATGTGATTCTAGAGAAAAGATGCCTAGGATACCATGGGCCGAACATGTAAGCAACGTCAAGGTTTTTGAAGATGCAAACAAAAAGAAATTCATACTTAACATCAGGAAGAGACAATTAGGGTTTTAGGACACTCAATGAGGAAGAAGGGCTTAGAGAATTTAATGTTCACAGGATATTGAGAAGGAAAGTGAGACAGGTGAAAGCAATGCGAGACATGCTTGATGGGCTTGAGCAAGTGGATGGCGGAGCAGGGTTTGGTAGAGATACAAAGAGGAAAATTGTTAAGCATGATAAGGGATTGGGGTAGGTAGAGGTCCACGATTACCCACATTCTGAAAGGACAGGGCATGTAAAGAAGAAGATGGAAAATGCAATATTGTAATCTGAAGATACATTGGGATAACCAAAAATGCATTCCAAAAGCTAAAGAAAGTATTAAGAGATAGGAAAACTTTGTTAGAAACAAAGAAAAGGGTACTGAACTGTTACATGATATCTGTCCTACTGTAAGGCAGTGAATGCTGAACAGTTTCTTCAAAGATGAGGAAGAGACAGGAAGCAACAGAAATGTGGTTCTACAGAAAGATGCTGAGGATACACTGGACTGAACATGTGAATGATAAGGTTTTAGAGAAAATGGAAACAAAATAAAAAAAACTTGTACTTAACATCAAGAAAAGAGAGTTGAAATTTCTGGCCCACATAATGAGAAAGGAGGGCTTGGAAAATCTGTTACTCACAAAATTTAATGAGGGCAAGAGGGACAGAGAAAACAGCATATGCTTGATGGGTTTGAATAAATGGATAGTGACACAGGGCTTAGAAATAAAGAAAAATTTATTTAGAGCTGTAAGGGATAGGAAATTGTTGACAGCCATGATTGTCAACACCCTGTGGGGACATGGTAGGTAAAGAAGAAACAGAATCTTTGGGGAAAAAGCATGAGAATACTTATATTTCTATTAACTTTGTAAGATTCTGTTAAGACGTATTTTTCATTATTCTTAATATTCATCTACTTTCCATGAATCAACCATTTTGGAAATATTTGCCAGCCACTGATCACATGACAGATATTTGCACTTTGTCTTGCTACAGTCTTTGTAAACAAACTCTTTCATTATTTAGGACTACCGTACTTATCTTTAGTGTCACTAGCCTAATATTTCAACAATGTTACCATCAGACCTCTTTCACATATCTGTCAATCCAGGCAACCTTCAGGGAATTTCAAACTGAAGTCTATACATTCAGTTTATTGTTTTTCTCCTTTTGCTGTCTATAGCCTAGAGGATTTAAGTATTGTTTTGTGAATTTTTCGTTTAGTAATTGTGAGTTCAAATTCTGGTCAGCACTAAAATAAGAATAAGATGAGATATCCCAAGACATGGACAGTTTGTATGTCTGGCCGCTCACATCCAAGGATGCCTGTCTACAAGATGGCTAGCTAATCCCTGCTGCAGATGCCAGCTCAGATACATTTGTATTTGTTCACTCACAGAGCCTACCTGTGGTTTATACTACAACTGTGCATTGTGATGCAATTGATATTGGCTCAGAATGAGAAATCGGAGAGCCAAGTTTGAATTTCAGTTGAATTCATTGCATTCTAAGCTATAGCCTAGAGGATTTAAGTATTGTTTTGTGAATTTTTCGTTTAGTAATTGTGAGTTCAAATTCTGGTCAGCACTAAAATAAGAATAAGATGAGATATCCCAAGACATGGACAGTTTGTATGTCTGGCCGCTCACATCCAAGGATGCCTGTCTACAAGATGGCTAGCTAATCCCTGCTGCAGATGCCAGCTCAGACACATTTGTATTTGTTCACTCACAGAGCCTACCTGTGGTTTATACTACAACTGTGCATTGTGATGCAATTGATATTGGCTCAGAATGAGAAATCGGAGAGCCAAGTTTGAATTTCAGTGGAATTCATTGCATTCTAAGCTATTAATTATAGTTTCAATTAAATGTCACATCTTTATTGTCTGCTTCTTATGAAACGTTTTTCTGATATTTCATTTTTACTTGAAATTAAACTGCCATAAAATATTAAAAAGAAGATGAACAAGACTCAGCCTTACAAACAATATCTTGCGGGATCATCTCTAATATTTTTTCTCGGCTAATATATTTTTTGTAAAAAGCATAAAAATGAATCTGAGTAATCTTTCATGACAACATATATCAGTAAGGTTAAATGTTCAAAGGTTATTTGTAGGATAAAATAATATCTTTAATGCTCGAAGAAATATAATAAAAAGTCACAAAATTCATACATATTTTTAATTTATTCAGCAATAAATCCAAATAGACAAGGCAACATGATGGTAATGGCAATATAAGCTGTTTCATTTGAGGGAAACATTCAGCATTAATTAACTGAGCAACCATTGCCACTGTTGGCTGAATTTTATGAAATCTTTCTCTGTAAACAATTTTTCAGGAAAAAAATAATTTCAGTAGTTGAAATTACACTTTCCAGTATTAATGGAAGGTTCACGTCTAACCTGTTTTAAACATCAGTCTATATTTCTGAGATGAGGTATAGTAATTATTTACACTATTTACATTGCTCAGACTGTTGTCCTCTAATTATTGTAATATTCACTGCAGTCATTTACAAACAATTGTGCTTTATCAGACGTGCATTGTGGTGCAGTGGATATCAGCTCGGAACGACAAATTGGGGAGCCGAGTTTGAACACCAGTTGAATTCCTTGCATTCAATTATGCACAAATACCCATGTAGATGGTATTAATCTATGTCTTCCCTCCAATTATGGGTTAAATAATAGGACAGATTGGGTACTATAGCATTGGCTGGCAACCAGTCTACCACAAAAAGCAATGGCAACCTACTGCAGGATAATCTTCTACCCAGTCAGTCATGTCTCTTTCAAGACATGATTGCCCAAAAGTGTGTATCATGTATGGCACTTAACTGACTATATTTCTGAGATGAGTTATTGCAACAATTTACACTATTTACATTGCCCAGATTGTTGTCCTCATATTTATTGTAATATTCAATGCAGTTATGCTACAGAGTCATTTACAAACATTTGTGCAGTCTATGCAAAGCAGGGAATGCCTCTTTTTTATCAGCTGTGGTTTAAAAATTGTAATTGTGCCATATTCAGCAAGACTCACTCTGAAAGATGAGCAACTCTGAGTAAAGAACTTTTGAAAAGAGGCTATTGAATTTCCTCTGTATCAAAATACCAGAGATTTGTCACAAAAAGTTATGGTTCCATGTTTACAAATATTACAAGCAATTTGAGAAAACATGCAAAGTGGCCATGAGTTCCCCTAGAGCTTTCACTTGAGCACCAAACACAATGTTCTACCATTTATGGCAGTCTGTTAACCAGATGTGCTAGCCTTTCATTTTTGTACTGTATTGTGAAAGGTGATGAAAAATGTATTATACATGTCAACGGAAAACAAAAAAAGAGATTGATTATCAAAAAATGAGAAACCAGTACCAACATCAAAAGCAGAACTGGAGTCCTTGCTTTGTGCTTTGTTGACAATGTAAGCTACTTGAACATAGAATGACTATCACTGTACAATGAAACATGCAAAGATGGAATTTGACATTTTTAGGAGCCTTTACTTGAGAATCAGAAAAAAGTATGACACCATCTATAAAAGTCTTTTAGCCAGGAATCAGTCAGTTAAGTGCCATATGTGATACACACTTGGGCAGTCATGTCTCAAAAGAGACCTGGCTGACTAGGCAAAAGATTTTCCTGTAGTAGGTTACCATTACTTTCTGTGGTAGACTAGCTGCTAACCAAGGCTACAGAACCAAATCTGTCCTGCTGTTTAACCCATAGCTGGAAAGAGACAGATTAATACCTTTTCCAAGTGTATTTGCACATAAGTGAATGCAACAAATTCAACTGGAATTTGATCTTGAGTCTCTGATTTATCAATCTGAGCCAATATCCACTGCACCACAACACACATAACCAGGAATATCAGCCTTTTATTTTTGTGTTGTATTGTTAAAGGTGATGAAAAATGAGTTTTGCATGTCAACAGAAAACATACTTAATCACTGCATTTAATCTAATTTTTTTTTATATAGCCATGAAACTTAAGAAAAATTAAAATAAACAGATAGCCTCGAACAAGACTTGAACACAAATTCAATACAACATAGGCTCGTTTACCTTAGCTACAATAATCATGATAAAAAGCACTGACAAAAGAAAGAAACAAGTAAAACATGATAACATGTAATCTCATTCTCTATATTAAAACAAATCTATAAGCAATATAATATCCTGATTGAAATGTTGAGGGTTTATTTTGGGATAAAATAATATCTTTGATGGAGGGGAAATATTCCAAAAAATCTTTGTGTCTATTTATCAATACTCTATATTTAAATCTTATTCTGAGATTATGAAATGAAGCATGATTAAATGTATTTTAATATTAGTTCAGACTTGTCATTGTTTTTGTTTTATATCAATGTTTATTGTTTGGTTGTTAAAATAAACTTGAAGAATTTAAAATAAAGAAGTTTTCTTCTATATGCCATGTAGTTCCAGGACGTGTCTGACCATGGCTGTCCCCAACTTCCTGTTCTTTAAGGCTTTTAATAAATTTTGTCTTTTTTTTATTTCTCTTAAAACTTGTTTTGTCATGCTTTTACTGAAGTTCTCCAAGTAATTCATAAGTTGTTTACGTTTGTTCTTCTTGCCTTCAATCTATCCTGTGAGTCTCAAATATACAAAACCCTCTTTCCTCATTATATACCCTAGAAGTTTCAACTGTCTCTTCCTGGTATTAAGGATAAGTTTGCTTTTTGTTTCCATTTTTTCTAAAACTTCATCATTGCTCACATGTTCAGTCCATGGCATCCCCTGCTGTCTCAGTTCTTCTCTTGATCTCCAAGAAAATTGTCCGAACATTTACTGCCATATAGAAGAACTTAGATTATCAGATCGGTATTCATTTTTGGTTTCTAATGAAAAATTTTGGAAAGCATCTTTTCTTATCCCAATTCACATTTGGATTTCCGTGTCTCAGTTTTTGTCCTCTGTTAAAATATTTTCCAGCTATTTAAATTGTTGTACTTATTTGATTCTGTTATCTCCAATATGTGATCTGTACGTTGGGCTGTTTCTTTTGCTGACAACTATTGTTACATTTTAGAAGTTGTAACAAAAGAAAAGAAAATGATTTACTAAAACACAGAGCTAAATCACAAACAAATATTTAATTTTCTAAAAAACACAAAATAACATATACACGAAGATACAACTGTGGCATTCAAAACAAAAAATGTAGAGGTCTAGGTATATTGGTGAAGTGTTACAAAGAAAGTGAGTGGCAAGTATTTTTACCACGTTAGGGTTAGAGAAGTAATATATGTGCTATCGCTGGAAATTCACAAATATATACATATATATATATATATATATAGTATAATTTTTAGTTTGATCAATGAAATAGTCAAAAACTATTAACCAGTTTAGTTCCAGGAGATCCTCTTTTTGGGTTTTTGATCGGTAAATTTTCATAGAGATTCTTTTGGCTAGATATAATAATCCACAAATCAAAGGGGGAATTGATAATATCAGAAATTCCTTTTTTAAAACTGACAACTCTCTTCAAAATCCTATTTTCATAGGGGCTAGCACCTAATTAGCATATTTATTGATGTTTCTCGAATCATCTAGATATTTCTCAAATATACTGGAATGATCTAGAAACTTCCAAACATTCTATTTCTAATTTCTCTATTTTACATCTACTTCAGGAATAAAAACATTTTTGTATTAACAAGTAGAACTCAGTAGAATCCCTTACTATAAATTTTAACCTTTTTATTGACTTTATTAATATTTTTTTGTATAAAAATGCACCTTCATAACACTATGCATTTCATCTTCTTGCAATTGATGTTTAGTCCTTTCTTCTTGTTTTCCTTCACAACCTTTTGTAGGAGGTTTTGGAGTTTTCTTTAAATATCTGCTATCAACACTGTGTGATTAGCATATTATCCTAAAAAGAGGGTTTTCACCTAAGACATGGATTTCTGAGTTCAAGTTTTGTTCAAAGCTACTCATTCCTTTAGTATTTGTCTATATTTTTGAGATGAGATAGTATTTACAGTATTTACATTATTTGGACTATTGTCCTCATCTTTGTTGCCATTTGTCTATATTTCTGAGGTAGTATTAACAGTCTTTCCATTATATGGACTATTGTGCTAATCTTTGTTGCAATTTGTACGATGTTTCGGCTGTTGTATGCTCCGGCCCTCTTCAGGTGCTATGAATTTCAAACTGAACCCTTTATTACAATCATCCTCATTCCTTGCATAAAGCATCAATTGGAAATCATGAGTTATCTCTCTCTAAACCTGCAAGTTACTTGTTCACCACTGCTATAGCCTGGTATTGAACTCACAACTCTAAAAGTCAAGTCAGGAACTAACCAACATCTATATCCACTGCGCTATATGTCATTAAGGACATTTCGAAATACTTAGCACCTGAAGAAGGCTGGAGTGTACAAATTGCAACGAAGAAAAGAACAATAGTCTGTTATAATGTAAATACTACTTATTCCTTCTGAAATCTCAGTCACAAAACTGTAGATTATTTCATAATATTAGCAGTTTTTTGTTTATTTAGCAATAATATTTAATAATAAGAGTAAAATTAAATGTTTGTTTGCCTGTTGGTTTATTCTATTTCAATGATTTCTTTTTTTTAAGCAATTTAGGATTAGATTGAGGATACTCTTTGTCTATTTTTACACTAAAATTTATCAAATACAATGTTCAAGAGCCTCTCAAGACAGAGAGTCACTGCTAAAATGATAATGATTAATGAAGTATGTGATATGAAAAAAGGTGTAAGGGGTAGAAAGTGAAGATTATGAATCCAAGGAGGAAAGATAACAGTTGACACTTGAATTGAAGATTGCAATGTTTATTTAAATATCCAGGTGGGAGTTTGTACCATAAAGTGTCAGTTTTGGGGGAAAATTGTATGGATGGGACTTGGATTGTCTGTGGATGTGTCTTGCCTGAATCCATTTGTTTATTTTCATTTCATTTCTATTTCATGGCCAAATAAAACATTAATTTAAACTAGTTTTGACCTGTGAAAATTTAACGGTTTTCTTACTTTAATATTCTGTGCAATCTTAATTCACCAGTTAATGATTGAATAAGCGCATGGCAAATTCTATGACGATAAGATATCCGTAGAAATTCCCCTATTGCATCATTAAATATTTGAACTTAAAAACTTTAATAAGATATTGTGCAATAACAATCAGAAATATAAAGTTCTTTCTTTTCTTCATATCATTCCTCCTTGCTTGCATTCATTCTCCCTTATGTTTATGGAGTGCTTGTCTCTCTTTTGCTTGTAATCATTCACTTTTTCTTCTCTGCCGTTCTCTTGCTGCCTCTCTTTGTTGTTTTATTCTTTTTTCCATTACAATAATTTTCTCCAGAAATATAATGAATTTACAAAATACATTTACATTCATTACAGCAAAAGTATTACACACATATGTACATAGGTAGGTCTTACTGTATTATAATATAAAGAATACAACTTGCTATGTTGTTCACAGTGAGAATCGAAGGACCAATTAAATAAAATAAATAAAAATAAACAGATGAAAAGTATTTTTCTTAGTTGAAGAAGAAGCAAGATGAGGATAGCAAAGAAAGACTCGAAATTATTATTTAAAGCAAAAAATGCTATAAATACAATAATACTCTCTCTCTCTTTCTATTTTTACAAAAATCTCTTTTTGTTTTATATTTCCTGTCCAAGGTTTTCTTTTATTTTTCATGTGTATTTGTGTGTAAGTTGTTCAGCGTTCCTACATTTAATCTTTTGTGTCTGTGTGTGCATTCATATCTCTTTTTAGAACATGACTCTACAGTATTAATATATAGTCAGTCAGTCAGTTGAGTGCCATACAGGATACAGGCTTTGTGCAATCACATCTCGAAAGAGACATGACTGACTGGGCAGAAGATTATCCCACAGTAAGTTGCCATTGCTTTCTGTGATAGACTGGTTGCCAGCCAAGACTAAAGAACCCAATCTGTCCTATTATTTAATCCATAACTGGAGGGAAGAGATGGACTAATACCATTCCTAAGGGTATTTGTGCATAAGTGAATGCAAGAAATTCAACTGGAATTTGACTCCGGCTCCCTGATTTGTCATTTTGAGTTGATATCCGCTGCACCACAATGCACATCCCATTAGTTAACAGAAAAACCCATTCAGAAAGTTGCTACCCTGTAGAAGAGATTCCAGAAAATTTAGACAGCTTTTATCTAAGAAATGGTAGCTTACAGATATTCACTGCACCACAACACACATTCATTAAAATATAAATATTGTGAAAATGAAAAAGAAAAAATAAACAAGAGTGGCAAAAATGTATGGAAAAATCAGCAGCACTGGAATCAAACAGTAAAGGAACCGAACACTGGATAATGATGGTTAAAACACTTCTTTTTACCTTCTCCTATGTAACCCCATGCGCAATAGTGGCAGTGGAATGCCTTGCTTGGGGTGTGATGATTAAAAAAAAAAAAGGTGAAACCTCTCTGCAGAGACATCACACTATATGTCATCTCTTTGACTGACGGGGATAGATACCATTATCAGTAGTGATTAGCTGCTTCATCAACATTTCATTTCCACTACCTTTCCTTATAGCGAATGTTTAGTTGAATTCTATTCTTTACACAGAAACACCACATGTACAGGACAAATGCAGCCAAGACACCGGAAACAGGAACAAAAGCAAACAAGTTTCAACTCATGCTGGGTAACACGAACAGAAATCCTTGGCAACACACTGGGATTCTGTTATATATATAGTCAATACGGAAAAACTGCCAAAACTCTGCCTCTTCCCAGAAAATGTGCTTACATTTATGGAACTTAAATTTTAAATGGATGGCAGAGGTGGGTTTGGGAGGGGTAACAAGAGAAGGGGTGTTAAGAGCTACAAAGGATAGGGGAGATGTGGAAGACCATGAACGTTTACATCCTAATGGGATATGGCACATAGAAGAAGAATAAATTTTAACACTATTTATATTGTTTGGAACGTTGTCTTCCAGGTGAAACCTCTCTGCAGAGACATCACACTATACGTCATCTCTTTGACTGACGGGGATAGATACCATTATCAGTAGTGATTAGCTGCTTCATCAACATTTCATTTCCACTACCTTTTCTTATAGCGAATGTTTAGTTAAATTCTATTCTTTAGTTCCACTCATACAAACATTATATTAATACTATGTGACTTACACTGAATCAAAATAGAGGAAATATAAGTGAATCAACTCTGTGTAAGTTGCATAGTATGTGTTACATATAAAGGTCTGAACTGGTGGATATAAAGACTAGAACTCATCTAGAGCATTTGCCATGGAAATAGCAATAGGGTCCTGAGAGGCTTGCAACATTACACTGTGAGAAAGAGGTTACAACATACAGATAATAAGACCACATAAACCAGATGTTTATTTCTCTGTTTCTAATTAGTTTTCCTGTCTCTCAGTACTCTGGTTAGCTTTTGAAATGCATCCTTGGCCATGCTAATGCATCTTTGGATCTCAATGTTGCACTTCCCATCCTCTGTAAGAACACTTCCCAGGTATTTAAATTTCTTTACTTGTTTTATTTTAGTTCCTCTGACTTGTTAAAATATTCTAATTTTGTACGAGTGTTGAAAAGCCAATAACTCTGGTTCAGTAGAAGAAATGAACATGCAAGACAAAGATGAATAAAATTGATCAGTATTAAACGATAGGTTATATCACCTAAGTGTGAAAGTGGAATAAGAACAGTTTATCCCCATGCATTGAATAAAGGGTTGAATTCAAAATTCTTAGAAGGCTACTGAGATCAATGACAGAGACCGAGAGAATAAAGAAGGGTAATATGGCCAGGATGTAAGTATAACAACCAAGACATGCAAGCTAATCTAAATAATGATGTATATTATAAGGATAATTTAATTAATTTAATTAATGCCAGATTCTAATTTTAAATTTTGCAATTACTAATTAATGGTGGTCATTAATGGGTTCAGCAAAGCAGTCAAGTTACAAGATGGTTTATGAGATCATTCAAAAACGTTTAAGCGGCTATGTAATTAATTATTTTCCCACCCTTCAACTCTTCTTTCCCTACAGTTGCTTCATTATACGACTCTTCCTACTCTATCACTGTTTCCATGGAAAAAATTCTGACAAACTAAATTCCAGCATTTGCAGCTCAAACCCACACTGGTGTGAACCACTTTCATTCTCTTCATATCCCATTCAGTCAGTTAACTGCCATTTATGATACACACTTTGGGTGATCATGTCTCCAAAGAGACATGACTGACTGGGCAGAAGATTATCCCGCAGTAGGTTACCATTAGCCGTAGACTACAGCTATATTGTGTTGAATGCACCACTTCCCATCCAATCAGAAAAGTTAAGCAACATCGAGCCTGGTCAGTACTTAAATGGGTGACCATTTGGGAATACCAGGTGCTGTAAATGTAAGGGCCAAGAATGGTCCACTGGTCCTACAGGTTTGGGGGTTGGGCTAACAACCCTGCCCCATAAAAAACAGTTTGTTACAGAAACAGCAACAAAAAGTTGCTGCCCTATGCACCATTGGGTGTGATGGATAAATGATGATGATGAGGTTGCAATTGCGTTTTGTGATAGACTGGTTGCCAGCCAAGACTAGAGAACCCAATCTGTCCTATTATTTAACCCATAACTGGAGGGAAGAGATGGATTAATACCATTCCTAAGGGTATTCATGCATAAGTAAATGCAAGAAATTCAACTGGAATTCAAACTTGGCTCCCTGGTTTGTCATTCCAAGTTGATATCCATGGCACCACAATGCACATCCCATTAGTTAACAGAAAAACCCATTCAGAGAGTTGTTACCCTACAGAAGAGATTCCAGAAAATATAGACAGCTTTTATCTAAGAAATGGTAGTTTACTGACCAAACTATTAAGTGGATGTTTCCTTGAACATTATAATCTTAACCTCTTAAAGTCTAGGATTAACTGTTGCCCATCCTACATATGTGATTTGCACTTACTTCCCCACTTCTCTGTCAAACAATCTCATTTTATAACTACATTGAGGGAATCTTGGGCCTTGTATTAGGTTAATATTTATTAAAAATAAAATTTAAATCATTATGTGGTCTCTCTCCAGTCCTAGTGGTGATGCACAATTACAAATCAAGTACCACCAGTTAAGGTTGATAATAGTTAACATTGGGAACTATTAAGGAACTCAACTATCAGTGTACTAAAGTAAAATTGTAGAAAGTAAAATGTAAGCTTATACATTACATCATACTACAGTTTGATGATAAATGGTTAAAACAAGTCTTTGTATAAAACATACATTATCAGCCACCCCAGGCCTCTGGGCCACATTCATCTCATGAAGGATTTTTCTCTGGCTTGCACACTTAACACCTGGATACTAACTATCTAATTAATTTGTTGAGTAAGTGGCAGAAACATGTCAGTTGGAGTTTATTGACTTACAATGTGACAAATTCTTTAAATTAAAATTTAATTTTGAACCCACTGTTGACTTCTACAAGAAATATGTTTTACTTAACGGAAAATATAATAGCCTATTGATATCATTATTTAGAAGTACATATCTGCCTATGACACAGTGTTGATAAATGCATCACAGAAACTATAAGCCCTCTTACAGAATGTACTGAAGAACAGCAAGAAGAAGGGACTAAACATGAATTTCAAGTAAAGAGAATGCAAGTTTGTCAATAAAAGAAACAGCCCAACATGCAAATTATGAATTGAAGCTAACAAAATCAAACAAATACAACAATTTAACTGTCTAAAAAGTGTCTTAAAAAAGAACAGAAAATGCAACACTAAATCTAAAGATGCATTGAGACAAGAAAATATGCCTTCCAAAAGCTAAGCAAAGTTTTTAAGTAACAAAAAAATTTCATTAGAAACAAAGAAAAGAGTTCTGAACTATCATGTAATATCAACTCTCATAAATGAGAGTGAATACAGACATGTGGCTCTACAGAAGGATACTGAAAATATCTTGGACCAAGCATGTAAACAATAATGAAGTTTTAGAGAAATGAAAAGAAAAGAGATCGTTGAAATTTCTAGAGCACATAATGAGGACAGAGGCTCAGAAAATTTGATACTTGCAGGACTGATTGAAGGTAAGAGGAATAAAGGAAAACAAGGTATCACCTATCTAGTGAGTTTGAATAAACTGATATTGGAACAAGAATTAAGAGAGATAACAGAGTGATAAAATTTATTAACAGCTACAAAGGGCAGGGAATTGTGGAGAGCCATGATTGCCAATCTCCTGAAGGGATACAGCACAGAAAAGAAAAGGAGTAATATAAATCTAAGTTACTTATGAGGAATTAACTTGTACATCCCAAGAAATGCTGGAAATGTAACAACTGTCAATGAAATATAGCATCCAGCTATGTCCAACTAGAAATATAATCTTTCTTAATGTGCCATGTTTCTTCAGAATGTAGGCGATCATGGACCTCCACTTATCCCTATCCCTTATAGCTCTTAACACTTTTTCTCTTGGTACTCTCCAAAACACTGCTCCGTCATCACTTGCTCAAGCCAATCAATTTTTTCCCATGGAGGTCAAAGCTTTGTGATGTTATTGTCAACAGAAATTGTCAAATTAGTTCTTTCTTACTTTGTGATAGCAACAGAAGGAACACTTTTAATCAGAACCAGGAAGAGAGAGCTAAAATTCTTTAGACACATAATGAGAAATTAGGATTTGGAATTCTGAAGGCAAGAGAGATAGGGAAAGGCAGAGAGGTACTTATCTGATGAGCTTGTGCGACTGAATTGCAGAATGGGAGGGGAGAGCCCTGTCAAAGAGAGAAAATTGCTGCAAGAGAATAGGAAGTTGTGAAGAGCTATGATTGCCTATGTTCTGAATGGTTGCAGTGTATAGAAGAAGATGAAAAAGAAAAAGAAGATCAACAACAACAACTACTACTATTACTACTACTACTTTTTTATGCTACCTTTGATATCTCCCAAATTTCTGATGAAAGCACAGTGTATTTAGGGCAGTGGTTTTGCAAAATATTTCAATGTATTTTTTTAACGGAAAGTAACCTAATAAAACTCCAAAGTTGATAAGAAAAATTTGAATTTGAGTTCTTGCTGTAAATTTTTTTTTTATTATTCAAAACCAATTCATTTTATTTACAATGCATTAGTTTGTAATCTTGAAAAAAGTTGAAGTGCAATCCCATTTAGTTTTGTAAAATAGATGAAGCCATTTTATTTTTGCTTAAATGCATGTTTGTGGAATTTTAGGTCTTCGGTAAAAATGGGTTTGAGACAAGTGCTTTTAATGCAGAAAGAATTTAGAAAAATAATGTTTCTATTACTGCTCTTGAGATTTTATGTGATGGATTAGTGGTTGGTGCCTTCAGATGAGAGAACCTGAGGTTCCCTGTTCAACTATCACAGACAAGCAGTCTATGTTGATTTTTCTATTTTTTTTTTTCAAACAAAAATAAGTAGATGATAGGAAGTCAAAAGACTGAATTAATAGATACTTCATGACAGGGTTTTTTTTTCTTCTGGAATGCATAATGAAGAAAGAGGGACTTGGAGAGTTTAACAATCACAGAACATATTGGAGAGAAGAGGAGACATAGAAACCAACAAACCAATTTGTGTGAATGGGCGGCAGTGCAGGGATAAAGAGGGATAGTAAAGTGCCAAAAGTTGCTTAGAGATCCAAAGAACATACTGAAGACAAGGAGAAATAAGCAAATAATCTGCCCAAGCTTGTGTAAATTGATAAGAGAACAAGGCAAAAGTTTCAAAGAGCTTCAAATTTGTAAGTCTTTTTCTTTTGTAATCAGAAGCTTGCATTCACTTTTATGCTAGGTCTACTGGTGAGGTTGTCAGTGTCTATTATGATTTGTTCAGAGATTTTTATCCCTCACTGTTTTTCTCTGTCTGTTATCATGACTATTTCACTTGGCGTGATGATTCTTCTTCTCTTTATATATGATCAGCTATGCCTGATTTCAGTGTGGAGATCTATGAACACCTATGGTCTGTAAAGACGAGATGCATAAGAAGACTTAGTAATATTATTTGTCTATATATTTTTGAGATAAGGTAGTATTTACAGTATTTATATTATTCAGACTTCCAAAATAGGTACAATGCAAGGAATGGAGTTCATATACCTCAGTGGTTGTACTAAAGGGTTTGGTTTGAAATTCCTAGCACCTGAAGAAGGCCAGAGTGTACAACAGCTGAAACATTGTATGAATGGCAACAAAGGTAAGGACAATAGTCCAAATAATGTAAATACTGTTAGTAATATTATTTCAGAAATTATTAAAACTTTATAATGGTTGTTTATCTAAGCATTTTAGTTCATAATCTCTTGTGTTATTCGTAAAGTAGTGTACCCATGCTGTCAAGAATAATGGCATGTATATAGAGAATATAGCGGCATTCTGTACAGTGAAAAGGAAAATATGTAATTTAATAAACTTATAGAAAAGATGATATTTAATTTAAAAGCTCTTTCAGTACAATATTTTGGCGTGTATTTAGAGTGGCATTAAAATTCCTTGATGTTGAGTAAATTTAATTAACATCTTGAGATTTCCAGGGATTTTTGTTCTATTAAGAGCAACATATAAATACTCATGGCTAAACACAGGTTTTGGTAAATATATTCCTATATTTTATGTACATAGAGTGGCACTAACATTCCCTAATGTTGAGTGAATTTAATTAATATCTTGAGATTTCCAGGGATTTTTGTTCTACTAAGAGCTACATGTCATTGTCCATGGGTAAATACAGTTATTAGTCAATATATTCCTACAATTGAAAATGATTGTCTATGTGATTTATTAATTGTAATTGCAAATAAGACAATGATTGGAAATTGTGGTCTTTTCAAAATAATATAAAACAACAATTTCCAGTAAATCTGTATACATATATTTATTAAATCTAAATCTAAATTATTTATAATTGGAACTTTGTCTCTTTGTGTGTGTATGTGTGTGTCCATTACCTATAGACTCCAAAATGACTGAACTGATTTTCTTGAACATCTACAGTTGTACTATAAGTGCCTGCGAGTGTTCTTAACTAGGTTTTGTGTTGAGGTGCCCCCGATAAATATCAAAAATCGATAATCGAAAACATCGGGTTATAGAAGAAGTGGTCCAATTTTAATCAAATTTGATACACACATAGACAAAGATATAAGAAATGATATTCAGAAGTTTCAAGGTTGCAGTTCTTACAATAGTGCAGAAAATCTATTATATATATATATATAAAAGGCAAGATGTTTGTGTTTGTGTCTGTTTATCTGCCTGTATGTCTGTATTTTTTTTCAACCCTTTTATTTTAGTTTTTGCTTCGGGTTTGGCTCTAAGTAGGTATAGTTGTAGTTCTTAGTCCCCACCATAATACCGTTTATTCAGAGGACTTATTTAGCCTTCAAAATTCAGTTTACAACGAAAAAACTTATTTGATATTGATACCAGGAAATCAAAATTTGACTTACATCCATTCCTTTTTCTTTCAGTCTACGGTTTTGCTTTAACTGGAAACAACTATTGCTTTTTAGTCTTTCGTGGCAATGTCCAAAAAGTCTGAGCTCCAGAACCATGGATTAGTTTTAAAGCTTTCATTACACCCGAGCAATGCCAGGCTATACTGCTAGTTAATTTGTAAATTCAGACAGTATTTAGAGGGAAATAACTATTTTCAACATGTCAGTTTAAGACATGCATTGTCAAACCTGTTTAATATAATGCCAGAAGCAGGGGCTAGTAAAGGAAGAGATGGGCAAAGTTGGCTATTATAGGTTTAAGCTAGAGGATTTTTAGTAGTAATTTCTCTTATGATAGTGCGAGGCATGTGACTTGACCATAGTGTTAGTAGTGGTAGGTAGGAGGGAAAAGGTTACTGCTTTGCCAAATTTTAAAAAACCTAGTTTATGTCTATTGTGACTAAATGGAAAAATGAGATAGTTATTGCAATTAAGATTTATTCCGGTGACGACACATACTCATGATTTCTGATATCGAAATTTCAAAATCTTCATTTTTTCTGTTAAACACAGATTACATCTATCAGCTATTAAGAGTACTTGCTTTGCCTATCAGCTTCCACTTTTTCTGTGGATTTAAGTCATTATCTTTAAATATCCAGTATTTTCAGGAAAGGGCTGTTTGATACCTTAAGTTAGGGTCAGTAAAGGAGTGCCTGTGTGTATAAAGCCTTTGCTTATATATATATATATATATATGCCATGATGTGATTATATTTTTACTGACCTTATAATATTAGCAGTTATACATATGAAGAAGAAATAATTTGTTAACACACAGGCACATATGTGTACCATGGATTAACATACATGATTTCTGATATCGAAATTTCAAAATCTTCATTTTTTCTGTTAAACAGAGATTACATCTATCAGCTATTAAGAGTACTTGCTTTGCCTATCAGCTTCCACTTTTTCTGTGGATTTAAGTCATTATCTTTCAATATCCAGTATTTTCAGAAAGGGCTGTTTGATACCTTAAGTTAGGGTCAGTAAAGGAGTGCCTGTGTGTATAAAGCTTTTGCTTATATATATATATATATATATATATATATATATATATGCCATGATGTGATTATATTTTTACTGACCTTATAATATTAGCAGTTATACATATGAAGAAGAAATAATTTGTTAACACACAGGCACATATGTGTACCATGGATTAACATACCCACACCTGAACATTGCCTGCACAGCAACATCTTCCATGCTATTCGTACGTGCATTCAACTAAGACTTCACACAATCCTAACAGTAACATGATATTTTGAAATGTAGTCAACATAGTAGTTAAAGGAAAAAAAAATATAAAGCTTAAGACTGTGCCATTGACCAGTCAGTTAATTGCCATGTGTTATACATGCTTGGGTGATCATGTCTCTTTCAAGATATAACTGACTAGACAGAAGATTTTTCAGAAGTAGGTTGCTTTTATTTCTTGAGTTTGATCAGTTGCCAATCAAAGCTATAGGACCCAATCTGCCTTGCTATTTAAACCCATAGCTGGAGGGTGAAGTAATAGGTTAATATCTTTCTCAAGGTTATTTGCACACAAGTGAATGAAACAAATTCAACTGGAATTTGAACTCAGCTCTCTAATTTCACATTTTGAGCTGATATCCTTTACACCAAAATGCATATTCATAGTTACTTCCTCTATATTTAAAATTAAATAGCCTATCATAGTTCAGTCAGTTAAGTCAGTTAAGTGCCATACGTGATACACGCTTGGGCGATCATGTCTTGAAAGAGACATGACTGACTGGGCAGAAGATTATCCCACACTAGGTTGCCATTGCTTTCTGCGGTAGACTGGTTGCTGACCAAGGCTACAGAACCCAATCTGTCCTGCTATTTAACCCATAACTGGAAGGAAGAGAGACGGATTAATATCTTTCCCAAGGGTATTTGCACGTAAGTGAATACAATGGATTCAGCGGGAATTCGAACTCGGCTTCCCGGTTTCTCATTCCAAGCCGATATCCACTGTACCACAACGCACATAGCACGCGTTAATACATGTTCCGCTTAATTCGTTCGCTTTTCCTTCTTTTTTCTTCTCCAGCTCTTTTTATGCTTAATACTACATAATTACTTCCCCTATATTAATATTGAAATTTTGCACACAAAAAACAAAGAGAGAAATATATACACCGATATTGGTTTTTTATATATAGTGTAGGACAGTCTACTCTTCAATATTCAACATTAAATTTTTGCTTTTACTCTCATAGAAACTATTCATCCTAAACAATACTAAATTATCTTTTTTATTTGGGAATTAAAAAAAGAAACTAAATAAAAATACCCTAAAACTCCATTATATAGCCAAAATTGATTAAGTAATTGATCTTGACTTATATAACTCTTCATCGGATTTCATGGAACAGGACAATGTGAATGCTCTCTTGCCAAATGTGAGGTGAAATTTGTATACAGAATCATTAATTAATAACCATAGAATCTCCCAGGAAATTTGAAACATAGTCAATAAGTCTTAGAGATTTTGGCATGGTTTCTAAAGTTATCACACAATTTTTCTTTTCGCATTTATAAAAAAGCAATCATCAATGACAGGTTATTAAAAAGAATTGGTTTATAGCCATAAGAAATATAGAATACTGTAGCTTTTCAAAATGTTTCTGACAATAGTTCTGTGTTTGAAGAATCTTATTGTTTTCTCAAATTTAAATCAGGAGAATTCAATAATTTTTAACATTTCCATGGCTGCGGATGACATTAATTAAATTTCTGTAGTTTCTGGTAATGATTGATTTAATTATCTACACTCTTGTGCAAATTAATTGAAACAAAGCAAATTATGCCTTCCTAGGATTTTTCACACTTTCCCTGATCATGTATATGTCATCTCTTGGTGTTGTTTTTCTCTACCGATCACATTTTTCTTTATGCTTTAGACTTATGGATCCAGTTTGTTTCTTTGCCTTGATGACACAACTGACAGTTGAAAGGCTGACACCAACAATATCTACAATCTCTTTGTAAGGCTTGCCTGTGCGTTTGTGCAGCGTTACAATTTTTGTACCCTTCTTTGGAGTAACATCCATCACAAACAATCGCTGTAGAAAAACTAATCAACTGTCAAGAAAATAGTGTCTAAGCATGACAAAAATCTTATGTAATCACTGATGATGCAATATTTTAGTAGAGCTGAGTGCAAATTCCAGTCAAATTCATTGCATTCACTTATGCACAACTACCCTTGGGAAACATATTAATCTGCTACTTCCCCCTCCAGCTATGGGATAAATAGCAGAACAGATTGGGTTCTATAGTTTTGGTTGGCAACCAATCTACTACAGAAGGTAATGGCAAGCAGCTGTGGGAAAATTTTCTGCCCAGACAGTCATGTCTTGAAAGCATGTATCATTATGGCACTTAACTGATATATATATATATATATATATATATATATATATATATATATATATATATTGTTAATCAGTTTTTGCTCATAATTAAATTAAACCAGTATACAGTTGTATTAAAAAATGCTTGATACATATATATATTGTAGAGCTTTTGAATATCTTTTATTTGGAATTGAGTTATTTCCACAACATAGGTTTCAACCTTTCAGTATCTTCAGACAGTTTATAATAACTGATTTTCCAATGTTTTCAAATGTACAAGAGGAATTTTTACAAACATACACCTGGAAGTTTTAAACAACCAAAATTTCAAAATTAGGGAGGAGTTATTTAAGGATCTTAAACATTTTCATTCAGGTTTGTATAATCCTTAGATGTCTGCCACTTCCCCTTTTGCCTAAAATGAAACCTTGTAGTAGGGCAGTGAACAGATTGTTAGCTCTAGTGATGTGCTTCTGACATTTCAACTTTATCTATTTGATGAGGGTAATGTCTTCATATCCACTGTAAATTAGACAAGAAACAGATCCAGTGAAAGACTTCATACCTACCAAATTACTTTTTTAATCATTTCACTCTAAGCAAGGTGATAAAGACACTAAGATGCAACTGGTTACTTAAAGGGAAAAATCTGAAAAAACATTATTTAGGAGTAAGGTCAATAAAAGAATAGAATTCAACATGATTGTATTAAAGTTTACCAAAATTAGATGTGCATATTTTTAGCTAATTCAGCTTGATATTACATTGTCCAGACAAGTGAAAGTAATTTTCTGTGTACCAAATGAAAAAGTAGAATATATTTATCACAAAAAAACATTGTTGTGAAATGTTAGTCTTTGACAGACTCTGTGATTAATTAGCACGTTCAGAAAGGCCAGTACATTAACCATTTCCTTTTCTATGCTAACAATAATGAGGTTTCTTTTATATTCTCACAGTTAAAATCTTGGTGTTACAAGTCCAGATTAAAAATGAATGAAATAAAAGAAGAATTGACTGGAAACAGTCAACTTCTGTGGGTTGTTTAAAGAATTTGGTTCCAAAATCTGAAAATGTCACCAAAGAGGACAAATGTCTGAAGAAGGCTGAAGGGTAAAATACTTGAAACAGTTACTATATGAAGCAAATTTAACAAAATTATGAAAACAGTTTAAATAAATCAGTTTATAATGTATCCGATTTTATAATGTAAGTCAATTTTTTGCAATAAAATGAATCAATATTGATAAAATGTTTAGAATATATTCATATATTTATAGAAACATTGTACTGTGTGAGCTTTGGATTACATTTTTCTGTATTAAAGTGTCAGTGATGAGGAAAGAGTGATTACAGAATCTAACACACACTGGATAAAATGAAGTCAAGAGGAACAAATTGGGAAGTAAGTAACCTACTTGACAAGCTTGTATAAGTAGATGACAAAACAGGGTCAGGATAGGGAGGAAAAAATATTGCGTAGCACTACAAAGGAGAGTAAGTTGTAGAGAGCCAGGTTTTAAAGGGGCACAGTCCATAAAAGATGATGAAAGTACAGTCTTTAATATACAGTCCTCTTTTTGTCAGTTTTGTATATCACATTCATTCATGATTTTTTTAATATATACTCCCAAAATATTATTGTTTCAAAAATTATTTTGGTGAATTGAACAATTTTTTTAACTGAAAATTGGTTATATTCTGAAGTCATTAAATTCTTTTTTTTTCTGTTTTATTTGCAGGTAAGTACAGATAAGTTAAAGTGGTGATCTCATGAAGAAAATGAATATAAAGCAGAGAAAACCTCGCAGAAGTGTCCCGAAGTTATCAGCCATCAAAGATGGTTCCACTTGATATAATCCCAGTCTATTTGTAAAATACATCTATTGGATGCTTCAGTACACATCATCAGTGATGTTTCTAGCCGAAGTTCATCAGGAGTTTCAGGTTTTCAATATCAAATCCCCTCCCCTCTCCATGGTGACCCAGCGGATACTGATCAGGTATCGATTTGTGTACTTTCTGTCAGCTACAACTTTTTCCATCTTTCAAAATGCACACCATGCAACTCATCTTGGCAATTTATTGTCCAGTCGTGGATGACTTCCAGTTCACCAGCAGTGTATGCTCTCCCATACAAAAGGAAGGAAACACAGCTACAATTTTCTATCTATCTATGATCATGAACATGGCAGCATGCTTGGCTTGAGGTGGTAAGTGCAAATTTGATCCCCCTTCCCCAAGACACATACACATATTCGTAAACACAGAGCAATGCACACAAGCATCACATTCAGCTTACACTTATCCCTATTTTCATTCATGGTAATGATCAGACAATGAAGAAAAAACCCAATACTGTAACCCTCATAGAGGGCAAACAGGTTCTAGATCCTGACCAGGGTTCACCCATAGGAAACAATGGTTTAGGGTACCCTAATTCTGTTCCCTAGTCAAGCATCTATTGTTTGATGTAGTTTTAGGTCATACCAAAGCAAAGAATAAACTCAAGATATCATGATTAAATTTTGTTTAAATATCATCTTGTTTATCATGTGATGTTGAATTTAGCAAAGAAAAATTGTCTGTAATGAAGATAGATATAATTATTATTATTATAAACTACAGCAGAAGACATGTAACTTTTATGATAGAGAATCAGGTTCATAAATTTTACCAGATTGACCAAGTTCAACATTATTAGCTAAATTATTGAAATCCCAAGAAATATTGTTGTAAAAAAAATTATGTTTAGAGAACGTGCATAAAGTTTTCAAAAATTAGAGTATTGGAGGAACTTAAATGTATTTTTAATGTAATTCTCACCATGTAAATATTGAGGGCTACAAATTCCAAATGGCCTTAAAATGTAATCTTTAATATTTACACAACAAGGAAAAATATATTGAAAATGAGGAAAATATTATATATATATATATATAGATACAAATCTTTATTATAATAGAGAGTATATATATATATATATATTCTTCACTATTTAATAACAATTATTGCAAAAAAAATAAAGACACCGTTAAAGAGTAGACAGGCAACAAGAGCTTTCATAACTAGTAGTAAAATTTATTAACTAGTAGTAAAGAGAATGAATTGAGTTGACACTACTTTGCCATTATCTCACCAATGGACTGACAGGATGCTGGCTTGCTGTTGTCTCTCTTTCCATGCATGTGACAGATGGGGGAATATACATACACACACACACACACACACGTATATATATATATATATATATATATATATATATATATATATATATATATGAAAATATAAATATGAAATGGTCTTTATTATAGATTAAGATACTTTTAATCTCTTGCAATACCATAATTATTTCATATTCAACATAAAATGTGAAAATATAAAAAATAGAAGGGATAAGAAATATGTGAAAAAGTAATAAATGGTAGGGAGTACAAGAAACTAAAAATCTAATATACAGAATTGAGTAGAAAAATGTGAACATCTAATAAATGGAAGGGAGTAGAAGAAACTGAAAACCTAATGAACAGAACAGAGTAGAAAAATGTGAAAATCTAATAAATTGACAGAAGTCAAAGCTAAAAATCTAATAACTGGAAGGGAGTAGAAAAATGTGAAAATCTAATAAATTGACAGAAGTCGAAGCTAAAAATCTAATAACTGGAGGGAGTAGAAAAATGTGAAAATCTAATAAATTGACGGAAATCAAGGCTAAAAATCTAATAACTGGAAGGGAGTAGAAAAATGTGAAAATCTAATAAACGGAGGGAGTATGAGAATGTGAAGTCTAATAAATGGAGAGAAGTAGAAAATGTGAAAATCTAATGAACAAAAGGGAGTAGAAGAATATGAAAATCTAATAAATTGACGGAAGTCAAAGCTAAAAATCTAATAACTGGAAGGGAGTAGAAAAATGTGAAAATCTAATAAATTGACAGAAGTTGAAGCTAAAAATCTAATAACTGGAAGGGAGTAGAAAAATGTGAAAATCTAATAAATTGACGGAAATCAAGGCTAAAAATCTAATAACTGGAAGGGAGTAGAAAAATGTGAAAATCTAATAAATTCACGGAAGTCAAATCTAAAAATCTAATAACTGGAAGGGAGTAGAAAAATGTGAAAATCTAATAAATTCACGGAAGTCAAATCTAAAAATCTAATAACTGGAAGGGAGTAGAAAAATGTGAAAATCTAATAAATTCACGGAAGTCAAATCTAAAAATCTAATAACTGGAAGGGAGTAGAAAAATGTGAAAATCTAATAAATTCACGGAAGTCAAATCTAAAAATCTAATAACTGGAAGGGAGTAGAAAAATGTGAAAATCTAATAAATTGACGGAAATCAAGGCTAAAAATCTAATAACTGGAAGGGAGTAGAAAAATGTGAAAATCTAATAAATTCACGGAAGTCAAATCTGAAAATCTAATAACTGGAAGGGAGTAGAAAAATGTGAAAATCTAATAAATTGACGGAAATCAAGGCTAAAAATCTAATAACTGGAAGGGAGTAGAAAAATGTGAAAATCTAATAAATTCACGGAAGTCAAATCTAAAAATCTAATAACTGGAAGGGAGTAGAAAAATGTGAAAATCTAATAAATTCACGGAAGTCAAATCTAAAAATCTAATAACTGGAAGGGAGTAGAAAAATGTGAAAATCTAATAAATTGACGGAAATCAAGGCTAAAAATCTAATAACTGGAAGGGAGTAGAAAAATGTGAAAATCTAATAAATTCACGGAAGTCAAATCTAAAAATCTAATAACTGGAAGGGAGTAGAAAAATGTGAAAATCTAATAAATTCACGGAAGTCAAATCTAAAAATCTAATAACTGGAAGGGAGTAGAAAAATGTGAAAATCTAATAAATTGACGGAAATCAAGGCTAAAAATCTAATAACTGGAAGGGAGTAGAAAAATGTGAAAATCTAATAAACGGAGGGAGTATGAGAATGTGAAGTCTAATAAATGGAGAGAAGTAGAAAATGTGAAAATCTAATAAATTCACGGAAGTCAAATCTAAAAATCTAATAACTGGAAGGGAGTAGAAAAATGTGAAAATCTAATAAATTGACGGAAATCAAGGCTAAAAATCTAATAACTGGAAGGGAGTAGAAAAATGTGAAAATCTAATAAATTCACGGAAGTCAAATCTAAAAATATAATAACTGGAAGGGAGTAGAAAAATGTGAAAATCTAATAAACGGAGGGAGTATGAGAATGTGAAGTCTAATAAATGGAGAGAAGTAGAAAATGTGAAAATCTAATGAACAAAAGGGAGTAGAAGGATATGAAAATCTAATAACTTGAGGGGGATTAGAAGAATGTGAACGTCTAAAATTGGAGAGGAGCAGAAAAATGTGAAAATCTAATAAATTGGGTGGTTAGATATTTATAAAGTCCTCCAATTTATAACAAGACATTGATAATATAAAGCTAAAAAAACGTTCATCAATCACTTTAAGTAAGACATTTGAAGAAAACCAAAGAAGGCTTTCAACCATTGTAACCAAGGAAACCAGCTGGATCTAACTCAATATCAGATTTTTTCATGATGTGATCAGATTGTGCACTTTTGATCAAGTATTAGAAAACAGAAGAAACCTTTGTCATGCCAAGTTTATTGTGCAGAATATTCCAAACTCTCTCATGGGATATGCTAATCTCATTGGCTATTTGATTTATAGTCAATCTCTTCTGGTGAACACGATCAATATTTTCCTTAGTGGTGGCAGTTACAGGATGTCCGGACATTGGGTCATATTCAAGACTCTCCATTCTCTTTCTATATTCAGCTGCCCACACTTGCACTATTGTTAAAGCTGGAGTGTCATTCCCTAATCTAGCAACCATGGTAGCATGAATATCCTTTAGAGATAAACCTTTTTTTTTTTTTTGCAGGCTAATATCTACTTCTTTTCTTTTTTGAAGAGTCAGTTATCAGTTTACCTGAAAAAAAAAAATGCAGTTATTAATAAGAAGAGTTTAATGCATGCAAAATGTCACACATTAAATTAATGCATGAAAAATGTCACAACAATAGTACCACATTTTTAATTAACCTATGAACCTTTTGATCCATCCTCATAGAGGGCATAGTTTAAATGAATTGATATATTTCAAATACTTCACTATGCTCAGTTTACTGTGCAGGGTCAGGAAGTTCTTCCCATTTGAATCCATCCTGCTCATATATAAATCTACTATCCGCCCATGTATTGAATACTGCTGCCACATCTGGTTGGGTGCCACTGCTATTCACCTCGGGGTTCTTGACAAAATCCAACGGACAATCTGTAATGTGATTGATACCAACTTAGCAGCTCGACTGCAGTTGCTATCTCACCAGCATGACATGACTTCCCTGTGCCTTTTCTATAAATACTTTCACGGCTTCTGCTCCAATAAACTTAGATCACTGGTGCCCCCTAGGTATGAATTTACACAAGCAAATACATCCCACCCTTTTACAATGAAACCGATAAAATGTAACCGCAATTTCTTTTCTAAAAGCTTCTTTTCTCACACTTCTCACCTGTGGAATTCCCTTCTATATACTTACTTCCCCGACAGCTACAATATCCAGGAATTTAAATGTAAGGTCAATATACATTTCCTATCTCACTAACTCGCATCCGTTCTCTCAAGCTCTTTTTTCCATTTCCTCCAACCCTATTTTTGATATTCTCATCCGTCTATTACCCTCATCCTGACATTTCCTATAATTAACCCCTCTTTCTCATATGCAATCCCCTGTGCAACAGTGGCAGTAGAATGCCTTGCTTGGGGTGAAATGATAAAAAAAAAAATACTTCCCGATGACAAAGTGGAAAAAAGTTTTCTTCTGGCATGTTTCATTTTTTAGGAATTCATTAACATTCCGACACCTCTCATGTATCCTTATGTTGTTTGAATATGATTTTTACAATTCTCTTCTTCATGTGCTGTGTCCCCTCAGGATTTTAGTGATCATGGCTCTCCATAATTTCCTGTCCTTTGTAGCTCTTAATATATTTTCTGTTTTTGCTATTTTTCCTAAATTGTGTTCTGCCATCCACTTACTCAAGCTCACTAAGAAAATCATGCATTGATTTTCTGTCTCCCTTGCTTTCAGTTGGTCCTGTGAGTATCAGATTTTCTAATCCCACTTTCCTCATTATGTGCACAAGAAATTTGAACCATTTCTACCTGATGTTAATATAAGTTTCTCTTTTGTTTCCATTTTCTCTGAAACTTTGTTGTTGCTGAGGAAAACAGTGAGTAACATAATCATTTTTTTTATGTTCTGTCCCTTCAGGATGTAGGTAATCATGGACCTCCACTTGCTCTTGTTCTTTGTTGTTCTTAATATCTTTCCTCAGAGTATCTTTCCCAAACCCTGGTACATCATCCATTTGCTCAAGCCCACAAAATATGTCTTGCACTGCTTTCCACTCTCTCTCTTTCCCTCTATCTGTCCTGTGAGTATTAGATTCTCCAAACCCTCCTTCCTTATTACATATCTCAGAAACCTCAGCTGTTTCTTCCTGATGTTAAGTATAAGTTTTCTTCTCATTTGCATCTTTTCCAACACTGTGTTGTTGCTCACATGCTCGGTCTATGTTATCCTCAGCATCCTTCTGTAGAACTACATTTTTGTTGCCTCAAGACTCTTTTTCATTCTTGAAGCACGTGTAAATGAATGGCAATGGAAGGGATAGTAAAAAGATATGTTACTAAGGGCTACAAAGATAGGAAATTGTGGAGAACCATGATCAACCGCATCCTAAGGCAGCATGACACATAAAAGAAGAAAGATACTATGTACATGTTATTATGTATAGGTAAATCTCAATTGAAGCAAGAAAGCAACATTCTCCCAAATATGCTTGTAAAAGATTTGTTTTATAGATTTGATATTGTACACTTAGGCACCAGTGACCCAAGATCTAAAACTCATTTCTCGATTTCTTTGGAATGTTACCATTCTTTAAGTGTAAGAAGCTATAAAAGAACACAGGAAGCAAAGAGCGACTACTTGTAAAACGTAAAAATCAATTATGCCATTTCATAAGCCTGATGGCCTTTCAGAACAGTGAACGCTAATCAATAAGTCTGCAAGTCTTGGATTAATAGATTGATTTGTATTTTTTTTTGTCTTATCAACATTTTGTAGGTTATTTAAAGCCAGGAAAATTGTTTTTAGAATTTAATAATTTTTTGGAGATAATAGTAATTTTCTGACACAAGTCTTACTAATTAATCCCTAGTTGAAGAGTTGAAGAGAGAATAGTTTCATTCATACTTTTTCCAAGTGTATTAGTGCACAAGTGAATATAACATCTTCTTTATGTTCTGTATTCCTATCAGGATGTAGGCAATCATGGACCTGAACTCGCCCCTATCTCTTGTGGCTATCAGTATTTCTCCTCTTGGTATCTCTCCCAAACCCAACAATGACATCCATTTATTCAAGCCGATAAAATATGTCTCATTCTGCTTTCTCCTGTCTCTCCTTCCCTCTATCCGTCCTGTGAGTATGCGATTCTCTAAACTCACCATTATGTGTTCCAGAAACATAGTTGTCTCTTCCTGAAGCTTTAGAACTCAGCTTTCCAATTTCCAATTCTAAGCCATTACCCATTACACCAGCCATACATCCAAGTTAACAATACCAGGTCCCAATCAAATTACCCATCTAGGTACTGACTAGATTTGACCTAGCTTAACTTCAGTAATGGTACAAGAACTAGAGTTTCATCATCTAATCTTGGAAAACGGAACAGAAAATGTAAGTTATAGAATTGCAGTTCATTTTCTGGTGAGTGGGTATTAGAACCAATTTGCTTTGTGCTTTTATGATTTAAATATCTGGAAAGGCAAAAAGGGCTTCACTAGATTCTTCTTTCTTTTATGTGCCATGTCCTTTCATGACATAATGATCATGGCCCTCCACATCTTCCTGTCCCTTGTAGCTCTTAATGCAATTTGTTTTGTTATTTCTACCAAACCCTGCTCAGCCATCCATTTGCTTAAGCCCATCAAGTATGTCACACACTGTTTTCCCCTGTCTCCCTTTCCCTCTATCCACCCTGTGAGTATCATATTTTCCAATCTTCTATTCTCATGAATCCTGTTCATCTTTTATCCTTTCTTCAACACCCACTATATCCGTCTTTTCTCTTACTGTAATCCCCTTTCACACTAGTGGCAGTCTAACTTTGCTTGGATTGAAATGATTAAATATTTAAAAAAAAAAAAACATTTTTATTAGTATATTAGTGGCTTTGTTTTTTTGCTTGGAGTGAAATGATTAAATTTTATTGGCTGATGCCAATTTTGAAAATGGGAGTGACAGCCTTTTGCTGTCATTCTTTTGACAAGTAAAGCATTTATAGGCATGTCCAGCTGCCTCTCTCTCCAGTCCTTTCAATTATTTTGACAGGTATAACCATACCTCTTTTGATTAGGCTAGATTATCCATTAGAATAATATAGGCTACAGTCAAGGACCCATCAAGCAGAGATTGTAGTTTTCTAGAGGTCATGACTTCTAAATAGTTTCATAAACTGAAATGATATCAATATAACAAAATCATATCTATTTTGATTCTTTTATGATAATAAAGTTGGTTATAAAAAATAGTTTTTATACTAAAGATATGATGAAATATATGCTAATTTCAGTCAGCTATGTTTCACTTAATGTTTGGGTTGACCTCAAGTCCCCATAGTTATCCAAGGTATGGGGGCCATCTTGCAAGAACCCTTTATCATAATAGACAAAAATTCTTGATTATTAGTAGTTGACTTGTATTAAAGCTGGTTACTGAAGAGTCAAGATTTTATATTTAGGGAAGTGAAATGATGAGCAGAAATAAAAAAAAATATTCTTATATTATGCCCATATTGGTCTGCATGTTGAACAGTTTGAAGTGGTGTACTGGTTAAGAAACTTGTCTCACTAGATCAATTATGACTAAGTCATGAGTTTAATCCTCACTGAGTGCTCCACACTTTTGATCTTGTGCCACACTTATGGTACATTTAAAAAATTGATTTGGGAGAGTTCACCATCGGGTAATTGTTAGTAAGCTTGTCTCAGTAGAACTTACAAATGAGTAGTGAGTTGGTTACTCACTGTGTGCTCCAAACTTCAGCTTTGTGCCAGATATAAGTTTTGATTAGAAAATCATTTGGGTACTTTGACGGGGTGTGATAGTTAGCAAGCTTATCTCACTAGATCAGTCTCAATCCTCACTGACTGCCCCACATTTTCGGCTTCGTGCCATATCTAAGCAATGCTTACGAAATCATTTGAGCTAGCAAGTTTGTCTCACTAGATCAATTATGACTAAATAGTGAGTTGGATCCTCACTGGATGCCCCATACTTTCAGCCTTGTCCCACATTTAAGCTATCCTGAGAAAATCATTTAGGTCATTCTGAAGATTACTCATTGTTGATAGCAGACATGGAAAGGAGACTACAAAAACTTCTTCAGAAGGTAGTGAAGGAAAGTAAGAAGAATTGGATTAAGTACAAACTACTTGAAGACAGCTGCATGGTTATCAGCAAAAGGTTGAGCCCAAAATGCATATTACAAATTGGGGATCAAGTAGAAAAATCTAAATATCTTGGAAGTGTTCTAACAGAGGATAGTAAATGCACCACTGTGATCCAAAGATAGATTTGGATGGCAAAAAATGCATCCCAAAAGCTAAGCAGGATATTAAGAGAGAAGAAAATTTTATTAAAAACAAAGGAAAGAGTATTAAGCTGTTACATGATATCCGTCCTTCTGTGTGGCAGCAAATGCTTGTCAATCTCTCAAAGATGAAAAGACTTGAAGCAATAAAAGGGTGTTTCTAGAGAAAAATGCTGAAAATACCATCAGCCAAACATGTGAGAGATGGTAAAGTTTTGGAGAAAAGGAAAATGAAATGGAAAGTTATAGTTAATATCAGGAAGCAGCAATTGAAATTTCTTGGACATGTAATGAGGAAGAAGAGCTTGGAAAATCTGATACTCACAAGTAAGATTCGGAGAAAAAGGGACTGAACAAGGCAGTATGTAACATACTTGTTGAACTTGAGTAAATAGATGGTAGAACAGGATTTACGAGAAATGACAAAACAGACACAACTACAAGAGCTACAAGAGGCAGGAGGATGTGGAGGGCATAAATCATCTATTTCCTGAAGGAACATGACACATCAAAGAAGATCCTTTCCCACAATCTATATTTCTACTCTGATATTTGATTCTGTGTGGAGGTATGTGAGAAAGGATTGAAGGTAAGCCTTCACCTGATGTATTGATTTGTAACAATCAGCTGAAAACAAATTAGCGTATCAACTTTAAAAACCCCTTTTAACTGTTCAATGTAAATAGAAGTTTATTCAGACATAAGAATTTGAGTGATCTCTTAATTTGTTTGTACAGATGTTATTGTCCTGAAAGGTCAGTTCTATATCTTTGAGAGAGAGAGAGAGAGAGAGAGAGAGAGAGAGAAACCAAGGTGGTGTTTGGTTGCTATTTGGTAAGATAAAACAATTTATGCAATTAGATATATGACCATTAATTCCATTTTATGGTAAAATGATTTCTTATGTATAGTAGATTACCAGCATTGTCAGTATGACTTTTTAAAAATCATTTCACTCCAAACAAGGCAATAAAGCCATTAAGGGTTTTTTTTTTTTAATCATCTCACCCCAAGCAAGGCATTCCACTGCCACTATTGCGCATGGGGCTACATAGGGGAAGGTAAAGAGAAGGAGTGGTTAGACATAGGGAATGTCAGGAGGAAGGTGACAGATGAGTAAGGATACCGAGGATGAGGGTTGGGCAGATGGGAAGAGTGTTTGATAGAATGAGAGCAGGTTAGTGTGTTAGGATGTGTCTATTGACCTTACATTTAAACTCCTGGAGATTGTAGCCATCGGGGAAGCAATCGTGTGGAAGAGAATTCCACAGTCGGGAAGTGCGAGGAAAGAAACTATTGGAGTAGAAGTTACGGCTGCATTTTATCGGTATTTTATCTTACTGAGTGTAAGAGAATATAAGAAAAAGAATACATTATTAAGGAGAAAAAACAACACACACATATATACATATATATATATATATATATATATATAGTGTTTAATTGTGATAGTATTTAGTGCCAAGGTTGTTGTTTTTCAGTGATTATTACTGATAAAATGTATTTTGGAAACGTTTTTTTATTGTAAAGTGCTCTATATCAGGGTGTAGATAGAGTGTTGATAGGTACAAAGAGTTTGTCTCTTTAATAAAGCAAATTCATGCCAACTTCAAAGTTTCATGAGGACATTATTATGATGTTCTTGCTCATCAGGACTGTTTCACGGCAAACATTCCTGACAAGTGAGAACATCCTAACAGTGTCCTCACAAAACTTTGAAGTTGGCATGTATCTGCTCTATTAGAGAGACAAATTCTTTGTACATTATATATAGATATGTGTGTGTGTGTGTATATGTTTACCAATATATGAATTTTTATATATCAAGAATAGTTTTGGAGAAAAGATGTATGGTTTCATCATTTAAGATTTCACTGAACTAGATTTGTCTTCACTGATGCGGTAACACATGTGGATGAACGAGAGTTGCTAGGAATTTTAAATAAATAAACCAAGTTCAATAAAGGTGCTTAAAACATTAGTTTGAGAAGATGCAATTAATCCCTTTTATGGAGGCTAACGTCAGCCATGCTGATGGACGGCAGAGAGTTGTTCGCATATCTTATTTGGACATTTTGAAATAAAGTAGCATATGTTGAAGTACCTTTTTAATACTCAGAAGCTCACATCACCCACCAAAATTTCCAACCATCCACCATTTTCTGTTCAGCTGCTCATCTGCCACCCAACTGTTGAAATTGCAAAATCGTGAGTGATCATCCAAGTTAGAAAAACTTGTGCTATATTAAGAATCAGAAATAAACGAAAACATCCAGTGATTAAATAAATCCTTGATGTGCGTAAAGTTGACTTGTTTATTACTGCAGTGCATTTTCTGATCTTCATCAATGATCTTTCTGATGTAAAAAGCTCCCAAGTAGGCATTTATATAGATGACACTCACATTTACTCCTGCCTCAATAGTAAATCTGCCAGGACTGATGAAGTAAACCTGACTGCTGCTCTTCGAAAGGGCATACAATCTGTGATTGAATGGGGTAGGAAATGGGTCATAAGTTTGAATGCCTCCAAAATGAAATTGCTCTCTTTTAACCACCGTAGAAAAAGTTTCCTACCTTCTATCAGTATTGATCACAATAGTCTCCTGGAGAGCAACAAACTTGGTATCACTCTCTCAAATGACCTCAAATGGAATGACTACATCAAATCTATAGCTGTATTTACTGATATGAAATTTGAGTCACTGAGTCAGGCCAGGTAGTTTTTATCATCAAAGTTCATCTTGCACATTTATAAATCTATCATTTGTCTGTGCATTGAATACTGTCGCCATACTTGCTCAAGTACTCATGCTAATCACCTTGAGGTTCTTGAGAAAATCCGAATAAGGATCTGCAAGGTAATCAATCCTATAAGCTTGAGTAAATGGATCGCAGGACAGAGTTTAAGAAAAATAACAAAAAGATCAAATTTATTAAGAGCTGCAAAGAGCAGAAAGTTGTGGAGACCCATGATCTCTTATGAGATGAAATTATAAAATTTCAATATACTAAGATTATGTACTAAGACTATTTACTACTTTGAAGAGAAAAAACTACAGAAAATCAAACAAAATAAAACTTTACTTATAAAAGCTTTATTGTTTATATATATATATATATGTATATTGTTCTTTTAATGTTACAAGAGCTATTGTAATTTTTTTCTTCTGTTGACTGTGGCAATGGCTAATGAGCAGTGCTGCTAGATATCAAAGTAATTTACTTTCCGTTCTTATATTGTTAATTCAATGTAATCAAAGGATAATGCGAACTTTCAAGTTTATTATCAAAGATAAATTTGTACAAGAATTTCAACAAAATGTGATGGTAATCAAAATTAATTGTCTTGGTGAAACAGCAATTTCTATACAGGAAGCTTTCAGCATTTATTGACCTAACATTTAGCGTTACCGTCTGTTCAAATTCACAAAAGCTTTCTCTTAAACTAGGTTTTCAGGAAAATAATTTGTGATGTTGTATGATGCCTGATGCAAACAAAATTGCAAAATAGTGCAGCAGGTTCACCTATCATCCGGTTCACACTTCTCCCCAGTCTTTTGAAAAGAAGTAGAGGTTTATCCTTTGTTTCCTGTTTAGAATTGGGTTTCCAGTTACTTCTAAAGTCTTCTTCAGCTCTATACTTCTAACCTCTCTGCAATGCTTTTTGAAAACAATAAATAGTGGTTTGTCCTTTGTTTTCTCTTTAAGATTGGATTTCCAGTTCTTTCTAAAGTTTAGTTTCACTCTATATTTTTAACATCTTCAACTGAACTCTGAAATGTTATTTACTAATTAAATCTTGACCTCTTGAAGTCTACACTTAGCCATTGTCTTTCCTGCATATCCCAAAGAACTTCATTTCTTCACCTTTTTACATTCATACAACAAATACTAACCCTATAGTGGCTCTTGAACCTTGTAATAGGCAAATATTATGAAAAAAAAGCTGATGACATTACCAGATTGTTGCAGATGATCCCTTTTTGTATGTACTGATTATTGGAGGGTTATTAATGCAAATTGCAAAATTTCAAAAGTGATCTGCAAAATGCAAACAAAAAACAGCTGATACAAGGTATGTTTTGTCATGGTGTAATGGTTAACGAGCTAATCTGCATAATTATTATCAATAAACAGAAAGTTCGATCGTCACTAGGTGCTCCATATGGCCTTGTGCTAAAACCAAGTCAAGCTTTGTGAATAACAGCCTTATATCGTTATTTCTAATAAATGGTTGTAATAAGTTTTTAATAGATTAATGAATTCAAGCCAATGCATTCAATTTTAAACCATGAGACTTGGGTATGAATCTAAATATTTACCGTGAAGAACAATTCAAAATAACCAATTCGGGGTGTCAAGTTTGAATTCTAGTTGAATTCCTTGCATTCACTTATGCGCAAATACCCTTGGGAAAGGTATTAATCTACCTCTTCCCTCCAGTTATGGGTTAAATAAGAGGACAGATTGGCTTCTATAGCCTTGGCTGGCAACCAGTCTACTGAAGAAACAATGGCAACCTACTGCAGGATAATCTTCTGCCCAGTCAGTCATGTCTCTTTCGAGACATGATTGCCCACCATGTATCATGTATGGCACTTAACTGACTGACTGATGTATAAAACATTTAAAATTTATATAAAATATTTAAAATTTGTACAGATTATTTAATAAGAGTGTCAACATCTGGAGCTATCAAGCTCTGTGAAAGTGTTCTATAAATGATATCTCTGATATAATACAGATATATTTAAATTTAAGGGTAATCAAAATTAATTCAATTTTAAATATTTTATATATGTTTTAAAAAGTTGTTCACTGTGGTGAAATATATTTTATTTGATGTAGGTTATTTCTTTTGTTTAGTAATAGCTTTCTTTAGAGAGACCTCAGTATAATAATTTGGTATTATATACTAATACTTGTTGAATGTTAATACTTGTTTTTTAGTTGTTTTTGATATGATGATCAATATATACATCAATTGCACTAACCTTTGAAAAGTAGAAAGTTAACCAACAAGAGAGTAGGGTGTTTGTGTGACCAATGTAAGAAGTGAATTATTTTTGAATACTTATAAATTTAAATATACCTGTATTGTGTAAGTGACATTATGTATAAAACAGTTTCACTGAGCTTGATAGTATAAGAGAATGAAGTTCTTATAAAATATTCTATACAAATTTTAAATATTTTGAACACATTAAAATGTCATGCACACTGTGGTGAAAGATATTTTATTTAATGTAGTTTATTTGTTTTGTTTAATTTTAAAATGACTGCAGTATAATAGTTGGGTATTATATGCTAGTACCTGTCGAATGTTAATACTTGCTTTTTGATTGTTTTTTATTTGGTAATCAATATATACATGAATTGCACTAACCTTTGATAAGTGGCAAGTTAACCAACAAGAGAGTGCGGTATTTGTGTGACCAATGTAAGAAGTGAACTATTTTTGAATACTTATCAATTTAAATATACCTCTATTGTGTTAGGGACATCATGTATAAAGCAGTTTCACTGAGCTTGATAGCATTAAAGGATGAAGATTTTATTAATTATTCTATACAAATTTTAAATACATTTTAAAATGTCATTCACTTTAGTGAAAGATATTTTATTTAATGTTGGTTATTGTCTAACAATAGCTTTCTTTAGAGTGACTGCAGTATAATAGTTTAGTATTATTTACTAATAATTGTTGAATGTTATTACTTGCTTTTTGGTCATTTCGGATTTGATGATCAAGATATACATCAATTGTACTACTAAGTTTTGATAAGTAACAAGTTAAATTAAGTTTTGATAAGTGACAAGTTAAATTAAGTTCTGATAAGTGACAAGTTAAATTAAGTTCTGATAAGTGACAAGTTAATAATAGATGTCTCATGTCATCAATGAAAAATTGCTTAGGATATTTTAATATTTCCATTTTATTTTTGGAGATATAGCACATGTCAGTATAACCTCCAGGAATTTAAATGCAATGTCAGTTCCCATCTCTTATCCACTTGACTCCAGTCCTTTCTACATCACACCCTGTATCTTGATTTTTCCTTTCTCTCTGCTTTCTTCTCCTGTGTTCCCATCCTTCCCTTGCCCTTTTTCTGCCATCTCCTGTAACTGGTTCATCTTTGTCTTCACTTTCCTCCTGCCTAAACATTTACTCTCTTATATAGCCCCCTGTGCATCAGTGATGGTATCACTTTGCTTGGAGTGAAACGCTTAATTAATAACCTCTTTTGGGTTGTTACTGATAGTTTCTTTTTAGATCCTATTACCCTTAAAAGTTTTTCTTTTCATCAGTGTTTATTGACAGAACAGCATTTTGAGTCATTTCTTCTATATATTCTATATAATCACTATAAAGAAGATTAGATATTACATAGGATTTCACTACTCTTTTCTTTCTTTGTATTATTTACCTTGTTTGAACTGTTTACCTAATCTTTATTGCCATATCCACAACATTTCAGCTGTTGTGCATGCTGGCCTTCTTCAGGTGATTGCAATTTCAAACCAAACTATTTTGATCACTAGTGTATATTGTTCTTGATGTAATGAATAGATAATGAATATACATACACCTTGGTTCCCCCTCACTGGAATGTGATTGGCCGGTATCAGCCATAAATATAGACTAAGGCAAGGACATCCAGAGGTCTATTGGTCTTCCACTAGAGGTCTACAACTATTGACTACACCTACGTCTCAGGATACGATGAGTACCGTCCATTACATCTACTTACTGGATTGTTCTACCTGGTTACATTTGCCTAAACCACTTAACTACCTCCAATTATATATATATATATATCCCTTTCTAGGACATATCACTTCTCATTCCATGAGCCATGTTATTTCCAAATATCTTAGTTATCTCCCTTTAACTAGACTGTCTAAGTTATTGCTCCACTACTGCTGTAATGAGGTATTGAACTTACAACTCTTTGGGTCTAGTCACTGGTTTTAACCAGCTGCTTTATCCACTTTTTTTTTTCTAAGAATTTTAAAAAAATCTTTTAGTACCTTACATGTTTTCTGAAAAGAACCTATCCCTGTTTATCTTAACTTTTTGATTTCTGTGTCACACTTTTAATTGTCAGTTTCTATATTATCCAAACGGTTAAAATTTCTCCATTTACTTGACTTTTACGCCTCGCAAAATGTCCCTGACACTTTGTGTTGTTTCTTTTGCTGGCAACTAGATATATTTAACTCTGCATGCAAATTACAAATGGGAGATACCATAATCAAGCAAGTACAACAATATAAATATCTGGGAACTTTTTAACAGTGAACAGAAAGTCCAACATCAAACCTGAAGTTTCATTTGGACAGCAAAAGACACTTTCCATAAGCTAAGCAAAGTATTAAGAAATAGAAAAATTCCATTAGAAACAAAGAAAAGAGTACTGAATTGTTAGATAATGTCAGTCCTCCTATATGGCAGTGAATGCTGGTTAATCTCCACACAGACAAAGCAGAGAATTGAAGAAATAGAAATGTTGTTCTCAAGAAGGAATGCCATAGACCAAACATATGAACAATGTAGAAGTTTTAGAGAAAATGGAAACAAAATGGATGCCTATCTAACATCAGAAAGAGTTAGGTGAATTTTCTAGGGCACATTATGAAGAAAAAAGCTTGGAAAATTTTATACTCCCTTGACATATTGATGGCAAAACGGATAACAGAAAAAAAGGCTTGTGCAAATAGATGACAGAGTTACAGGGATGACAAGAAGACAAAATCTATTTAAAGCTTCAAAAGATACTAAATTATGGATGTTAGGATCACCAACGTCCTCAAGGAATATGGCTCATAGAAGAATATATTCTGCCTCAACTGGCGTTAAAATGAACTTAAACTTGGTCTTTCTCCAAACAGTACTAAGACAGAGTGGATAGCCTTTTTTTTAATCGTTTCACCCCAAGTGAGGCGGTACCACCACTGATGCGCAGGAGGCTACATAAGAGAGTAAAAGTTTAGGCAGAAGGAGAGTGAAGAGAAAGATGAACCAGTTATAGCAGGTGGCAGAAAAATGGCAAGAGAAAACAGTTGCGAAATTAGAGAGAAAGGAAAAGAACAAAATACATGGGGTGAAGTAGAAAGAACTGGAGTCAAATGTATAAGAGATGGGAACTGAGATTGCATTTAAATTCCTGGAGGTTATACTGGCACATGGTGTATCCCCAAAAGTAAAAAGGAAATATTAAAGTATCCTAAGCAATTTTTTTTTGATGACATGAGACACTTACTTCAAACTTGATTTATGCCATATTTCATTTGAGTCAACATACAGATAATCTTGACTGCATTCTGATGTTCTCTCTCATTAACATAAGAAGATTTAAACAGAGTCAGAAGTTTAATGAAAGAAAAAAATAGATAGATACACATTAAAACATTTATCTTGTAACAGGAAAAAAAGTTTACTGTTTATTCTGTAAACATTTTGGCGTGTGCTTTACATAATTCATGAAGAAAAGTCCCATAAGCATCTTCACCCTGGACGTTTTTTTCTTGCTCTTTGTCACAATATACGTGCTCAGCATCTTTGTTGCTTGTGGAAACTGCTGGTGTTTCAGTCTGACTTTATTAACATTTTAAACTTAGCCACAGGAAAAGACACAAATGGCAAATCTTTTTTAATGATCTTCTTATCTCTGAGTAGAAACATGATTGAATCAAAATGATCTTAAAGTATTTTTTACATTTTTTTTGTTTATTATTGGTTTTCATTTCATTAAATATTTGAGCTAACATCCTCATCTTTGTATTTTCTTTCATTATATTTTAAATGATAAGCACTCTGATAATTCAAGGTTTGTATGTAAAAATTTTATCAACACTATTTCATGAATTATTAATATTCACCTCTTTGTGGTTTTGTTATTGGGCTTGGTTTGGCTTGAAGGAAGCTGGAAAAACATTACTGAGCAGAAAGGACAGTAAAAGTAGCAGAATTAAAAAAGATAAATGATAATTAAATTTGCATTTAATTTTCTGAAAATCACAGTTGACAGAAAAGCAAAAAGCTTGGCAAGAATTACAAGAAAAAAATTATTAAAACAGAAATACTTTGAGTTCAAAATTTCAACAGTAAAATAATGAGACTGAACTGCCAATCAAGTACTGCACTTAAATATTTGGAGAGAATCTTTAGATTGTCTCAATTTATTAAGATAAAGATTTTTCTTTATTCAATGAATATGTCACAATTTATTAAGATAAAGATTTTTCTTTATTCAATGAATCTGTTGTAGGAGTGTGAATAATATGAGGCTTTGTTCTTGGTTTTGTTATTTTTATCTGAGATTATATCATCTATCCATATGTTGAGTTGACATCTGTGTGCAAAATTGCATGAAAACAAGAAATAAAAAATGAACAGTTTTTGGTGTGCATGCAACAAAATATAATATTTATTAAGTGATTGTTTTTTGATTAATTGCTGACATAATTCATATTATTAACAGAACATTTCTATATAAGAATGAGTCGACAAAATAATGAAAACACTTAGTATCATAATAGCATAATTTGGAAAATTTGATTAAACTGTTAAAAGCTTGTCTATTTTTATGTTTGTTGATTTAATATTAGTAGTACTTCACTTTTTTGGGCTAAAATTGTTGTCTTTTAACAGATATTATTTCAATAAGTTTATTAAAACCAACAATCAAGACTATTTAAGAATTTTAAGTTGTCAGTTTCATCCTATGATACATGAAATGTTTCCAGAGACATGATCACCCTAGCATGTATCATGTATGGCACTTAACTGACTGAATGTTTTATTTACAAAAATTAGTAAGAAACATGTCCCTAAAAGCCATCACTAGCCATTACTTTTACCCATCTTTCTGGTAGCATTTGAATTCCACATGAGAAAAACAATATGTCTTGAGACTGACCCTGATTCAGCCAATTTTTGGCATCTTTATAAGAATGAAAGTGCTGCTCAGCAAGGCCATGTGCTATTGATCAGAACAAATGATCATTGGACATGGGAATGTCTGGTGAATAAGGTGGCTTGGGTAGGACTTCCCATTTAAATGTTTCCAAGCAGGTTTTCACCTGTTTTGCAACATATGTCCTCGCATTGTCACGTTGAAAAATCATTTTGCTAAGTCTCTGCTTGTATAGTGGCCATTTTTTTTAAATGTTTGTCTCAAAGGCATCAATTATAGTCAGTAGTGCTCTCCTATGATAGTTTTGCTTGGTTTGAGCTGCTCATAAAAAAATACACCCAGCTGATCCCACCAAATGCAGAGTAAAGCTTTGAACCATGGATATTTGGCTTTGCCACCGATATTAATGCATAGCCAGGCTTACCCTATGATCTTCTATGCTTAGGGGTATTGTAGTGCATCCACTTTTCATCACAGGTCATGATACAATGCAAAAAGTCTTTTCTTTTCTATGTTAAAGCAACTGTTCCCAAATGACACGACATCATTTGATGTCTCTCGGCTTCAACTCATACAGCACACAATGTCCTTGCTTTTGAATCATTCTTAATATATTCAAGTAGTTCAAAACTGTTGTGTAATCAACTCTTAATGATTCTGCAAAGCCTGTTTCCCTGTATCACAGCTCATCAGTGTGGCTAGACATCCACTTGCTTCCATTGGCGATCCAAAATCATCTGATTTGGTGTCAGTCAAAATGCCTACTCTCTAAGCTATCAGCGCATATCATGAGAGAGTAGGAAATTTTAGTGTAAAGCTGCTCTCCTTTAAACACCATAGAGAAACTTTCCTACCTTCCATCAGTATAGATCATGCAAGTCTCCCAAAAAGCAATACACTGCACCTCCTTTGCCTCATTCCCTCCACTAACCTCAAGTGGAATGACTACATTGAATCAATAGCTACAACTACTGCTAAGTATTTTCTTGTCAGAATCTATCTTGCATCTATAAAAATATACCATTCATCTGTGCACTAAATGCTGTTGCCATACCTGGTCAGGTGTTCCTGTTAATCACTTTGATTTTCTTAACAAAATCCAAAGAAGGATCTGCAACGTAATTGATCCTGACTTGGCAATTGACTTCAGTCAGTTTCTCACTGACGTAATGTGGCTTCCCTCTGTCTTTTCTACAAGTACATTCATGGCAACTTCTCAGACGAGCATTTTTTTTCTGGTAGCTTTATTTTTTTTTTTAAATCACATCACCCCAAGCAAGGCGGTAAGGCCACTGGTGTGCAGGGGGCTACATAAGAGTGAATAGATTGGAAGAGAGAAAGCCGGAAACCACATCCTAAACAGGGAACAAGGGATGAGCCTCTATATCTGTTCAATAGAAGAGGGTGGAGTGTGAACCGGGCAATAGTTCAGTCTATCTACTTCAATTGAAAAAAAAAAAAAATAAAGAAAAGAAAAGAAAAGTGAAAAGATTGGAAAAGAGAAAGCCATACAGGAAACAAGGGATGAGCCTCTACACCTGTTCAATAGATGAGGGTGGAGTGTGAACCGGGCGATAGTTCAGTCTATCTACTCCAATTGAAAAATAAAAATAAAAATAAAGAAAAGAAAAGTGAAAAGATTGGAAAAGAGAAAGCCGGAAACCACATCCTAAACAGGGAACAAGGGATGAGCCTCTACACCTGTTCAATAGACGTGGGTGGAGTGTGAACCGGGTGATAGCTCAGTCTATCTACTCCAATTGAAAAATAAAAATAAAAATAAAGAAAAGTGAAAAGATTGGAAAAGAGAAAGCCGGAAACCACATCCTAAACAGGGAACAAGGGATGAGCCCCTTCACCTGTTCAATAGACGTGGGTGAAGTGTGAACCAGACGATAGTTCAGTCTATCTACTCCAATTGAAAAAAAAGTAAAAAAGAAAAGTGAAAAGATTGGAAAAGAGAAAGCCGAAAACCACATC